>CM055958.1:77878847-78303364 GCA_029490685.1 Schizonepeta tenuifolia
TATTTTGTTGATTTTGTTGATGATTTAAGTGATGTTTTGAGCATGAGATTATTATGAGATGTGATGATTTAATCTTCTATGTTGATTAAGTGTGAAGAAAATCGATATATATATATGACGTTTTTAAAGAAAATAATTATATGATGATTTAGTGATTTTAATGTTGTAATGTTGTTGATATGTATTATGTGTTAAGTTTGAATCCTAGATGATAATAGGATTTATTGTGATAAAAGAATGAAGTTTTAAAGCTTTAAAAATATTAAGAATTGAAATATACATAGAAAAATATACCTATAAGTGTTTTAAGTGTTCTAAATGTTCATATAAAATCTTGAAGATTTGAGTTTTGATTAAATTATATCAAAAATAAATTTTGTAATCAAATCGATAAAATAATCTAGATTTTTATTGAAATGAAAATTAATTGAAGAATAAAGGTGAATATGTATTACGAAATTAGTCTTAATTTAATAAATAAAAGAGGAAAAAAATTTATTAATTAAATAAATAAGAGTCGAGAAAATCGAGTTAAAATAAAGGGAATAAAATGATAAGGAAGTAAAGAGAAGTTTTAATCGAGTCGAAGAAAAGTGTTAGACGAGTTAAGCTTACATACTCGTATAGTTTAACCAAGAAAATAACTGAATAAGATATCGAGTAATGATTTTGAAGGTAATTAATTAAAATTAATTAAATAAGTTGTTTTTCAAACCGTGTGGATTAAGAATAAACCGAGGAGAATTGCTGAGATAATAATTTGTCACGCCCCGACTTTCGAGGTGCGACTTACGAACAACAACAAACCTAAACAACTAACAACTAACTCAAATAAAGGGGACATGCTCGGGGAAGTCAAAGATGGAATATAAGGCAATCGAATTTGGTTTTTCAAAAGCATAAAGAATTATTAACCGAGCATCTTAACTTCACTTTAAACGGAATTCAAACAAGTAATTCATGCTGATGGGAAAGGATTTCCAACAAAAAGAGGAAGCATACGATTATATACATCAAGATAAGGAAATCATGTTCAACGACAAGTCAAGTTACGAGCCCATCGCTCGGGATTACAAGATAAAGGGGTTACGAATTCAACAAGCGTTCAAAGTCTTCGAGCACAGCGCTCGGAATAAAAAACATGAATATTAGAGTACTGGCATCAACAGATATTAGATCAAAAAGATTGCAGCGGAAATTAGCATCAACTCCCAACACTTGCATGTATGAAGACGTACAAATGCCAGTCCGAAATTCTACCAAACTTAACCAACAAAACCAAACCACACCACCAAGTATCCACGCCATCGCCATCCAGTCAACCTGCATGTTTAGAAACACACGCAGGGCTGAGTACTTCGTACTCAGTGAACACAAGCCAAAACATTTGAATAAAGATGCTTCTTAAAGCTATATGAATTGAACTTGCCTTGCCAAACGTCACAAGTATATAAGCAGTTTTAAAAACGGTTTTACTTGTGTATGTCAAAACATTTTTTTTAAAACAGACTGTGCAGCCAAATATCATATAATATAACAGCATGTATCATCTATCACAAATAACTTCACTGTGCCGAGAAGTAGGCCTCCTTCTCAAATACTGCGACCGGCCCAACCGAAGCAAGGCTCACAGTCACCTCAACATATACCACACGTGGGTTCCTGCTTTCACAGGATAATCACATCTTCATAGATGATAACACATACTAACTTCAATAAAATGGCAAGTCAATCACGTTTGAAAAACATATCATAATATTCAATAGCATACTAATTTTCATCGATAGTTTTAGTTCAGAAAAGCCCACATGACTTCCGAAGAACTAGCTAGGTGGTCTAGGGCTATTTGTCCTCGTTTAACGATCCGTCCGGCTCGATCCTTCATAGTTCGACATCGATAGGTAAGATATATGAAAGACGGACACAAAGGCGTTGGACTTTAACTGACGGACTTCTATTTGAGTCGTCGCTCTCTTCGTTCTAACTTTTCTAAAAGGTCTCACGTTCTCATCTTTACTTTATTAACTCTATTCGAATTAGTTAACTTTACTACTTAACATCGTATACTTTTCTCGTTCTAATTAATAACTTCATTGTTACAATTCTATTACTTGAGCTTTCTTTCAAAGGCTTTAGTTCATTCTCAAATTAACAATCAATCATCTATCATACAAATTCAATCATCTTTCACATTATAATATTATCATGCATTTAAACACATATTCACACATATAATGAAATCATATAAATCAAACATACTTCAAGACACATTAACATGCATTCCATTTGGACCTTAAAGTCTAACTCGATTATGCATTTCCTTTTATGGAGGTTTAAACTATTAATTCTATCTTTCTTATTTATTAGACAACGCTTCGTTCTACATCCGCTATCTTATAAGGTATTTTATAACTTTTATTCAATTAACAAAATTTCTCTTAGCTTTTAATAAACTCTCATGAATTTATAAATTCTTGTTCAATTCTAACTTGATTCTCATTTCTTAACTTGAATATTATTCCTTTAATTATTATCTCGGTTTATCTTTTCTTCGCTTGGTTGGAAATAACGTACTCAATTAATTATTTAATTAATCTTCTTTCTTTTTAATTCTTGACATCTTATTTTATTCTTGTTTTCTCGGTTAACTTATACGAGTATCTATCTTAACTCGTCTAGCATCTTTTCTTTACTCAGATTAACTTCCTTTTTACTTCTTATCGATTAATTCTTATTAAACTCGGTTTTCTCTATTTTGTTTACTTCTTTAATAATTTCTTCTTTATTTGTTTTAAACCTTTAAGCTATTTCTTACTTAATGATTTTTTTGTCTTTTGATAAACATTTTTATGAATTAGCTCACTTTATTAATCACAATATAAAAGATCTTTTGTTGTATTTTTAGTAAAATTTCAAGTTTTTAAATTTTGATACAAGGTATTTAATTAATAAATCTTTTCATACATCTTTTATTTAATTAAAAGCTTTTCAATTTTAAGTCTTTTATCAAAACTTCTATCTTTATTCCATATTCAAATTATTCACTAATACATACTTAAACATCCAATCCTTTTTTATTATTTCTACAATTACTTTCTTTCAAAAATTTCAACATGCAATCTCATTTTCTTCACTTAAACACATGTATGATTATACTAACATAACATACAATCATCTCATTGATCAAAACTTCACTCAATACATCAACAAAATCATCAAAATAATTTCTCCATTTTTCCTCAAAAACACACGGCACACATGTACACATTTTGTGCAATTTATTCCTCAAATTTTCGGGCATAATATCTCATTACTAACATGATAAAAATAACAAATCAAGCATCAAAATAACAATAAATCAAAGATTCACATTTTTCCTATTTTTTACTAATAATTTCGGCATTTATAAATTTTTCAGGGTTTTAGTTTCTTTTTCTTTTCTTAATTTCACCGATTAATATCTAGAGCTCGATTCTCCTAACGAATTCTTCTCACTCGTATAGCACATGCATATCCTAAGTTTTGCCTAAACATAAATTAAATAACATGCATGCATAGATCTTTCCTTAGGACTTATAGACATAATTTTTACAACTAATCAATGAATTCATACTTAATTAATGAAATCCTTCTCTTGGCTCTTGGGATAGAAATGGATGGAAATTGTGCTTCAAAGCTTGAATCTTGAAAGAAAGAAGGATGTCTTCTTGAATCCTCAAAGAAAAAGAAATGAATATAGGATTAATCATCCATAGGGTTTGAGAATGAAAATAAAGAAAAGTGTTGGATAATTCTTGAATTCAACTTCAAGAACTGGAAAATCATTACCTTTCTTTGAAAACATGAATGGAATGGATGGAGGATGGTGTTCTTTACTTCATTTCCATGGATGATAAGTTTGAATCCAATGTTGCATGGAAAAAAAATCAATGTGTGTGTGTGTAGTGTGTGTGTTTGCGTGGGAGTGAGAGAGTAGAGAGGGAGAGAGTTTTTGTTTTTCTTTGGTTTTGGTGTTGGATGGAAATGAATGAATAAAGTGGATTCTCACTCTCTTGAATCATAGAGAGAAATCGCGAGGAGAGAGAGAGTGTATGGAGCTTGCATGTGCATCCAACAAAGAGAAAAAGAAATAATTGTTGGAAATTGCAAAAGACAAGACTTGATGGTTGATGTGAACTTAACTTGTTATGCACACCTTAAACAATCCATGCATAAGACATCATCATGGTGTTGGTCTTGGAAATTGAGGGGTGATGGGAGAGGAGTTGTGAGGTGGCGAGAGAGGGAGAGAGGTGTATGACACGTGTCGTCGTCGTGTCGTTACTGGGTATTAATTATCCGGATCGTAACGGTTTTCCTGGTAAAATGATTCGTATTAATTCCGTTTTGTTCTATTAACGGGTCTAACCTTCTTCTCGTTTCACTTTTGACACTAACTCATCCCAATCCTATGGTCACGTCTCAAATTAAAAGATTAAAGGCTTCGATCATTTTAGTCCTTTAATTCTTAAAAGAGATTTAATCGGCTTTATTATTCCGTTTATTAATCCTTTTCAAGACTAATGCCTCATTTCTCTTCTCAATTCTCGGATAAGTTCTTACCCTTATCTCAGTGATCTTAAAAGAAATTCTAAGTTCGAAGGTTCTAATTTAATTCTATTCTAGGTTCATCGGCGTAAACATATTTCTCGGCGATTAACGTTATGTTATCTTAATTAAACAAACTTCTCGGGATTTTTCCGGAATTTAATCTCATACTCAATTTCATATAAACGACTCAACAAACATATCACCTCATCATCATCTCAGATAATTAGGACAGATAAATTCACACAAGATTCACAAGGCAATTTAAACGTTTTATTCAAAACTTATCGATTGGAAAAGAAAAAATTTTTACTCCTAAATTCTCATCTTTGAACATACTCGGTTAATTAGACGCTCTCTAAAGGGATAAAAACTCGGGGTATCACATAATTAGAAAAGTAATAGTTGAGTTAGGAATGAGAATCGAGTTAGAAATAGAAACGAAATTCCTATTTCATAAGAATTTAATAAAAATTAAAAAGAATTTTTGTTAATTGATTAAAGAATTTTAATATGTTTCATAAGACAACGAGTTTGGAAAAGTGTTGCTTATAAGTCGAGAAAGATAAATTATATTGTTTGAGTTTTATAAAAAAGGAATTCGTATTTGAATTAAGTTCTACAATAAAAATTGAGTAAATGTTAATGTGTCTTGAAATATGATTGAATTTGAAACAATGTGTTCGATTTATTGGAATTTTATGCAATTAAATTAATATGCTTGAGTGATGATATTAGTTGGTGATAACGTGAAGAATTATTGAGTTTGTTTGTATGCAAAATAATTGAGCTATTGAGCTATTAATTAAATCAAGTATTGATTAAGTTATAAAAGAAAGCTCGAGTAATAGAGTTTAGATAGATGTCGTTTCATAATTAGAGCGAGAAGTGCTAAGACATTGGTTAGTAGTATTAACCAATTATCGAGTAGAGTCAATGGCTTAAAGACGAGAATGCGAGACTTTTAGAAAAGAATATTATAGAGAGAAACGACTCAAGTAGAAGTCCTTCAGTCGAGACCAACGCCTTTTATCCGTCTTTGCGTAGTATCTTATTTTCTTTATCGATGTCGAACTGTGAAGGATCAAGCCAGACGGAAAGATAAGCGAGGACAGATAGCCCTTAAACCATCTAGCTAGAACGTCGGAAGTTAGGTGGGCTTTTCTAAACCAAAACTTTCGATGAATATTATTATGCTATTGAGTATTATTATGTAATTTTTAAAATGCGATTGACTTGCCGTTTTTACTGAGTTTGGTATGTGTTATCTTTTGTTTTGCTTGAGATTATTATTATCCTGTGAAAGGCAGAAACCCACGTGTGGTATGATAAATGTTGAGGTGACTGTGAGCCTTGCTTCGGTTAGGCCGGTCACAGTGTTCAAGAAGGAGGCCTACTTCTCGGCACAGTGAGAGAATATGTGACAGATGATGCATACTGTTGAGTATATATTATGTTTTGACTGCGCAGTCTATTTAAAAGAAAATGTTTTAGCATGCACAAGTAAAACCATTTTAAATCGTATAGATACTTGTGATGCTTCGCAAGGCAAGTTCAATTGATATAGCCTTTAAGAGTTTCTTTTCCAAATATTTTCGGCATGTGTTCACTGAGTACGAAGTACTCAGCCCCTGCGTGTATTTCTAAACGTGCAGGTTGACAGGATGGTGTTGGCATGGACGCTTGGTGGTGTGGTATTTTTGGTTGAGTCGAGTCGAATGTCAGACTGGCATTCACACGTCTTCATACGTGTGAGTGTTGGGTTTTGAGTCAAGTTTCCGCTGCAACTCTTTTCAAATGAAAGTCTATTGATATACACTTTGATACTTGTTTTTGATTCCGAGCAATGTGCTCGATGGTTTTTAAATGTTTGTTGAATCTTTCTCGTTAACCTAAAATACTGTTGGGAAATTTATTAGTAAAATTTTTGATGAATTCCAAAACTATTTTACCCCAACCGAGTAGATGTTGCCAGAACCTAATGTTAGTAGGTAGGCTCGCTGTTTGAGCATTGTTAAGATTTTATCTTTACAGGTCTCCAGCTGAAGATGGCAACATGGCATCACTCGGACAGAACATGAGTTGTTAGGAAAACAACTGAGCGTTCATCAGATGAGAAGCAGTAAAGGGGAAGAGAACATCAGATGAAAGAAAGCCATCTGAGCGTTCGAACCCAACTGATCAGATACAAGGAAGACAACTGAGTGTTCAGTTTCAGAACATCAGTTGTAGAACTCAACCAAGAAGATCAACAGCTTGAAGATGAAGTTACCTGAGAGTTCAACTGTTAGTTGTTAGATAAGAACATCGGCTGAAGAACAAGTTAGTTGAAGATCGAAAGTCTTAACCGACCACTCCTTGTTGGAAGTCTGTTGTTAAGATTTGAATTTCAAAAAAGAAGTCACGTGAGGGTTTGACCATTCAGTCATTACCTCATTTGGCCCAACACAAGGCTATCTCAGATGGAAAGCAGAAGAGCACAGATGCCATATCAGGAAAGTCTGCAGAGATGAGAGACAAGCCATCGTTTTCAAAGAACAGAGATCAACAGCTCGTCCAACGGCTAGTTGATACTCTCCGCCTATAAATAGAGGCACTCATTCATTTGAAAAGGAGACAAGACACACACGCGAGAAGAAACCAGAGAGCGAAAGAAAGAGCAATATTCTTCACGAGCTGAACTGAATTTAATCTCTTAGAACATCACTTGTTGAGAGTTCTAGAGTTAGTTAGTTTTTGTGTCTTTAGATCGAACCTTGAGAACATCACTTAGTGAGAGTTCGTAGAGAGTTAGATCATAGCTCACTTCACATTCGAGCTTTTAGTTGGAACCCCATTTTCTTTCACCTGAAAAGGTTTAGGATCCTACTCTTCCCGCAACTGAGTAGATAGGTTGTTTAGTACCCGGAAACTAAACTGTAAGGTTGATAAGTACCCGCAAACTTATTCTTAACGGTTGCTCAGCCCGCGTAAGCTGAGTGATTTGTCCAGAAGAACTTGGACAGAGTTGTGTGGACTCACAACTCCCCGTGGACGTAGGAGTGTTATCTCCGAACCACGTTAATTCTCTGTGTGCTTGTGTTTTTCTTTATTCAGCTATTTTTTGCATTCTCAACTGACTGACTAACCAGCATACAAACCGCATTTGTGCATTCTCAACTGTTTTGGTTTTTGACCAACCGTTCATAAAAGCGTGAGTTGTTTTACGAGTTTAATTTCCACTACATTCCGCACAGCACCACTCTTCCAGCTGAGGTTGCATACTCAGCTGTGAGATTCCAACTGAGTCTTTTTACTCGGTTGAAGTATTTTTCAGGAGTTTAGTTTTAAAATCCTAACTGGTGTATTCCCCTCCCCCCATACACCAGTAACTCGTATCGGGACCATCAAATACTTATCCTATTCTCGTCTTAATGTAAATTATAATGCTCGGTTGTTGCTTCAATATGTCTTTGATAGTCTTATTCGAGTACTGTTGCTTTTAATTGATATTTCCCCGAGCATGTTCCCAGTGTTTGAGTCGCTTGTTAGTTGGTTAAGTTATGTTGTTGTTCGTGAGTCGCACCTCGGGAGTCGGGGTGTGACACACAAATTTATGTTTTAATGTCGCAAAAGCTATTTTGCGACATTCTTTACGTCATGACCAATAGTGTCGCAAATAGTAATGTTGTTTTTTTGCGTCAATTTTTTTTCGATTATGACGCAATATATACATTACTTTGTGCTTCACTTAAATAATTATCGCATAAAATTTGGGACATATTATGTGTCAATAAAATTTATGACGCATGTTCAATTACGACACATGAGGTGACATTAGTTTAATTGATGCATCATAATTTACGACACTAACATGTGGCATTCCAATCAATGTGACGCAATTTTTTGCAACACATGCGACGTCATATTTTAGGCATTGCATAATATTGCGACATATAAAAGATGTTGCAAAATTCATATTATGTCGCAAAATATACGACACATTTTATTATTATGACACAAAAATTGAATCACTCGTGCGACATTAATAAATATGACATTATAATTTGTGGCAATGCAATAAAGTGACGCAACTTTCGGTGGCACATGTAACATCATATTTAAAGATTCGCATAGTATTGCAACATCTAACAATTGATGCAAAAATTCACATTATGTCGTAAAATTTCCAACAGATTTTGCATCACTTTATTATAATGTCAAAATATTGTGTCAATTGTACGACACTTAGATGCGTAATTTTTTCTAATAATATAAATATAAATCAAAACACAAATATCACTACTAATTAAAATTCACATGTCCACAATTCTCAATGTCAAAATAAGAATCACTACTAAAGTTCACATGTCCACTAAATTACGCAAAGAGTCTTCAATATCAAATGTCTAATCCTAATGTAGAAATCTAGCTATCAATTAATGCAAATCTTATAAGTGAAACATGATAACATTCAATATCATTTTCTCTGCTTCTTGTTTTTCCTTGTAGCAGCACTTCTCTCTTGTTCCTACATAATTTAAACAAAATGAATTATATATATCTCACATTCAAAACATATTAATTTAAATAGAAAAGTATAATAGATAATAATACCTTGAGACAATTACCTTCTAAATGAATGTTCGTGTTGTTCTCGGCCGAGTTATTCATCTCTAGTCTCATCTAATAAAATAAATCAAATATAATATTATGAAAATGCTAGAATATAATATACTTTGAAATACTTAGTGAAATTTTGATCATACCTCTTCAAGAGTTTCGTTTCCTTGGCTTGAGAGCTCCAAATTTTGAAGTCCTTGAGATGCAGATCCATTATTGTTGAAAGCTTGTATGCGTCGGGAATTGAAAGAGCAAGACACCTTGCATAAATATAAAAGTATGAGTTATAAACTAGCTAATGATTAAAATAAAGGCATGTAATGTTGACTTACATGTTCTTCGTGACCCTTTAATTCGATAATCTGAGCTTGTAACATCTCCATTTTAGAGCAAATGTCATCTTTAAATTTTGATATTTCATCTTCAAAGCTCTTTCGAATGCTTGCCACTAGTTCATTAGATTTCTCTTGGACAACTTTGTCAAATTCTTCTCTGGATGTGAAAGTCACATTCTTACTCTTTGATGCAACAATGCTACTACGTAAACATCTTGGTGCTTCATTTCCAATAACATCTTCAAAGATCTCGTCATTAGCACCAATATCATATCGCAAATTGTTCCAACTAAAAGTGCACCTAATAGTGGCTCGCAAGAGAACGAGGTCGATTGTAGTGCAGTAAGTTGTCCCAAGTCGTATTCTCAAGGAAGACTTAACAGGGCAATCAAATTCATGCTAAACGAGAAATGAAAATAAAATCCTAAACATTCTAACAAAGTTTTGAGAATGATTTTTTTTACCTAACAAACTTGAATCAAATTTAGAACTAATAATAAGATAAATGCATAAACAAAAACACGAGAAATCAATTATTAAACGATCTAGGATCTTGGTTCTTCTCCTCGGAATATTTCCAAACAAGTGATATGCAGCACACTATCAATTAGTTCTATTAATAAATTTCACAAAGAAATCCATTCACTAACTTTCGTATTCATAAAATGGACCTATGCAAATCAAATACTAGGATCAACTCGATAATTAAACCATGCGTTTACGGTCAAGTTCAACTCCAATTCAACCACAAACACGTGACAAATTCATCTCTCGATCTCATTTGTCACAAACACAATCAAACAGTGATCAATTATTCGATAGAATTAACAAACCAATTGAATTAGAAAACGTGCTATAGCAAATCACAAGTATTCAAACAATTTCGATTCAAATCCCCTTAATCCTAGAATAAGAACTTAGTTCATAATGCAAGAAATAGAAACAGGAAACCCTGGAAATAAACATAGTAAATCACTAAACTAGAAAGGAAATAAAATTCTTACAAACCAATAATCCTTGCTTGAAGTTGAAATTCTACAAAAAGTGTGATGAGGAGAGTGAAATTTCGTTCTATGCTCTCCTCCTAAAATTGCCAAGTCTGAATATGAGAAAAACTGACATTCTTCCCTTTAAAACCCGCTAAAAAAGAGCGGTTATACAACTATTAAAACCCGTCCAGCTACGGCTAGCATGCAGCCACGGCTAGCTGTACGTACTATTTCAAATCGTAGCCTCGGCTAACCCCCAGCCTTGGCTAGCTCCACGTACTATTTCAAATCGTAGCCTCGGCTAACCCCCAGCCTTGGCTGGCTAAAACTTCACTTTAAAATCATCGTAAATGCCCTTTTCGACTATGAAACCTACACGCACACTAACCAACCAACTTGACACGAACATAAACAATATAAACCAAAAGACAAGAAATATTTACCAAATCAACGAAAAAATGAACTAAAATATAATGAAAAATAATAACAAAATACGACTAAACAATTCCCCCACACTTAGCATTTTGCTTGTCCTCAAGCAAACCAAAGAAATGAGATAAAAATCAAACAAATATGCTCTTCAATTAAGAATATACGACTTCATATCTTCCGTAAGATATCACGATCAAGCAATGCCAATTTAGGAATGAGTAAAAATCAAACTAAAGTGAGTTGCCCGTCAAAGTGAATTCTCAATCCGATTAGAAATGTGACCAACACTCAAAACTCACTACTTCGTTATCCACCTTTATTTGTAAGTCTCTTTATTTCACACAACTTTAAAAATCAATCAAGGAATATAAGATTGGATCAACGAGACAAGATCATTAGGTTTAGCCATCGAATTAAAATCCGAGTCTCCTAATGTGGTTTCCCATACTCATCATTTTCACTTAAAGATTTTTTATAATACAACAAATGAGAGGAGTAAAATCTCACAATCCAACTTATTCATAACCTTAATTAACTTTTTTTTATTTATATTTTTTTGGGTCGAGTAGATCAGGATGTGTTCATGAGGTCTATTTTGAATATTCTTCAAAGCCTCCTCGCGTGGTTTCCCATGCTCATTAATCATGCCTTCAAAAGGCAACGAATCAAGAGGAGCACAATTCACACTACTCAACATTTTTATAACGAATGAGACAAACTTCTAGGCAACTAACGAAGCTTACACTCAACAACAAAGCCACATTCATCTCGTCAATCAAATTCACAGAGACATGCCCCACAACAAAAGCTATCACTCACCCAAACCCTCATTGGACATCGATCAACTGTGAAGTTCTATGAATCAAAACACAACGTATATCTTGACAAAGAGCAAATTCATCCAACTCTTACCACATAAACAATGATAACTAAGAACAAGCAAAACAAAACAAACATGCACAAAACACACACAAGAAAATAAAACAGAAAAGAACTCAATCAAGTACCAAATTAATTAATCTCTAGAAGAAAATTTCATATTCATCTCCCCCACACTTAAAACAAGCAATGCCCTCATGGCTAAAATAAAGAGGAAATAAAGAAAACTTCCCTGGTAAAAAAAAAAAGATTCGGTAATTGTACGAGTGGCACAACACGACACCAAAAACTTGCAAGAAAATCAAAGAACAATACTCAAAATTCTACGACACTAATGTAAACATTCATGGGTTGCCTTCCATGCAGCGCTAGTTTTTATGTCCCTAGCCCGACCAAGAAAACATTATCCGAATTCAAACTCAAGCTTAAGCCATTCCATCAGTTGAATTAGCTCGTCTTCATCTTCCACACTTGTCCATCCTGAGGTTGATGGAATCTTGCTCGTCCCTTTTCCACGTGTGAAGTTCTCATTCACACTTAATTTTGCAGCGTGGTTTGGATTGGCCTTTTTTTGATATGAGTGATCTCCCTGCAATACAATCTTAGCAAAGAAATCATCAGAAGCAATGATATAATGACAATGTTCAACAGTAGGAGAAGATGGTGCAAAAATATTTTCAACTTTAGTGACACTTGATACATTGGTTGTGACCATGAGAGGCTCTTTCAACAACTCTATAGGCTCTTTTTCCAAGTTCGCCAAAAATTCATTCACAATTTCATTCTCGTCCAATAGATCAATTATTTCAATGTACGAACAATGTTCTTGCATAAGAGGTGAAGCATGCAATTGATCATAGCTACCCAAATAGAAATCGGTTGCATCCTCGATTATCGGCTCCATAAGCTCATTCTCCTCTTTCCGTTGAACTATCTTTTTAACATCGTCAGCCAACTGTGCAATTTGAGCATCAAGGCGATCAGCAGCCTCAGCTTTCTGTTGGCGTTCTGCCTCTTTTTCCATTCTTTGACAAATTAAAGCATAATGCCCATTCGCCATAGATCGCACAAGTTGCAGCTATGAATTGTTGTTGCTCTTTAACTCTTTCCAACACGCGAACTTCGTGAGTCAATGCTGCTATCTGCTTCATTAGATCAAAATCAGGAGTCTCCTCAATGGTAGGGTAAGCGTAATCCCACACGTTGCCTTGATACAATGCCATTTGTATATGTTGTGCTCCAGAGCTAAAGCTGCTTGGCACGTATCATTCAAAACTTTCTCCTCCTAATGTACTAATCGCTGCGCAAACAAATAATTAAAAACCGATCAAGCGCATCTGGGGGAGAAAAAGAAACTACAAACAATATGAACAAAAATTACAAAAGAAACACAACAAAAATCACAAAAGCACAAAAACAAACAAAAGCACAAACATACAGACAAGAAAACGTTCAAACACACCGGAGAGAGAAATAAACAAAAAAAAAACAATAAGCACACAAACAACAAAATATTTACAACATTAAATCACACAAACATGAGCACGAAAACAAATGCCTAAAGCCTTCCCCGACAACGGCGCCAAAATTTGGTTCCAACTAAAAGTGCACCTAATAGTGGCTCGCAAGAGAACGAGGTCGATTGTAGTGCAGTAAGTTGTCCCAAGTCGTATTCTCAAGGAAGACTTAACAGGGCAATCAAATTCATGCTAAACGAGAAATGAAAATAAAATCCTAAACATTCTAACCAAGTTTTGAGAATGATTTTTTTTACCTAACAAACTTGAATCAAATTTAGAACTAATAAAAAGATAAATGCATAAACAAAAACACGAGAAATCAATTATTAAACGGTCTAGGATCTTGGTTCTTCTCCTCAGAATATTAACAAACAAATGATATGCAGCATACTATCGATTAGTTCTATTAATCAATTTCACAAAGAAATCCATTCATTAACTTTCGTATTCATAAAATGGACCTATGCAAATCAAATACTAGGATCAACTCGATAATTAAACCATGCGTTTCCGGTCAAGTTCAATTACAATTCAACCAAAAACACGTGACAAATTCATCTCTCGATCTCATTTGCCACAAACACAATCAAACAGTGATCAATTGCTCGATAGAATTAACGAACCAATTGAATTAGAAAACGTACTATAGCAAATCACAAGTATTCAAACAATTTCGATTCAAATCCCCTTAATCCTAGAATAAGAACTTAGTTCATAATGCAAGAAATAGAAACAAAGGAAAACCTGGAAATAAACATAGCAAATCAGTAAACTAGAAAAGAAATAGAATTCTTACAAACCAATAATCCTTGCTTGTAGTTGAAATTCTACAACTAAAGTGCGATGAGGAGAGTGAAATTTCATTCTATGCTCTCATCCTAAAATTGCCAAGTTTGAATATGAGAAAAACTGACATTCTTCCCTTTAAAACCCGCTAAAAAAGAGCGGTTATACAACTTTTAAAACTCGTCCAGCCGCAGCTAGCACGCAGCCACGGCTAGTTGTACGTACTGTTTCAAATCGCAGCCTCGGCTAACCCCCAGCCTTAGCTAGCTCCACATACTGTTTGAAATCGCAGCCCCGGCTAGCTCCCAGCCTTGGCTGGCTAAAACTTCACTCTAAAATCATCGTAAATGCCCTTTTCGACTATGAAACCTGCACACACACTAACCAACCAACTTGACACGAACATAAACAATACAAACCAAAAGACAAGAAATATTTACCAAATCAACGAAAAAATGAACTAAAATATAATGAAAAATAATAACAAAATACGATTAAACACAAATTCTCAAGAAACTTTTGTTTCAGATCTTTTAGAAGAGCCTAATAACAAAGCATAAAATAAAAGGAACAAAAAACCATGAAGGTCTAAATAATACCCCAAATATTTGATCTGATCATATATGCAAAAAAATTCAATAATGTGCACTCTTTTCACATATGGAAAACATGAGATTCGGACTCATGTGACAACTAACAAGCCCATTCAATCATTAAACCAAACCAGAGAGTGATTGCACACCAGAATTTAAAAACAACATGATAATATTGCAAGTTGTAATAAATAGAAACAATGATTTAATACAAAATCTTAACAGATCAAACACTTAAATAGTATACAGTCGTGCAATATTTATTGTATCAATGCTACGATCACCCTTAGAGATTCTCTATTGTTATACCTATTTTATTGTATCAATATTTATTGTATCAATACTACGATCACCCTTAAGAAAATTATCATCAAACAAGAACTGAACTTGACAACTCAATGAACAATGTTCTCACATAATAATTTATTTTACTCCATCCATCTACCATAAATCAATATAACAAATCCCAGAAAATAAAATTCACAATGAAGACTACAAGATGAAGGAAAAATACAAGGGCAAGCAATCGCAGAAGGAAAGTATGCAATGATAATATTGATAAAGCAGAACAAGGCTAAATTATATTACCAAGAGTCGGACATATAAACCATATTACGAAGAACAAATGGTGTTATCATAAGAAAAATCATCTTCTTTATTCCCCTCTGCATCTCGGTTTATGGAAATCGGGATGTGACAAAATGGTATCAGAGCCAAACCTCTCTCAGTACGGTGTGGTTCGGGGATGAACCAGTGGAAGTTGGTGAGCCTGTGATGCTCGGGGACGAAGTACGGAGTGATCGCTGGTGTAAGAGACACGGACAAGGAGCGGCTCCGATAAAACTTCCAAGCGGAGGGGGACAGGAATGAACTCAAACATACCCGAATGAGAGTGATACTGAGAATATGTTGGAATGGGACGATATATTGGGAATGACTTTGAGATCATTAATCTATGTGTTAGGTCTAAGATTAGCATTTATAAATTTATATATGTGTGTGTGTATGTGTGTGTGCTACAAACCCTCTCAGCTCGCCGTCACACTGCCCTCAACAAGAAAAAGGTACTTTTTAATTAACAATGGTTTTAGCAAAGTATGAATTACGTATCAAGTATGTTATGCTGCAAGAAAAAAATGATTACTGCTTTTTGCAAATTAATCTAAGAGATTTCACAAAACATCGTTGTGATGTTGAATCTACATGAGTTTTCCATGACCAGAGAAAGATATCATTTTAAATGACCATGAGTAGTATTTTAAAAAAAATGACAGATAATGTTTTCAAAAAGTGATGAATGTCATGTTTTGTCGTGTTGAGTCTTTTTGAGCTCACCAACCAAGTTTATGTTGTCATTATAGTATTCCTATGAGTTAAGTCAAATTTTGAGGACGAAAATTTTTGAAGGGGGGAGAGATGTAACATCCTGAATTTTCCAAATAGACTATTAAATAAGTTAATACTCCTAAATATCTTAAAACAATTTTCACATCAAAAAGGTCAATTACTTTTTATGAAAATAAACAAATCATGTTTATAGTCGTTGTGTAGAGTATTTTATTGCGAGTCTATATGTGTTAAGTTTGCTCAAAAAAGATTTCGCATAAAAAAGTTATGCAAGTTTAAAGGTTTTAAAACGTAAGTTGCTGCACAACTGCTTTTGCCTCGTAGCTGCTTCCGCTTCGCAGCAGCTTACTACTCAGCAGCTTCTGCTTTGCAGCTGCTTCTGCACTGCAGCAGCTTCCGCCTCGTAGCAGCTTATTGCGCAGCTGCTTCTGCATCGCAGTAGCTTACTGCACATGTGCTTGCTTCCTCCTATAAATAGACGCTTAAGATTTTTATTTCCATCGTTCAATTTTCTATTCTCTCTCATTTTTCTTACAACATAAGCTCGTCGTATCTGCTTGTGTGATCATTATGTCTTGATGTTACGGTCAGCATTGATATTTTCGATCAGGTGGGTAATCTTTTCCAAAATTATTTTTGAGTTAATGAACTCTAGAATTAAATAAAAGTGCATATAGTTATCCATAAAATGTTTTCATGTGCGTTCCATATGATATACTCCATGTTTATCGATCGAGGTTCTTAGCTAGTTTTATACTGGTTGAGAATTGTGCGCACATATTTGTCATTTATGCGATGCATGATCACCATCGCGTACTTGGCCATTGATCTCCGAGCACTAATTATATCATCTTGGGAGGTCCAGGTTTATGGACTACGGTAACCATAGCCATGGTGCCTAGTCAGAGTATAAAGATCGAACGTCACATCATGCATCCAAAGTATGTTTTGTATGGTCAGAGGTGGTTTTTTGTTTTAAAACCCTCTAATGCATACCATGTTAAATGGATAATCTGCTATGTTTCCAAAAATGTTTCCAAAATGGTACATGCCCACTCAGTACACTAGTACTCAGCCCAAAATGTTTTCAAAATATTTTCAGGTTGGGAGGCAGGTGATGGGACGCGAGGCTGAGGTGGGGATTGTTGTAGCTAATGTGTGCTTTCGCTATGTTATTTAATTGTGCAACTCTGAATATGTCTCTGTGTGTTATTTATTTTTAGGGAGAGTGCCTACTGATAAGCTTCTCTTGGACGCTCTAATTTCCACTCCCTTATGATAACATCATTTGGTGAATTGGATGCTCGACTCCTTTTGTTATGCTAGACACAGGTTTATCCCATATTTTATTTTAATGGGTGTGGCGCGGTTTTGTCGCCTGACTTCATTAAATTTGTGAATAAATTGTTATATGTGCAAAAAGTAAGCCCATTTCTTTCCCGCTTCTTTATTCCCCTCTGTCGCGTCTCAGTTTATGGGTACCGGGATGTGACAGATGTAACATCCCGAATTTTCCAAATAGACTATTAAATAAGTTAATACTCCTAAATATCTTAAAACTATTTTCGCATCAAAAAAGTCAATTTTTTTTATGAAAATAAACATATCATGTTTATAGTCATTGTGTAGAGTATTTTATTGCGAGTGTATAGACGCTAAGTTTATTCCAAAAGGATTTCGCATAAGTTATGCAAGTTTAAAGGTTTTAAAACGTAAGTTGCTGCACAATTGCTTTTGCCTCGCAGCTGCTTCCGCTTCGCAACAGCTTACTACTCAGCAGCTTCTGCCTCGCAGCAGCTTATTGCTCAGCAGCTTCTGATTTACAGCTACTTCTGCACTGCAGCAGCTTCCGCCTCGCAGCAGCTTATTGTGCAGCTGCTTCTGCATCGCAGTAGCTTACTGCACACCTGCTTGCTTCCTCCTATAAATAGGCACATAAGGTTTTCATTTCCATCATTCAATTTTCTATTCTCTCTCATTTTTCTTACAACATAAGCTCGTCGTATCTGCTTGTGTGATCATGATGTCTGATGTTACAGTCAACATTGATATTTTCAATCAGGTGGGTAATCTTTTTCAAAATTATTTTTGAGTTAATGAACTCTAGAATAAGATAAAAGTGCATGTAGTTATCCATAAAATGTTTTCATGTGCGTTCCATATGATATACTCCATGTTTATTGATCGAGGTTCTTAGCTAGTTTTATACTGGTTGAGAGCTGTGCGCACATGTTTGTCATTTATGCGATGCATGATCACCATCGCGTACTTGGCCATTGATCTCCGAGCACTTATTATATCATCTTGGGTGGCCCAGGTTTATGGACTACGGTAACCATAGCCATGGTGCCTAGTCAAAGTATAAAGATCGAACGTCACATCATGTATCCAAAGTATGTGTTGTATGGTCAGAGGTGGTTTTCTGTTTTAAAACCCTCTGATGCATACCATGTTAAATGGATAATCTGCTATGTTTCCAAAAATGTTTCCAAAATGGCACATGCCCACTGAGTACACTAGTACTCAGCCCAAAATCTTTTCAAAATGTTTTCAGGTCGGGAGGCAGGTGATGGGACGCGAGGCTGAAGCAGTGATTGTTGTAGCCAATGTGTGCTTCCGCTATGTTATTTAATAGTGCAACTCTGAATATGTCTCTGTGTGTTATTTATTTTTATGGAGAGTGCCTTGTGATCAGCTTCTCTTGGACGCTCGATTTCCCACTCCCTGATGATGACATCATTAGGTGAAGTGGATGGTCGACCCCTTTTGTTATGCTAGACACGGGTTTACCCCATATTTTTATTTTAATGGGTGTAGCGCGGTTTGGTCGCCTCATTTCATTAAATTTGTGAACAAATTATTATATGTGCAAAAAGTAAGCCCCTTTCTTTCCCGCCTCTGATACTATTTTGTCACATCCCGGTTCCCATAAACCGAGACGCGACAGTGGGAAATAAAGAAGTGGGAAAGAAATGGACTTATTTTTTTTGCACACACATAATAATTTATTCATATATTTAATGAAGTGAGGTGACAAAACCGCGCTACACCCATTAAAATAAAATATGGGGTAAATCTGTGTCTAGCATAACACTTCACCAAATGATATCATCATAAGGGTGTGGGAAATCGAGTGTCCAAGAGAAGCTGATCACAAGGCACTCTCCATAAAAATAACAAATAGCATAAGAGAGACATATTTAGAGTTGCAAAATTAAATAACATAGCGGAAGCACACAATAGCTACAACAATCACTGCCTTAGCCTCGCGTCCCATCACCTGCCTCCCGACCTGAAAATATTTTGAAAAGATTTTGGGCTGAGTACTAGTGTACTCAGTGGGCATGTGCCATTTTTGGAAACATTTTTGGAAACATAGCAGATTATCCATTTAACATGGTATGCATCATAGGGTTTTAAAACAGAAAACTACCCCTAACCATACAAAATATACTTTTGATGCATGATGTGACGTTCGATCCTTATACTCAGACTAGGAACCATAGCCGTGGTTACCATAGCCCATAAATCTGGATCTTCCAAGATGATATAATCAGTGCTCGGAGATCAATGGCCAAGTATGCAATGGTGATCATGCATCGCATAAATGATAAACATGTGCACACAGTTCTCAACTAGTATAAAACAAGCTAAGAACCTCGATCGATAAACATGGAGTATATCACATGGAACGCACATTAAAAGATTTTATGGATAACTGAATTTTTATGCTATTCTAGAGTTCATTAACTCAAAAATAAATTTGGAAAATATTACCCACCTGATTGAAAATACCGATGCTGGCAGTAACATCAAGACATCAGATTGCACAAGCAAATACGACGAGCTTATGTTGTAAGAAAAATGAGAGAGAATAGAAAACTGAATGATGGAAATGAAAATCTTAAGCGCCTATTTATAGGAGGAAGCAAGTAGGTGTGCAGTAAGCTAATACGATGCGGAAGCAGCTGAGCAGAAAGCTTCTGCGAGGTGGAAGCTACTGCAGTGCAGAAGCAGCTGCAAAGCAGAAGCTGTTGAGCAGTAAGGTGCTGCGAAGCGGAAGCAGCTTCGAGGTAAATGACCATGAAAACTTGTCATTAAAATGACCAATGTTCAGAAAAGAAGACGAATGCCATGTTTTGTCGTGTTGAGGCTCCTTTTGCCCACCCAGAGTTATATTGTCATTATTGTATTCCTATGAGTCATGTCAAATTTCGAGGACAAAATTTTTTGAAGGGGTGAGGGATGTAATATCTCGAATTTTCTAAATAGACAATTAAATAAGTTAACACTCTTAAATATCTTAAAACTATTTTCACATAAAAAAAAGTCAATTATTTTTTTTGTAAAAGTAAACATTCATGTTTATAGTCGTTGTGTAGAGTACTTTATTGTGAGTCTATAGGCGCTAAATTTGCTCAAAAACGATTTCGTATGAAAAAGTTATGTACGTTAAAGGGTTTTAAAACATAAGTTGATGCACAACTAGTTTTGCCTCGCAGCTGCTTTCGCCTCGTAGCAGGTTACTGCCAGCATTGGTATTTTCAATCAGGTGGGTAATATTTTCGAAAACTATGTTTGAATTATTAAACTCTAGATTAGTATAAAAAAAAGAGTTATCCATAAAATGTTTTCATGTGCGTTCTATATGATATACTCCATGTTTATCGATCGAGGTTCTTAGCTAGTTTTATATTGGTTGAGAGCTATGCGCACATGTTTGTCATTTTTGCGATGCATGATCACCATCGCGTACTTGGCCATTAATATCTGAGCACTGATTATATCATCTTGGGAGGTCCAGGTTTATGGACTACGGTAACCATAGCCATGGTGCCTAGTCAGAGTATAAAGATTGAACGTCACATCATGCATCCAAAGTATGTTTTGTATGGTCAGAGGTGATTTTCTGTTTTAAAACCCTCTGATACATACCATGTTAAATGGATAATTTGCTATTTTTCCAAAAAATGTTTCCAAAAATTGCACATGCCCACTGAGTACACTAGTACTCAGTCTAAAATATTTTCAAAATATTTTCAGGTTAGGAGGCAGGTGATGGGACGCGAGGCTGAGGCGGGGATCGTTGTAGCTAATGTGTGCTTCCGCTATGTTATTTAATTGTGCAACTCTGAATATGTCTCTCTGTGTTATTTATTTGTATGGAGAGTGCCTTGTGATCAGCTTCTCTTGGATGTTCGATTTCCCACTCCCTTATGATGACATCATTTGGTGAAGTGGATGATCGACCCCTTTTGTTATGCTAGACACAGATTTACCCCATATTTTATTTTAATGGGTGTAGCGCGGTTTTGTCGCCTCACTTCATTAAATATATGAATAAATTGTTATGTGTGTGCAAAAAAATAAGTCCCTACCAACCGGTATGGCGACATGCCCAACGGTGTCTTGAAAGTTGTACGGTATGCCCAAAGTGCATCGTCCAGGTGCAAACTCCAGACCTTTCCATTCTGCCCAACTGCCTTCTTTAATATGGTCTTGATGATCCTATTTGTCAGCTCTGCTTGCCCATTGGCTTGCAGATGATAGGCAGTGGTAACTCGATGATGGACTCCATACTTTTTGAACAAGTTGTCAATGGTAGCATTGCAAAAATGCGTCCCTTGATCACTTATAATCGCCTTTGGAACCCTATATCGACTGAAAATATTCTCCTTAAGAAAACTAGCAACCACTCGGGCATCATTCGTTGGTGTAGCCTTCGCCTCCACCCACTTCGACACGTAATCCACTGCCAAGATGATATACTGATTCCCATTTGAGTTGGGCAAAGGTCCCATAAAGTCCATCCCCCACATGTCAAAGATTTCCACCAGCATGATTGGAGTCATGGGCATCTCATCCCTCCTAGTTGCATTCCCTTCTTGTTGACACTTGAAACAATTCTTGAACCATTCATAGGCATCTCTTAGAATCGTGGGCCAAAAGAATCCACAATCAAAAATCTTCCTTGCTGTTCTTCGGTGCCCAAAGTGACCTCCACACTCCCTGTTGTGGCAATGCTTCAAGATACACTTGGTTTCCCAATCGGGCACGCACCTCCTTAATCCTTGGTCAGCACACTTCTTCCATAAGTAAGGATCATCCCAAACATAGTGTTGACTCTCCTTGAGAATTTTCTGCCTTTGATAGTACATTATTTTAGTACATGGCCGGTTATTCTCATACCTTATAATTTGCCCCTTGGGAGATGTATGAAGCAACCATCGATTATTTTATCCACACTTATTGATGGTCCTCGAGGTCCAGGGAATGATATCGATGTGTATTTGCAACCGCTAATTGATGAACTTCAAGAGTTATGGAATCCTGGGGTTCTGACATATGATGCAACAAGAAAATCTATGTTCAAACTACGTGTTGCGCTATTTTGGACTATAAATGATTTCCCAACTTATGCCATTATGTCGGGTTGGAGTACAAAAGGTGTATATGCATGCCCTTGTTGTAACAAATATTGTGAATCTCGTTAGCTAACATATGGAAAGAAGCATTGTTACATGAAACATTGCAAATATCTTCCGATTGGACATAAATACCGTACGGATAGGACTCATTTTGATGGTACTACTGAGGAAGCTGCTAAACCGAAAAGATTGTCTGGTTCGGAGATATTAAAGCAGTTGGATGGTATGATGAAAAACTTTGGAAAGCGTGTTGCCCAAGATACGGGGAAAAAAAGAAAAAGAACGGAAGATCCTAATGCTAAAGCTTCAATATGTAGATACAATTGGAAGAAGTTGAGTATATTCTTCCAATTGCCTTATTGCAAAGATCATAAGGTTCCCCATAATCTGGATATTATGCACATTCAAAAAAATGTTTTAGAGAATACCTTATGGACATTGCTTGGTGTTGATGGAAAAACAAAAGATAATTTGAATTCTAGATGGGATCTTAAAGAAATGGGCATACGAAAATCACTTCATCCTCAGATTGAAGGTGATAAGATTTGTGTGCAACCTGCTTGTTTCACATTGAGTAAAAAGGAAAAGAATATTTTCTTACAGACATTAAAGGGTGTGAAGGTTCCAGATGGGTATGCATCAAACATCTCAAAATTAATGTGTTAATTTAGCACAATGGAACATCTTTGGTCTTAAAAGCCAGGATTGCCACATTCTAATGCAGCAATTACTTCCAGTTCTTATAAGAAGATTAGTTCCTAAGCATGTCTGTAAAGCCATAATTGGCTTATGTGATGTTTTCAAGAAATTGTATTCAAAAGTACACACCGTGGCTGATTTTGAAGCTTTCGAGGAACGAGTGACACTAGTTCTTTGTGAATTAGAGAAAAATTTTCCTCCTTCTTTTTTTGATATTATGGAGCATTTGCTGATTCACTTGCCAGAGGAGGCTAAAGTTGTCGGACCTGTTCAATTTTGTTCAATGTACCCTATCGAGAGGTAATTTATAATATTTAATTTAATGAAATTCTTATTATATGGTTTATTATATGTACGTAACAAAAACTTTCTACCTTAGGTACTTGTGCACATTGAAAAATTATATCCGCACCCGAAGTCACCCAGAAGGATCCATAGTTGAGGGTTATCTTGCAGAAGAGTGCATAAAATTTTGTTCAATGTATTTGAGTAATGTCGAGTCCAAGCTAAACATACCAAATAAAAATAATGATGGTGATGATAGTTCTCTCGCTCAAGGTGGTCGTCATTTGGGAAAAGAAGAAATCTTCTTGTTGGACGACATTGAATGGATTCAAGCACATAGTTATGTGCTCAATAATTTGGCAATCATTGACAATGTTAAAAGGTATGTAAGACATAGATATGTTGCATTTGATTACTCTTTCCAAAAAAAATATTATTAAATACAAAACTACAAATATTTCAACAAGCATTTGAGCGAGCTACTCGTACAAAGTGACACTTGCCAGCTTATGGTAGGGAAAAACTTCATTCTGAAACCTTTCACGATTGGTTCAAAGATCATGTAAGTTCATAAATTATTATAACTACATTTGAGGTTGCACATATTTTTTAGTATATAATCCAATAATAGTCAAATTCTTTTATTTTCTTGCAACATATAGGTCATGAAAAAGGGAACTACAAGTAGTAGTGCTGGTGTACAACTAGATATTCTACACTTAGCTGGTAGACCGAGTAAAAGGGCTCGACGTTATAGTCCACTTGATGGTCCTGATACGAGTTACTGGTGTATGGGGGGGGGGGGGGGAATACACCAGTTAGGATTTTTCAACTTTCGAAAAACTTAACACTTGAAATCAACTTAAACTGAGTGAGAGGACTCAGTTGGGATCTCACAGCTGAGTAAGCAACCTCAGCTGGAAGGTTGGTGCTGTGCGGAATGTGGTGGAAAATAAACTCGTAAAATCAAACTCACGCTTTTATGCACGGTTGGTCAAAACCAAAACTGTTGTTGTGAAAGTATGCAGATTGTATGCGGTTAGATTGTCAGTTAAGATATGATAATAAAGACTGAACACAAAAGAAAACACGACACACAAGATTTACGTGGTTCGGAGAGAACTCCTACGTCCACGGGGAGATGTGAGTCCACACACCTCAGTCCAAGTTCTTCTGGACAGAACCACTCAGCTTACGCGGGCTGAGCAACCGTTACAGTTTAGTTTCCGGGCACTAAACAGCCTAAGTCAAGTTTGTGGGTACTTGACGACCTGACTACTCAATTACAGGAAGAGTAAGGTCCTAGCACACTTTTTAGGGTGTGAGAAAGGGTAGGATTTCCAACTACAGCTCGATCAAGAATGAGAGCTGGATCTAAGGCTTGAACGAATAAACACTCAATCTAAGATCAAAAACAGTTTCGAATTCTAGGAACCCTCAGCTACTAATGTTCTCTCAAATTGGAACTCTCAGCTGCTGATGCTCTTAGATGATGATGTTGCAGATTTGCTTTGATTTCTCTCGAGAAAGCTCTTGAATTTTCGTCGTCTATGTGTCTATCTGCATGTCTATACTTCTCGAATGAGAGGATGCCTCTATTTATAGGCGGAGAGAATCAACTAGCCGTTGGAGGAGCAGTTGATCTCTGATCGATTGAATGCGATGGCTTGTCTCTCATCTCTGCAGACTTTCCCGATATGGCATCTGTGCTCTTCTGCTTTCCATCTGAGACAGCCTTGTGTTGGGCCAAATGGGGTAGTGACTGAACGGTCAAACCCTCATGTGACTTCCTTTTGAAATTCAAATCTTTGACAGTCAACTTCGGTTTGTTGGTTGAAAGTCTTGACCTTCATCTGAGTGATCTTCAGCTGATGTTCCGATCTGTCGAGTTCTCAGCTGACTTTGAACTTCAAAACAGTTGAACTCCTTGTTCGGATTCTATAACTGAGATTCTGAAACTGAACCCTCAATTGTCATCCACTTCTTTACTCAGTTGGGTTTGAACCCTCAGATGATTTCTTTTTCATCTGATGTTCTCTTCCTTTCAACTGTTTCTCATCTGATGAACGCTCAGTTGGTTTCCTTCAACTGATGTTCTGAAGACTTCCCCTTGTTTACATCTGAACAAATGAACTCTCAGTTGTCTTTCTTCACAACTGATGTTCTGTCTGAGTGACGCCTTGTTGCCATCTTCAGCTGGAGACCTGTAAAGATAAAATCTTAACTTTGCTCAAACAGCGAGCCTAAATTCTAACATTAGGTACTGGCAACATCTACTCGGTTGGGGTCAGCCGGTTTTGGAATTCATCAAAACTTATACTAATAAATTTCCCAACAATTTTCCCCCTTTTTGATGATGCCAA
Organism: Schizonepeta tenuifolia; assembly: GCA_029490685.1. Classification (NCBI taxonomy): domain Eukaryota; kingdom Viridiplantae; phylum Streptophyta; class Magnoliopsida; order Lamiales; family Lamiaceae; genus Schizonepeta; species Schizonepeta tenuifolia. The sequence goes on from CM055958.1 coordinate 77,904,693, forward strand.
AACCACTTACAACTTGAAACCACTACTGATCTAAACCTTACTAACTTATCTAAAATCTCAGCTGAAATTCTAGGCAGTCTATAAGATAAAACATCAAAGGGTTAGCACAGTTATAACATGGTATTTAAAAGACTTTGTGATTCAGAGCTTGGACAATGAGGGATTGTTCATCAAGGTGAATCTTATAACGGAATAGTTTTCATTACAACTGATTGTTACAAAATATAGACTCAAAAATCAAAAAAAATTACAACAGTTGCTAGAAAACTAACTGAGCTAGTATTGTAGCCCATACTTGCAAAAATCCTTACAAAAATTTCCCTCTTAGCAGGTGACTCCTTAGAGATGTCCACTCCATGCTCCTTGCAGACCTGCCTCGCCTCAGATGCAATCTTCTGACGGTTCGGGTTGCTGGAATCCGAGAGAAGAGGTGGCCGATAAGTAACCCTCTTGGGAACTGGAACAGTGTTCAAGTCCAGGTTGGCGTCAATCATGGCCCTCCTGAATTGACTGAACATGCCCGGGTCACCTGAGTGCAACTCAGTCAGCGCCTCTTTGAACGCTCTCCTTGGGTCGTCAGTTGCGTAAACCTTCCTGTAATAGAAGTCGTTCACGAACTCCTGCTTGAACATCTCCCAATCCTCATTCCACTCGGTCGGCATCCACTTGTCAGTATGCCTGAACCGACTCTCAACCTTGGACTTTAGAGGCAACCTTTGTTGCTTCAACCGAGCTTTCGCCTTTGATTGGATTTTGTTGATGCGGCGTCGGCTGCGGGAGGCAACATTGCGGTCTAGGTTCTGAGAAACCTTCTTCAGCTCAACCTCGAATTGGTTCACCCTCCTCGCCTGGCTGGCGGCAAACTTTCTGATCCAGCTCGGGTTCATGTAGTCCTTCTCCTCTACATCCATAGCCTTGGACGCTGTAATGCACTCTTCGGTTGTTATCCCGTCGAGTTCAGAATCCAGCTCGGCTGCGATCTCGGCTATGGAGCTGTAGGAAACTCCAATCTTCTTTGCCTGCTCCAAGTCCTTAGACATTTCAGCTCCACCGACTTCGGTTGTCTTGGCAGCAGCAAACTTCCTTCTCCTCAGCTGAGATTTGGATGGTTGAGCAGCTGGCACTCCTTCTTCTTGGGTCTCTTCTTCTTCCTGTGCTTCACCCTCCTTCTCCTTCTCTTCCCCCTTTTTGGCATCAGCAACAAGGCTTGCTACTGAACCGTCCAGAGAGTTGAGTTTGGCCTCGGTGGATTGAACACGGTTGAAGAGTTCATCGACCGCACACTCCAGTTCGATCTTCTTCGCCAGTTCGGAGTCCTGGCGCTCTTGTTCTGCCTTCTTCAAGACAGAGAGGTTGTCGTTGACCTCTGTCTGAAATGCAACGAACTCAGCCCAACGCGACTCGAACCGGGACTCCCATTCAGCATCCTGCGTCTGTTGGGACTTGGCCAGATTTGAGTCAGCCAAGGACTTGAAGACATTCACTTCCGACTTCAAACCCAACAGAGTGGATTTCAGTTCCGACACGTCCTGACTGGTGGAGGAGGAGAGATCATTCATCTTCATCTTCAGCTCGGCATTCTCCTCCATCAGTTGTTGATACTTCACTTCTTGAGCTGCCAACTCCCTCAGCTGGTCATCGTGTTGGTGCTGGAGGTTGGCGAGCAGCTCGGTCCTCAACTGGTTTACCCTCTCAGCCATTAGCTCGCAGATTTGTTCTGTTGAAGGAGCGAGCTGAGCAGCTGGAGAGGCTTGAGCAGACTGAGCTAGAGGCTCAGCTGTGACCATGGCTTGACAGTTTGCCAGGTACAGCTTCAGGTTCTCCTCCTCTTCTTTTGCGACGGCGGCTGCTGCATCGACATCTTCAAGGAAGTCGACTGATTTCACCAACATGCTGTCAAGGAAGTCGACACACTCCATTTCAGCTGCCTCCCTTGTGTCCTTCCCTTCAGCCAGACTCTGGTCCAACCGTCTAGTGAGCAACGCGATCCGGTTGTTGTACGCCACCTCCAAGTTGGAATAGTTGAAGTAGGCTCGGATGCGGGACTTGTCAGATTTCAGCCTGTCCCAGCTCAGTACCCTGATCGTGTCTTCCTTGACATACAACTGGCTAAAGATCAGGTGGAACTGGTACAGTAGCTCGGTTCCCAGTGTGGCGAAGATGGGCATGTCGCGAGCCGCAGGGAATACACCCAACAGCTTTTGAAAGCAGTAGGCCACCCTGCCTTCGTGCTCGTCAGCAACAGCCTGCAGGTTCTCCGCTTCATTGATCGGGGAGGGGGTGAGATTATATGGTTCGGGTTCAAGAGGTTCATCGATGTTGGCCAAAGAGTCGGTCACAACACCGGCATCGAGCTGAGAGCTCGGAATTTGGGATTCAGTTGGGGAAGAGGGTGGAATGGTTTCCTCAACATCGGCCGAAGGAGAGGTCACGATGTTGGCATCGAGCTGAGAGCTCGGAATTTCTGGCTCGGTTTGGGTAGAGAGAGCAAGAGGCTCTGGGGGCGGTACAGCATTTGCTCCAGCTGTGGGGGAGGTGGTAGCATCTTCGAGGTCCTCAGATGAGGAGGATGCATCCGACGTCTCCATGCCCTCAGCCTCATCAGCTCCGGGGCCTCGAGGTACGATCTCGAATGATGCGGCCTCAGCTGAGCGGCTGGATTCGGAATGCTCTTCAGCAGGTGTGGACTCGACCTGCGCTCCCTCCTCGTCTGGAGCTTGTTCCTCAGCTGGCTCCTCATCTGGAACCTCAACTGGCTCATCAGCTGACTCGTCAGCTGGAACATCAGTTGGCTCATCAGCTGGCACCTCAGCTGCCTTCTTGATTGTCTTCTTGAACCTTACCCTTAACTTTTTCTGGGCAGGTTCATCAGTCGACTCCGTCTCAACGTCAGCTCGGCGAGCTGATGCAGTTGGAGGGACATCAACTGAAGTTCCCCTTAGGGACGAGCTGAGGTCTTCGCATTCATCTTCAGAGGAGTATGGGTCCTCATCCTCAGTTGCCCATACCAGTGGTTCAGCTCGGTTCTTTTCCCGAAGAGCTTGCGATCTGGTGAGAACTGGTAGAACAGTTGGATCCGCGTGTTGTTCCTTTACCTGTTCCCTGCACTCGAAGGTAGATTCATCAAAACTAACATGAGGTGTTATTTCCACAACACGAGAGCTGTTGTTGAAAATTCTATATGCCTTGATCCGAGCTGCATATCCAAGAAATATGCCCTTCGAAGCTTTGGCATCAAAGGTTTTCAACTGAGTCTTCCCATTGTTGTGAATATAACACTTAGATCCAAAAACACGAAAATAAGAAATATCTGGCTTTCTGCGTCTCCACAGCTCGTAGGGCGTCTTTCCCAACCGCTTGGTGAGAAGAGATCGATTCTGTGTGTAGCATGCTGTGTTGATCGCTTCAGCCCAAAATCTCTTAGGCAGTGCTGAGCTCGCTAACATGGATGTGGCTGCATCCTTCAGAGTTCTATTTCTTCGCTCAGCTACGCCATTCTGTTGTGGAGTATGCACGGCTGATGTCTGATGGGTTATGCCATTCTTCTCGCAATATTCAATGATGGTTTCATTTAGAAACTCCGTTCCACGATCTGATCTGATAGATATGATCTTCATCTCTTGTTGGTTCGATATCCGATCCATCAGCTTGGGCAGCTCATCTCGGGTCTCACTTTTGTGGCGCATGAAGATGGTCCACGTATATCTTGAGTAGTCATCAGTTACAACCAATGTATATTCGTTTCCATTAATTCTTTTTGGTGTAACTGGCCCGAAGAGATCCATGTGGATCAGCTGTAACACTCGGTCAGTTGAAGGAGTTGACTTCAACCGGAAGGAGGTTCTAGCGAGCTTTCCCAGCTGGCATGCACTGCAGATGTATGTTGTTGAAAACACTCGGTTAGGTATGCCTCTTGCATGTTCTTGTCTGGCAAGTCGGTTCATCGTCTTGAAGTTCAGATGGTTGAGCCTTTTGTGCCACAGCCAGCTCACATCCTAACTGTTCTTTGACAACAGGCAAGTGTCAGGGAGGCTGCTGTTCCAGTCAGCGTAGTATACATTCCCTGTTGGAGATCGATTTCCCAACAATATCACCTGCTTTGATCCGACATCTTTAACTCTGCAACCCTGTGCATCAAACTTGACAGAGAACCCATTATCACAGAATTGGCTGATGGAGAGCAGGTTATGCTTCAATCCATCAACAAAAGAGACATTAGAAATTGAAACATGATTGGTTTCAAGGGTACCGTAACCTCTGGTATAACCTTTTGAGTTATCACCAAAAGTAACTGATGGACCTTCTTTCTCCACGAAACTTCCAAGCAAATCCTTCAGATTTGTCATGTGTTTCGAGCATCCACTATCCATCACCCACATTGTTGTAGACGCCTTCTTCTTCCTTAGCTGTTTCTCCTGTACCTGCAAGGAGAAACTCGCTTAGGTCCCCAATTTCAGTTGGGTCCTGGAGGGTTAGAACCAGTTCCCGCTGGAACCGTGCGTCGCTTTTCTCTGTACACTCGAATAGCCTTGTCATTCCAAATGATCTGCCCATTTTCATCAATTATAACAACACCCCGGTTATCCTTAGGCTTGTTGTGTGAAATGATGCTCTGTTTCTTGGGAGGAGTTGGATTTCTCCCATGTTGGGCTTTAGGAGGTGAGGCTTTCCCCCTGTTTTGATGGCGATTCTTATCCTGTTGAGTTTGTCTGTGAGGTCGGACGCCATTGTGGAATCTTCTTGGCTGATTCTGATTCCATTGCCTTGGCTGTTGACGATAGCTGTTCATGCCCGGATGTTGATTCATGTTGTGGCATGAGTAACCATAGCTGTCGTAACTTTTCCACATAGGTTGACTCTGTTGGAACCTCTGATTGTTGTGGTGATGGAACCGTTGTTGATTATGTCGGTTGAAGCTTGGTCGGTTCTGTTGGTTCCATCTCTGCTGTGATTGGTTTGTTGGTCGATTATCACATCGGTTCTGAACTTGGATATGTTGTCGATTTTGAGCTTGATTGCGACTCCGACGTCTCCGGTTCCTCCGATGAGTCTTGGAACATTCTCCCTCGGTTGTAGACTCCAGGGACTGTTTTGTTGGTGCTCCATCTGCAGCTCCTTTGCCTTTCTCAGCCGTAGTTACCTTTATCGGTTGTGAGGGTGTTTGTTCAGTTGCATACTCAACTGTGTTCTGTTTGGCAACCATGACTTCCTCAGCCCTGGTGAAGGTAGCTGGTGGAATTCCAGTGTCCTTTGCTACGTCGTATCCGAGTCCAGACACATCATCCGTTTGCCGTCTGTATTTGATGAGATTCTCGATGATCTCGGATGACTGATATAGCTTTGTCAGGTTGTCCTTCTCAGTCTGAAGATCCTTGAGAAGAACAGCTATATGCTCGGTCTGGGCATCTGATGTCTTCATCAGTTGGTCGATCTGAGCCTCTTGCTTGTTCAACTGTTCGTTCTGTGCCTTGATCTGTTCCTTCAACTGTTCATCGGTTGAAGCCTCAGTTTGGTTGGCTATACTCAGTTGACTTTTCAGCTGGTCAATTTCTTCAGCTTGTCTCTTGATTAGATCGTCCTTTTCGGTTAAGGAATCTTCAAGCTTGGCGAACTGGGCTTGAAGACTCTTAAACTCAACCGACTGCTGATGCAGTTCCTCACTGAGTTCTTGAAAATCATTCCAGGAAGGTTCCAACTCATCGTTCATAGATTCATGCATGTTAGAAGTATTGGAAGAATTTAAGTGAGCAAGATTAGATTTACCTCAATATCATCTTGGTCGGTTCCAAGTGCCATGAAGCATTGATCCGGACTGATGACTTTGTTGGTAGAGGTCAGGTCATCCTCATCTTCAGTGTCTGTGAAGATGTCCATATCGTCAGCTGCCTCTTCAGCTACCATGGCCTTGTTCTTTGCAGTTTGCTTCGCCCTCAGTGCTTCTCTTTCCTTCTTTGAGAGGTCTGGGCAATCGGCTTTGAAGTGTCCTTCCTTGCCGCATTCGAAGCAACCATTGGTGACTGGCTTCGAACTGTCTCGAGTTCGGTTTGATTTATAGAAACGTTTATATTTGCCGAACCGAGTATTCATATTGGCTAACTTCTTTGACAACGCTGCAATGTTCTGTTGCAGTTCTTCTCTGCTCGGCTCCTTTGCAGTCGTGTCAGCCGACCTGGTTGGTCTTGACGATCTCGACTTTGAGTAGTGAGCTCGGAGGGCAACTGACTTTAATGCTGAGCCGACGTCCTCAATTCTATTTGTCTGACTTGAGGGGTGCGACCTCCTTCTGTTGACCTTATACTCATTTCCTTTCAAGATTGAGAACAATCTTTCAGTTCCCATTTCACCTAGGTCAGCTCGGCTCTCGTGGATATTTGTGAAAGTATCCCACTCAGCCGGTAGAGCTTGCAACACTTTGAGGTTTATTTCTCTTAGAGTGTATTTTCCTTTCCGGATGGAATGGATTCTTCTGATGATGTCCATAAATCGAAGCTCTAGCTGATCTATAGTCTCATCAGGTCGCAGACTGAAATTGTCAAAATCTTGACATGCATGCGAGAACTTGTTTTCCTTTGTCTCGTCGCTTCCTTCACTTAGCGAGGCCAGGATGTCCCACATCTCTTTTGCGGTCTCACACTCCTCTATCCAGGGCAGATAATCTTGTCCAACCGTGGACATTATTGTGCTCTGAGCCCAGATATCCAGCTGGCTCACCTTGGCCTCCTCCGGAGTGTAGTCCTCTGGCTGTTTCTCCACATACTCCACCACTGCATCTCCATCGTTGGGATTTGTGGTAGTGCGAAGTATTCTGTCTCGTATGACGATTGGTCAAGATGTGAAAACTTGTTGCATCCTATGATGCTTGGACAAAAGGATCTTCTTCATTCGAGTTCTCCATGATGTATAGTTGACAACAGAGAACATGACTGTGATCTTGTCCTTGACGTCCATCTGCACAAACAAAAACAGGACAAAAAAATGCGAGCAAGAATGCACTAGCGTGAAAAGATCTGTTCAGTTGACCACTGAAGAAAATTCTCGAATTCACACCTCGTGAAACAGAGTCAGCAGTCTTTTGAACCATTGCTCTGATACCACTTGATGGTCCCGATACGAGTTACTGGTGTATGGGGGGGGGGGGAATACACCAGTAAGGATTTTTCAACTTTCGAAAAACTTAACACTTGAAATCAACTTCAACTGAGTGAGAGGACTCAGTTGGGATCTCACAGCTGAGTAAGCAACCTCAGCTGGAAGGTTGGTGCTATGCGGAATGTGGTGGAAAATAAACTCGTAAAATCAAACTCACGCTTTTATGCACGGTTGGTCAAAACCAAAACTGTTGTTGTGAAAGTATGCAGATTGTATGCGGTTAGATTGTCAGTTAAGATATGATAATAAAGACTGAACACAAAAGAAAACACGACACACAAGATTTACGTGGTTCGGAGAGAACTCCTACGTCCACAGGGAGATGTGAGTCCACACACCTCAGTCTAAGTTCTTCTGGACAGAACCACTCAGCTTACGCGGGCTGAGCAACCGTTACAGTTTAGTTTCCGGGCACTAAACAGCCTAAGTCAAGTTTGCGGGTACTTGACGACCTGACTACTCAATTACAGGAAGAGTAAGGTCCTAGCACACTTTTTAGGGTGTGAGAAAGGGTAGGATTTCCAACTACAGCTCGATCAAGAATGAGAGCTGGATCTAAGGTTTGAACGAATAAACACTCAACCTAAGATCAAAAACAGTTTCGAATTCTAGGAACCCTCAGCTACTAATGTTCTCTCAAATTGGAACTCTCAGCTGCTGATGCTCTTAGATGATGATGTTGCAGAATTTCTTTGATTTCTCTCGAGAAAGCTCTTGAATTTTTCGTCGTCTATGTGTCTATCTGCATGTCTGTGCTTCTAGAATGAGAGGATGCCTCTATTTATAGGCGGAGAGAATCAACTAGCCGTTGGAGGAGCAGTTGATCTCTGATCGATTGAATGCGATGGCTTGTCTCTCATCTCTGCAGACTTTCCCGATATGGCATCTGTGCTCTTCTGCTTTCCATCTGAGACAGCCTTGTGTTGGGCCAAATGGGGTAATGACTGAACGGTCAAACCCTCATGTGGCTTCCTTTTGAAATTCAAATCTTTGACAGTCAACTTCGGTTTGTCGGTTGAAAGTCTTGACCTTCATCTGAGTGATCTTCAGCTGATGTTCCGATCTGTCGAGTTCTCAGCTGACTTTGAACTTCAAAACAGTTGAACTCCTTGTTCAGATTCTATAACTGAGGTTCTGAAACTGAACCCTCAGTTGTCTTCCACTTCTTTACTCAGTTGGGTTTGAACCCTCAGATGATTTCTTTTTCATCTGATGTTCTCTTCCTTTCAACTGTTTCTCATCTGATGAACGCTCAGTTGGTTTCCTTCAACTGATGTTCTGAAGACTTCCCCTTGTTTACATCTGAACAAATGAACTCTCAGTTGTCTTTCTTCACAACTGATGTTCTGTCTGAGTGACGCCTTGTTGCCATCTTCAGCTGGAGACCTGTAAAGATAAAATCTTAACTTTGCTCAAACAGCGAGCCTAAATTCTAACATTAGGTACTGGCAACATCTACTCGTTTGGGGTCAGCCGGTTTTGGAATTCATCAAAACTTATACTAATAAATTTCCCAACAGAATCCAATGGCGTCTCTCTTGTTTTTAAAAATCCACTTCAATCCAATCACCTTGACACCATTTGGTCTTTCTACCAACTCCCATACACAGTTGCGTAGAAACTCATTCAATTCTTCTTGCATGGCTGTTGTCCAGTGGACACAGTTGAGAGCTTCCCCAACATTCTTCGGTTCTGGCACATCAGCTACAAAGCAAGAAATCATGGCAACATCTCCAGCTTGCTCGAACTCTTCTAGAACTGCCAATTCTTTAGCATATTGGGCATATGTGTTGGAATCTTCCTCGGTTGATTCTGGATTTGCAACTTTGCTCCATGTGCGCACACCCTCGGTTGGATCTCCGATGATGTCGTTGGTGGAATGAACTTCATACCATCTTTGGTTGCGTCTACCTTCTTCTTCCAACTATGGCTATTCAGAAATCTGAGTTGGAGTCTTCAGAGCTGGTGAATGATCAGCTGTTGAGTCTGGATTCTCAACATTGATAGTAGTTTGAACTAAGCTCGGTTGGGCATCGGATGCTGATGCAGTTGGTGGAGCATCAGCTGAAGTTCCCCCTTGGGATGAGCTGAGGTCTTCGCATTCATCTTGAGAAGAGTATGGATCCTCATCCTCAGTTGCCCATACCAGTGGTTCAGCTCGGTTCTTTTCCCGAAGTGCTTGCGATCTGGTGAGAACTGGTAGAATAGCTGGATCCGCGTGTTGTTCCTTTACCTGTTCCCTGCACTCAAAGGTAGATTCATCAAAACTAACATGAGGTGTTATTTCCACAACACGAGAGCTGTTGTTGAAAACTCTATATGCCTTGATCCGAGCTGCATATCCAAGAAATATGCCCTTCGAAGCTTTGGCATCAAAGGTTTTCAACTGAGTCTTCCCATTGTTGTGAATATAACACTTAGATCCAAAAACACGAAAATAAGAAATATCTGGCTTTCTGCGTCTCCACAGCTCGTAGGGCGTCTTTCCCAACCGCTTGGTGAGAAGAGATCGATTCTGAGTGTAGCATGCTGTGTTGATCGCTTCAGCCCAAAATCTCTTTGGCAGTGCTGAGCTCGCTAACATGGATGTGGCTGCATCCTTCAGAGTTCTATTTCTTCGCTCAGCTACGCCATTCTGTTGTGGAGTATGCGCGGCTGATGTCTGATGGGTTATACCATTCATTTCGCAACACTCAATGATGGTTTCATTTAGAAACTCCGTTCCACGATCTGATCGGATAGATATTATCTTCATCTCTTGTTGGTTCGATATCCGATCCATCAGCTTGGGCAGCTCATCTCGGGTTTCACTCTTGTGGCGCATGAAGATGGTCCACGTATATCTTGAGTAGTCATCAGTTACAACCAATGTATATTCGTTTCCATTAATGCTTTTTGGTGTAACTGGCCCGAAGAGATCCATATGGATCAGCTGTAACACTCGGTCGGTTGAGAGAGTTGACTTCAACCGGAAGGAAGTTCTAGCGATCTTTCCCAGCTGGCATGCACTGCAGATGTGTGTTGTTGAAAACACTCGGTTAGGTATGCCTCTTGCATGTTCTTCTCTGGCGAGTCGGTTCATCGTCTTGAAGTTCAGATGGTTGAGCCTTTTGTGCCACAGCCAGCTCACATCCGAACTGCTCTTTGATAACAGGCAAGTGTCAGGGAGGCTGCTGTTCCAGTCAGCGTAGTATACATTCCCTGTTGGAGATCGATTTCCCAACAATATCACCTGCTTTGATCCGACATCTTTGACTCTGCAACCCTGTGCATCAAACTTGATAGAGAAACCATTATCACAGAATTGGCTGATGGAGAGCAGGTTATGCTTCAATCCATCAACATAAGAGACATTAGAAATTGAAACATGATTGGTTTCAAGGGTACCGTAACCTCTGGTATAACCTTTTGAGTTATCACCAAAAGTAACTGATGGACCTTTTTTCTCCACAAAACTTCCAAGCAAATCCTTCAGATTCGTCATGTGTTTCGAGCATCCACTATTGTTGCAGACGCCTTCTTCTTCCTCAGCTATTTCTCCTGCACCTGCAAAGAGAAACTCGCTTAGGTCCCCAATTTCAGTTGGGTCCTGGAGGGTTAGAACCAGTTCCAGCTGGAATTGTGCGTCGCTTTTCCCTGTAAACTCGAATAGCCTTGTCATTCCAAATGATTTGCCCATTTTCATCAATTATAACAACACCTCGGTTATCCTTAGGCTTGTTGTTAGAAATGATGCTCTGTTTCTTGGGAGGAGTTGGATTTCTCCCATGTTGGGCTTTAGGAGGTGAGACTTTCCCCCTGTTTTGATGGCGATTCTTATCCTGTTGAGTCTGTCTGTGAGGTCGGACGCCCTGTTGGAATCTTTGTGGCTGATTATGATTCCAACTTCCTGAGGGTTGTCTGTAGCTGTTCATGCCCTGTTGATGATTAATATTATGGCATGAATATCTCGAGTTGTTTGACCAGTTCCTTATTGGTTGACTGGGTTGGAACCTTTGGTCGAACTGATGTTGGAACCGCTGTTGATTCAGATGATTGAGCTCAAGTCTGTTCTGAGGTCGGTTCCATTCCTTCTGACGTTGACTTTGAGGTTGATGCAGAGGTCGGTTCTGGTTCTGAGATCGGTTACGGTTGTGCCTTCGACGCCTCTGATTCCTCTTCTGACTTTTGGAACATTCCCCCTCGGTTGATGTCCCAACCGATGGAACATTCTGTCCTACATCAGCTACTCCTTTTCCCTTCTCAGTTGAGATTCTGTTGGTTGAGTTAGCTTCTGGAGACTCAGCTGAGTTAGGCTCGACAGCTGTGACTTCTACTGGTTTGATGAAGGTTGCTGGTGGAATCCCAGTATCCTTGACAACATCATAACCGAGTCCTGACATGTCATCCATCTGTCTGCTGTAATTTAAAAGGTTTTCGATGATCTTGGATGACTGATACAGCTTGATTAGATTGTCCTTTTCAGTTTGCAACTCCTTGACGAGTACAGCTATCTGCTCGGTTTGTTCATCTGACTTCTTTATCAGCTGTTCGATCTGAGCATCTTGATTTTTCAACTGATCTTGTTGTTCTTTGTTTTGCTTTGTCAACTCCTCATCAGCTGGAGGCTTAGCCTCGATCAGTTGACTCTTGAGATTCTCAATCTTCTGAGTTTGGCTCGTAATCAGATCCTCTTTTTCGGTTAAGGAATCTTCAAGCTTGGCGAACTGAGCTTGAAGACTCTTAAACTCAACCGACTGCTGATGCAGTTCCTCACTGAGTTCTTGAAAATCATTCCAGGAGGGTTCCAACTCATCGCTCAGAGATTCCTGCAGGTTAGAAGTATTGGAAGAATTTAAGCGAGCAGGATTAGATTGTACCTCAATATCATCTTGGTCGGTTTCAAGTGCCATGAGGCATTGATCCGGACTGATGACTTTGTTGGTAGAGGTCAGTTCATCCTCATCTTCAGTGTCTGTGAAGATGTCCATATCGTCAGCTGCCTCTTCAGCTACCATGGCCTTGTTCTTTGCAGTTTGCTTGGCCCTCAGTGTTTCTCTTTCCTTCTTTGAGAGGTCTGGGCAGTCAGCTTTGAAGTGTCCTTCCTTGCCGCATTCGAAGCAACCATTGGTGACTGGCTTCGAACTGTCTCGAGTTCGGTTTGATTTATAGAAACGTTTATATTTGCCGAACCGAGTGTCCATGTCGGCTAGTTTCTTTGACAGCGCTGCAATGTTCTGTTGCAGTTCCTCTCTACTCGGCTTCTTTGCAGTCGTGTCAGCCGATCTGGTTGGCCTTGACGATCTCGACTTTGAGTAGTCAGCTCGGAGGGCAACTGACTTTGATGCCGAGCCAACATCCTCAATTCTATTTGTCTGACCTGAGGGCTGCGATCTCCTTCTGTTGACCTTATACTCATTTCCTTTCAAGATTGAGAACAATCTTTCAGTTCCCATTTCACCAAGGTCAGCTTGGCTCTCGTGGATATTTGTGAAAGTATCCCACTCAGCCGGTAGAGCTTGCAACACTTTGAGGTTTATTTCTCTTAGAGTGTATTTTCCTTTCCGGATGGACTGGATTCTTCTGATGATGTCCATAAACCGGAGCTCTAGCTGATCGATAGTCTCATCAGGTCGCAGACTGAAGTTGTCGAAGTCTTGACATGCATGTGAGAACTTGTTTTCCTTCGTCTCGTCGCTTCCTTCACTTAGCGAAGCCAGGATGTCCCACATCTCTTTTGCAGTCTCACACTCCTCTATCCAGGGCAGATAATCTTGTCCAACCGTGGACATTATTGTGCTCTGAGCCCAGATATCCAGCTGGCTCACCTTGGCCTCCTCTGGAGAGTAGTCTTCTGGCTGTTTCTCCACATACTCCACCACTGTATCTCCATCGTGAGGATTTGTAGGAGTGCGAGCTATTCTTTCTTTAATGACTATTGGTCCAGAAGTGAGAACTTATTGCATCCTATGATGCTTTGACAGAAGGATCTTCTTCATTCGAGTTCTCCTTGATGTATAATTGACTACAGAGAACATGATGACGATCTTGTCCTTGACGTCCATCTACACAAACAAAAATAGGACAAAAATGCGAGCAAGTATGCACTAGCGTGAAAAGATCTGTTCAGTTGACCACTGAAGAAAAATTCTCGAATTCACACCTCGTGAAACAGAGTCAGCAGTCTTTTGAACCACTGCTCTGATACCACTTGATGGTCCCGAAACGAGTTACTGGTGTATGGGGGGGGAATACACCAGTTAAGATTTAAAAACTTAAACCTGAAAAATCACTTCAACTGAGTAAAAGAGGACTCAGTTGGAATCTCACAGCTGAGTAAGCGACTTCAGCTGGAATAGTGAGGCCGTGCGGAATGTGGTGGAAAATTAGACTCGTTAAAAATAACTCACGCAAAACAGCTTGGTTGGTCAAGAACCAAAACAGCTCGATTGAAAAAGTGCAAATGAGATTAGTATGTCGGTTAGATTGATCAGATAAAAATACAAAAGCAACTGAATAAAAACAAACACAGACACACAGGATTTAACGTGGTTCGGAGATAACCCTCCTACGTCCACGGGGAGATGTGAATCCTCACACCTCAGTCCAAGTTCTTCTGGACAGAACCACTCAGCTTACGCGGGCTGAGCAACCGTTAAGGATAAGTTTGCGGGTACTTATCGACCTTACAGATTAGTTTTCGGGCACTAAACAGCCTATGTCAAGTTTGCGGGTACTTGACGACCTGACTACTCAATTACAGGAAGAGTAAGGTCCTATCACACTTTTTAGGGTGTGAGTGTGGGTGGGATTTCCAACTACAGCTCGATCACGAATGAGAGCTGGATCTAAGGCTTGAACGAATAAACACTCAAACTAAGATCTAAGACAGATTTTCACTCTATGAACCCTCAGCTACTAATGTTCTATCACTCTTGAACTCTCAACTGCTGATGTTCTTAGAATAGGATTTTAGCAGATTTTTCTTTCGCTTGATTCTCTTGTGATTCCACTTTTCTCTCTTGCTTCAGTCTGTCTCTTGTGTGTTTCTCGAATGAGAGAATGCCTCTATTTATAGGCGGAGAGAATCAACTAGCCGTTGGAGGAGCTGTTGATCTCTGATCGTTTGATAGCGATGGCTTGTCTCTTATCTCTGCAGACTTTCCCGATATGGCATCTGTGCTCTTCTGCTTTCCATCTGAGACAGCCTTGTGTTGGGCCAGATGGGGTAATGACTGAACGGTCAAACCCTTCCTTTTGAAATTTAAATCTTGACCTTTCTGACAGTCAACCTCGGTTCGTCGGTTGAAAGTCTTGATCTTCATCTGAGTGGTCTTCAGCTGATGTTCTGAACTGTTGGACTCTCAGCTGACTTTGAACTTCAAGCAGTTGATCTTCTTGTTCGAGTTCTACAACTGAGGTTCTGAAACTGAACACTCAGTTGTCTTCCCTGTATTTACTCAGTTGGGTTTGAACCTTCAGATGATCTGATGTTCTCTTCTCTACTGCTTCTCATCTGACAAACCCTCAGTTGGTTTTCTTCACAACTGATGTTCTGAAGACTTTCCCTTATTTGCATCTGAACATATGAACTCTTAGTTGTCTTTCTTCACAACTGATGTTCTGTCTGAGTGACGCCTTGTTGCCATCTTCAGCTGGAGACCTGTAAAGATAAAATCTTAACTTTGCTCAAACAGCGAGCCTAAATTCTAACATTAGGTTCTGGCAACATCTACTCGGTTGGGGTCAGTCGGTTTTGGAATTCATCAAAACTTATACTAATAAATTTCCCAACAACTAGGTAGTAAAAAAACCTAGTTTAGGAGGTTAAAATTTGATCATTAGGTAATCAATGCATGCAATACTTCATTCTAGAACAAACTTAACATTAACTCACGAACGGAGGGAGTAAAACAAGACTCTTTTTATATAAGTATAGATATGGGCTTTTGTAAACTTAATCGTAATTATTTTCTCTTGCAGAATATTACACTTTGCTCTTGGCTGTTAATTTTTTACAATTATATGATTCATAAAATTTCTTTTTTTTTTTTTTGAATTTGTGGAAACCAGCAGCCGCTATCTTTGGTGTGCACTGGGTAAACACCCGTCTTTGTGCAGCAGCCTATAAACCACACAAGACAGGTAAATCACACTTTTCAAATACAAGTGTAACAGGCTCGACCGATAAAAGCGTTAAGTGGGAATTAAACCTGAGACCTCTTAATCGCAGGAAACCCACTCTACTATTAGGTCATCCCCAAAGAATTATTAATAAAATTTCCTTAATTACAATAGAAGAGGGTGTGTCATAAAGTCTCCTAAACGTTGGATGAGATTTTGTAAACTAACGTGCGGCTTTTCCCCGGTATATACTTAATTAATAATTGTACATAAATATCACCAGGTAATATTCATTTGAAAGTTCAAAAAAGAAATTTGGACAACAGGTGTCCGGACACCAATGACATTTTTGCAAATTAATTGACTTTATCATTAAGTTAAATATCCTTTTATTAAGTGAATTTTTGTTTGTCTAATTTACCTTTCCCACTAATTTAGGAACTAAATTGTGGGAGGAAAATATAATCCTAAGATAATCCCACCAATTTAGGGACTAATTTATGGTAGAATTTTTTTTTGAAATTTTGGGATGAAAATATAATCCTAATATAATCCCACTAATTTTAGAACTAATACGTGACAGAGAAAAGAGGGATGGTGTTGGAAAGATTAGTAAAGATTTTGATTTATTCCAAACCCAACTAACCCCAATCGAGTAGATGAAGCCATCAATTTAAACTTAGATAGTGCTCACTATTTGAGCGTAGAAATTTTTATCTTTACAGGTTTCAAGAGAAGACAGTCGAACTGAGAAGGCAAGTTGGCAAGTCGAACTGAAGCTCAGTTGACTCCACAATTGATCCGTGCAGCTCAAGTATGTTGAGAAAGTGTGTTGAAGTCAAATGTCACAAAGTCAAGAAGAGAAGTCCTTGAAGACAGAGGAAGTAGATGAGTTAAAGTTCGAAACTCAAATCTACTCAGAAGCTTAAGTCAGCCAGGAAACTTTCCATAAATGGACCGACCGAGAGGACTTGCATAAAACAAGGGCTGCAGTTACCATTTTAGGAAATATTGCAGAAGAGTAGGTAAAGTGACATACTTTTTGGCAGAGGCCAAATGGCTATTTCCAATGGCTAGTTTACCTCCTTTATTTAAATAGAAGTCTCCCCATTTCAAAAGAGAGAGAGAGAGAGAGAGAGAGAGAGAGAGAGAGAGAGAGAGAACAGACAAAAGAGCACACACATAAAGAAGCAGAAGCAGATTCTCTCTCGCGCAAGAACCCTTCGAGCTGAAGAAACAGTAGAAGTAGAGTGTCAACTCCTCTTTCTATTCTTCCATCTAGCCTCTCAAAAAGTCTATTCTTTGATCGAGTCTAGATTTGTAATAGGTTCTTGCGTAGTTAGTAAGCATACTCTCTCTTGCAGATTGAGTCTCCTAACCTTAGGAAGAAGCCTCCATTGTTCACAGTGTAGCAAGCTTTATAGTTGGAAACCCCCAAACATCCAAACCTCAGGTCTTTCTTTGAACCCGTAATCAAAGAAACTAGGTCCCTTAGAACCCGTAATCTAAGAACCAGGCATTGCTCTTGCCCGTAAAAGAGTTGTAGGCTTTGTTCTTGCCCAAAAAAGAACTGTAGGTTGTGCACTTGCCCGGAAAAGTGTTGTAAGGTTTGGTTCGAACCCGTAATAGAACTAGTTAGGTTGTTTGATACTCGTAAACCAAGTGGTACGTTGATAAGCACGCGTAAGCTTATCTAGTGGATTGCTTCCTCGAAAAGGAAGTCGTGAATGTAGGAGGTTGATCTCCGAACCATGTTAAAATACTGTGTCATTTACTTTCAGTATTTTGCTTTCTGTTAATCTAACCAACTAACTTGCATATAAACCTTTATTGCACTAAAACGGTTTTTAGGGAATTTGACCTTCCTAGTAAAAGGTTTTCAGTTTATGTAACGAGTTTAAACCTCCAAATTCCGCAAAATAATAACTTTGATAAAACCTCAGCTAGTGTTACATAGTTGACCTTCAGTCAAAGAAGTAAGTTGTGCACCCAACTGTGTGAATCCTCCAACTGTCGTTTACAGTTGTTGAGTCAATTGGACTGTCTATTTCTTGAAAAATCATTAATTCAATTTTTAATTTATTAAAAATCCATACTGGTGTATTCCCCCCACCCCATACACTAGTTACTCGTTACCGGGACCATCAGATAGGGTGGGCGAAATTTCAATTATACTTTTACTGATTTAAGAAAAAACTTATTCGATTATAATATTTAAAATATAATTTAGTTTAATTAATTTTATTTATTTTAAGAATATACTAGTAGTCAAAATATTAGGAATATTATGAAATCGAAATAATCTAATTTTGATTGCATTAAATATATTAATTCATAAAATAATAAATCTATAATTAAAATTAAATTGTAGTTTAATTTTTATTAGTATGAAATTGATTTAAATATAATTTTAATATATACATATATAATGATATATGTATATATTAATTGGCTAATTTTGATATATATTAATTGGCTAAAACAATATTTGTTTCTATAATAATTATATAAATGCTTTATTAAATTAATTGTGATGGTTGTGGAGGGAAAAGAAAAACAGGACAAATACTTAAGAAATACAAGAAGGGAAATTAGCTTAGGGACATAATTGTCTCACCAATAAATTAAAAAAAATGGGTCCAACTCTCAATCATGGTTCGACCAGTTTTCCCTAATAAACCCGTTGGTGTTTGGACACCACGTGTCTAAATATATCTACTCTTATCAAGTTTAGACTTGCATGACACGGGAACTTAAATATTTAAAAATAACCTAAAATTTAGCATTTTGTAAATGCTAAATGTGTATAGAGAAATTGTCATTAATTAAGGAATATTGCCACCTTATATATACTGGGCTCGGCACATTTGGCTTTAATCTTTACTATTAATTAAGAAAGCTACAGCCTACAGTGTATTTATTTTAGATTTTATTTCGCTTCTTTAATGTCACTTTTTCAAAGGTAGAGCTCAATTATGTGTAGTGAATTATGAATTAGCTGACAATTACTAGGTCAGAAGTCTAAATGGAGTGGAGGCTCTATAAGCTAAATAGATTAGAGAAAACTACAATTTCACAGACTTAATTACTTTACTCCATTTTAATTGTAATCACAGCACAAACTCGAAATCCCTGTGCAATTAAAACCCACACTCTTTTTGAGTTGTGGGGGAAACTCACGTGGACTATGTTAAATTGATAGTGTAACAGAAATTAATTTTATGAGAGAAAATTCGAAATACCCGCTCTGAGTATAATGTATATTCTCTATATTTACTAAAATAATTATCTATATCTCATACTCACTTGGTCTACAAAGTGTACTTTTTAGCAGTTATGAGAAAATCATCATGTATGCTCACTTTGAAGATAATATATACTCCCCATACCCACTTATATAATTATCTATTCTCCATACCCACTTGGTCCACAAAAGGTACTTTCCACCATTTGTTTAATATTTTTTATTTAATTATCGGTACAATCAACTCCCCCAATCTACACGACATGATTGAATCATCATCAGTTAACTAGCTTTTTGAATAAGGCCAAAATGTATTTGAGTGGGATGACAAATGTGTAAGTTTTACGTGAATAAAGCCTATTAAAATTGGCATGCATGCAAAAATTGTACCAATTTTAACAGTAATTTTGCATGCGGGTAGATTTTATATTGAATGTATTATTGAATTGAAATTCTTCAGCCTATATAAGATTGATAGTTTGAAGGATTTGTATGCAAACATAAGAAGGAAAAAAATAGAGAGAAAACTTGAGCAAATATTAGATCGAAGAATTATAGTATTCATTACCGTTGTTTATATACAAGATTTTATTATTTTGTAAAAGAAAAAAAATTGTACAGATCGCTCATATTCTCTACAGATGGATAGAAATATATCCAAGACCTGTACAGAAATATGTCGATCTTTATAATTTTTTTATCCAAAAATGTATTAACTTTGACACGCTTAACTTATATTATTTTTGTAACATTATTGTTTGTATTTTACAGAAAACTTAATCGAACATCTTTCAAACGGGCTGAATCCAAACTAGAAGAGAATTAACAATGTTTTTGCAATTCCCATTCCAAATGTAAGTCTTACTAAATTACATTAATTTTGAAAAAAATTAAAAATGTACAGATCGACAAAAAAATGTACAAGTTGATCAAAGTAATAACGCGACCTGTACAATTTTTATATGATATGTATAATTTTTTTAATTAAATTATTTGTAACATTAATATATGTATTTTTCAGAAATACAATCTAAATTCAAAATCTTATATATAGGTATTTCTTCAAACGGGGGTGAATCCAAATAAACTGTGTGTTTTCATTTACAATTTACAAATTTGAGTCTTTAAAACATTAATTGAATTTTTTTAAAAACCAAAAAATTGTACAGATCTAACAAAAAATGTACATGTCACACATTATTTTTGTGCAACCTGTACAATTTTTCTTAGATCTGTATAAAATTTTATTTTGTAATAAATTAATTTAATATTATATATGTATATTTAATTATTAATACTTGGTTTTGTTATGGCAGATGGAATGCAGGATGTTCCGCGTTAAATTTAACGGCGTTTGGGACGATTGTGTTTATAATGGCGGAGAAGAGCGCACTTTCTATCTTTCGTTGGATATGATAAATTTTTCCAATATTAAGGAACAAATAAATTTCATAATGATGTTTAGATCATTAAGTTGTAGTTTTGAAATATTCTATTTTTGAACGTCTGAATTCAGTGTCGAAAAATATAATTTGAGTAATGATGATCAACTTCGTCGATTGTGTGCTACTGAGTTTGAGTCTACGTTGTATATCGGGCGTAGTGATTCTATGTATATACCTAGCTTTGATTTGAATGATTCTTCACAATTTGTCTATGTTGATGTGTATCTGTCTCAGTAATCGCAGTACGACGATTCTCTCGCACGTATGGCTTATTCTAATTAGCTTGGCGAGACGCAAATTGGTTCTCAAAGTGCAGCAATTGTTATTGCTCAGGGGTAATCATAAGCACCAGAGCCAGAGCCAGAGCCAGAGCTAGAGCCGCATCCACAGCATTTGCAATCCTATGCCACTGTCGTAGAGAAGGATGATGATGAAAATGATGAAGACTATGGTGCTAAATTTGAGTCTAACGACACTGATGACGAAGAGGAACAGACTACCACTTTGAAACTTGAAACTCTTGCTGAATTTGTTAACTGGGTGCATACTCAAGGCGGCATGAACAAGCTCCTGACAATGCTGATGCAGAAAAGCCGTACACCCCTTATTGACGAAGAGACGGAGCTCGCCACTAAATTGGCGGACCTACAAAATTGGTTTGTTCCCATGATTCCACTGGAACCTGCTGCTTCGTTTGTTGAAAGTGTTTACATGTCTAACGGTTCTTTGAGTATGAGCTCCATATTTAAAGATAAGAAGCAGTTGAAGCTTGCAGTTGGGTTGTGGCACTTGAAACAACAAGCTGAGTTTTGTTCTTCGCGATCATATAAGGGGCGTGTTCACTACAAATGCAAGTTTGGCACGACGTGTCATTTCGATCTGCGCGGTAGGAAAGAGGACAACTATTGGTATATTCACTTGTTCGTCCCGACACATACTTGCACATCCAGTACGAACCATCCTCTAATGGAGAGGAAGGTCGAATCTAATGTGATTACAACTCATTTTGTGAAAAGCATGAAAAATAAAAAAGAAATCATCATGCCGAGGACGATTATGGCAACTCTTATGCGGGAATAACGTGGCTGCAAATTACAATGTCTGTCTGCGAGCACGGAACAAGGCCCTAGAGATGCTATATGGTGGATATGTAGCTTTGTTTAAGATGCTTCCTCAGTATCTGTACATGCTCCAGAAATAGAATCCAGGTTCGATTGTTGACTATAGTTTTAGCCCTGATGATTTGCGATTCGAACACTATTTTGTGGCATTGTCAGCTTGTATCATTGCATTCCAGTACTGTCTTAGGCCAGTGAGTATATTGGATGCAACGCACTTAAAGGGAAAGAATAAGGGAATTCTATTCGTTGCGATGGCAAAGGACATGAACGAGCAACTTGTACCGCTGGCATGGGAGATCGGTCCAATTGAGAATGACATCTCGTGGACATAATTTGTAAGTCGTTTGAAGCTGGCATATCTCTATCGCCCTGATTTGGTGTTCATCTCAAACGCCCACCTTAGTATTGGTAATGCAATTCGGGACATCTATCCTGGCATATTCCACAGCCTATGCTACTTTCACATACTGAAAAGCATGGTTGGTTATGGAAAGTCTATTATTATTATTATTATTATTATTATTATTATTATTATTATTATTATTACAAAATAATAATAAAAACGTGTTCAACATACAAATTCGTAGAGAAATGAGTCTGTGTTTCCCATAAACATGTCATATCTCTTCCATTGGTCGTCGTCGTGAAGATCGGCAGGAGGAATTTTCGTTCCTGGCTGAAGTAGTCTCTTATCTCGGCGTTGAAGTTCGCCATCTCCTGCGGCAATACTCTTCCATGTTCCTAGCTCATTCGGTCGTGTCTATGCGAGCGACTTCCTAGAAAACTCAGCATATGCAGCGGGATTGTACAACACATCCTGAGGGTTCCCATCAGGATCCCTAGCGGCTATGGGTTGTACCTGAATGGAGGGATCATCTTGTTCTTAAGCATACTCAAGGCCACCCTTTCTAATCCATTCGGGCATTGTGCATTGCGGCGCTGAATGTGGGGCTAGCACAAAGCGTTGTTGTCTTACTGGACTGCTGTGGGCTGAGGCACTGGGTGGTGGTGAAAATCGACTAGGGCTAGAACGTCGGCCACTCTTCTTAAATAAGTCTATGAAAAAAGACTTGATCTCTGAAAAAAATACTTCTCTCCACTGTGTAGTCAATTCAGATCTCACCATGCCTCGCAATTCCTCCATGAACTTGTTTCTTCTCCCTTGTCTCCGACTGCCGATGTCGGTGCCGCTGCTCGATGATGACGACTGTACTACACGAACACGTTATCCTTTACCTTTCTTAGCTTTTGTTACATCTGTAGGTGGGGGCCTGTCTCTCAGATCATATATGTTGGGATCGACGCTAGGCTCTGACACCGGAGGGTTCCTAGAAGGCCGCTGAACTGGGGCACGACCTTGAGGTTGTTGTCCCTCGCAAGAGCAAGTTGACGGACTTGACATAATTCACTGCGAGCGGGTTTTCAGCATTTACGAGTGACAACCAGTAAAACGTCCCTTCTTCTTCTTCTTCTTCTTCTTCTTCTTCTTCTTCTTCTTCTTCTTCTTCTTCTTTTGCTTCTTCTTCTTCTTCTTCTTCTTCTTCAGGGTCCAGGAAATCTCTACAATTCACCCCGTCGAAAAAAACCCATTACAATTTGTGCTTCAAAGCCGGATCCAGCCTCCATCTCAAACAACGAGGAAGGGTAGATTCGGATACTTTGCTGGTAGTCATCGCAGCCAAAGAAGGTATAGCCTCATTAATCCACATCTGCAGTGCCCAAATCGGCCCGAAAATGTTATACCTCAATCCCTTTCTCAGATCCTTTTTGTCCTTCACTACCACCGAGATATAGTTCTTCAAAACTTGGAATGTATATCCGCCCCAAGGAAATTAGTTTCATCGGTCTAGATCATCCACCAATACCCAAAGTTACGAATTTATCTTATTTCTTTGATCGCCACCTAAGCACATTGCATAGGCAACGAGCACATTTGTTGCTCGAAGATACAACTGTGCATCTAGACCCTCCACCGTAAAAAAAATTAAGCAACACATCCTTGGCTTCTAGCACATCCCCAGAAAACGTCTGACAAGCTTCCACATTATCCGTCGACAAATCTTTACTGTGTGGATCAAATGAAGACGCTCCAAAAACAAGTCCCGAAACAAGAGCATATTCACGAGGTGAAAATCTCAAATTTCTTTCACCAATACGAAACCATATATCCATCGAATTAGCACCGGCCATATTTACCTCTCTAGCGACGACCATTTGAAGCGCTTTCCCACACGCTTTATCCTCATTTCATCTCAAAAAATGCCCTAAAGCACCAACAGAGAATGTTCTAACGAGCTCTGCACCCCCAACTTCGAATAGTCGTTTCTCTATCGGTCCTAACATGTTGAGCTTGTTGTACGTGTTCACCACGCAAGTCACATCTTCTAATGTTTTACGTACCCAGCACCAACCATGCTGAAACAAAAATAAAATCAATTAAAAATAGAACTAAAAATATTAAAAAACAAAATTAAGAAACAAAAAATATACAGATCGTAAATAATCTATACAGATAAAAAAACAATCGACCTGTAGAGAATCTACACGACCTGTACAGTTTATTTAATATTATTATCATGCATTATTTTATTTTTTAATATAATAATAATATAAATTAACAAATCAAATTATCGAGTTACATGACAATGCTTTAAAAAACTAATTATGCATGCATATTTAATAAACCTGAGAAACTAATTAAATAAAAAACGTGACAAATTATTTTTAAAAGTGACAAATTATTTTGAAACGTGACATAACAATGCTTTAAACTAATTATGCATGCATAGTAGTAATACGTAAATAAATAAAATAATAAAATTAAACATATCGTCATAACTATAACATAAATCAAATATTAACTAACCAGAAAGTATACAGATCGTGAGAAAATCATACAGGTCGTGAAAAATAATACATGACATGTATTCTTTTTGCGCGACCTGTATACTTTTTTTAAATTATTATTCGATCTAATTTCGCACTATATTATGATTAAGTTCAGTTATTGTATTAAATTAGATAAATTAGATTAATTATTCAATTAATTATCATTAAACAAACTAATTATGTCAACATACCGCAAATTAGCATAATAAAAAGCATAAAGATCACTAAAGACAAGTATATAATGTTTCTAAATTATGTAGAATAATATTCATGGTAATAAAAATCATACAAGTCGCAAGAAATATTATATAACCCCGTAAAAAATTAAATAACACATAAGACTGATCTGTATTGTTTTTTTTTGAACTGTATAAAATGTTACCTCTTGTAGATGTTTTTTTTAGCTTCACTTAGTTCTTCGTCATCACTCTTGGATTTTTTTCCTTTTCCTTTTGAACATGATGATGACGCCATGAATTAAGGGTTTAGGGTTACAAATTTAGTATAGGAAAGGAAGAACAATTGTGGAGAAGAAGGCTGGAGAGAATTTGGAGGAGTAATCTGTATGGTTTTCTCAATGAATGAGATCTGTATGGATTTTTATTGCTGCAATATTTATTTTTTACCGTTTGCAATAACGTGAGAGGGAATTGATTCTCATTGAAGAATCTCACAGGAGGTGGGTGGAGGTTAAATCACGCTGAAAAATCGGTACAGGTATGAATTATTGATACGTTATAGAGAGAGATGCATGGGTAGGGGCTTAGGGTTTCAATTTTCAAAAATAATAAGACAAATAATGAGCCCATTCGAGAATCTCTCGGTCAAAGAAAAAAGAATAATTACTGAAAAGTACACTTTGTAAGCCAAATATATATAGATATAGATAATTATCTTAATGAATATAAGAAATATACATTATACTCATAATGGGCATTTCGAATTTTTACTCTATACTTAATCTAGTTATCCACCACCATGCCATCGACCAATGTTGGGAAATTTATTAGTATAAGTTTTGATGAATTCCAAAACCGGCTGACCCCAAACGAGTAGATGTTGCCAGTACCTAATGCTAGAATTTAGGCTCGCTGTTTGAGCAAAGTTAAGATTTTATCTTTACAGGTCTCCAGCTGAAGATGGCAACAAGGCGTCACTCAGACAGAACATCAGTTGTGAAGAAAGACAACTGAGAGTTCATTTGTTCAGATGTAAACAAGGGGAAGTCTTCAGAACATCAGTTGAAGGAAACCAACTGAGCGTTCATCAGATGAGAAATAGTTGAAAGGAAGAGAACATCAGATGAAAAAGAAATCATCTGAGGGTTCAAACCCAACTGAGTAAAGAAGTGGAAGACAACTGAGGGTTCAGTTTCAGAACCTCAGTTATAGAATCTGAACAAGGAGTTCAACTGTTTTGAAGTTCAAAGTCAGCTGAGAACTCGACAGATCGGAACATCAGCTGAAGATCACTCAGATGAAGGTCAAGACTTTCAACCGACAAACCGAAGTTGACTGTCAAAGATTTGAATTTCAAAAGGAAGTCACATGAGGGTTTGACCGTTCAGTCATTACCCCATTTGGCCCAACACAAGGCTGTCTCAGATGGAAAGCAGAAGAGCACAGATGCCATATCGGGAAAGTCTGCAGAGATGAGAGACAAGCCATCGCATTCAATCGATCAGAGATCAACTGCTCCTCCAACGGCTAGTTGATTCTCTCCGCTTATAAATAGAGGCATCCTCTCATTCGAGAAGCACAGACATGCAGATAGACACATAGACGACGAAAAATTCAAGAGCTTTCTCGAGAGAAATCAAAGAAAATCTGCAACATCATCATCTAAGAGCATCAGCAGCTGAGAGTTCCAATTTGAGAGAACATTAGTAGCTGAGGGTTCCTAGAATTCGAAACTGTTTTTGATCTTAGGTTGAGTGTTTATTCGTTCAAACCTTAGATCCAGCTCTCATTCTTGATCGAGCTGTAGTTGGAAATCCTACCCTTTCTCACACCCTAAAAAGTGTGCTAGGACCTTACTCTTCCTGTAATTGAGTAGTCAGGTCGTCAAGTACCCGCAAACTTGACTTAGGCTGTTTAGTGCCCGGAAACTAAACTGTAACGGTTGCTCAGCCCGCGTAAGCTGAGTGGTTCTGTCCAGAAGAACTTGGACTGAGGTGTGTGGACTCACATCTCCCCGTGGACGTAGGAGTTCTCTCCGAACCATGTAAATCTTGTGTGTCGTGTTTTCTTTTGTGTTCAGTCTTTATTATCATATCTTAACTGACAATCTAACCGCATACAATCTGCATACTTTCACAACAACAGTTTTGGTTTTGACCAACCGTGCATAAAAGCGTGAGTTTGATTTTACGAGTTTATTTTCCACCACATTCTGCACAGCACCAACCTTCCAGCTGAGGTTGCTTACTCAGCTGTGAGATCCCAACTGAGTCCTCTCACTCAGTTGAAGTTGATTTCAAGTGTTAAGTTTTTCGAAAGTTGAAAAATCCTTACTGGTGTATTCCCCCCCCCCCCCATACACCAGTAACTCGTATCGGGACCATCAACCAATTTTAGGAAAAGTTAAAGGGATAAATTTAGCTTTTACAGACATGTAAAATGACATCATTTCATCCCTCGAATAACTAGATAATACGCGTACGTGATTAGGGGTGAGCATTCGGATTACGGATCGGATTTTTGCTCAATCCGATCCGAATCCGAAATCCGAATTTAAAAAAAAAATGGATCCGATCCAATCCAAAATCCGAATCGAAAAAATCCGAAATTCGAACGCTAAATCCGATCCGATCCGAAAATCCAAAATTCTAATGAAAAATAAATAAACAATTCAAAAATTCAAAATATATTAAATTTAAAATAATAAATAATAAATTGAATAAATATATTAAATAATTTATAATTCATAATCAAAAACATTAATAATAAATTCAATAGAAATATTAAAATATTAATTATTAATAATAAAAATAATAATATATTATATGTAATTCGAATTTCGGATTTGTTCGGTTTTTTAAAACACCGATCCGATCCGAATCCCAAATTCGAATTTTCACAAACATTGAATCTGATCCGATCCGCAATCCGAAAAAATCCGAACCAAATTTCATGTTTCAATTTGATTCGGTTTGAATTTTCGGATTTCGATTTTTTTGCTCACCCCCATACGTGATCCGCTAATCTGCCACAATATGGCGGGCAAAATATATATTGATAATAATGCGTTCTACTAGTATAATAATAATCTTATAATTCAACACCGAAACATAAAACGCTACCCGCCAAAAAGTTCTATAAATATCAGGCCAATTGGTTTATGCAATTCTATTGTAAAATTTTATATTACAACTATTTATCGAAATGGGCCGATTGAGATTTGTTATGTGTAACGGATATTGTAATTTATACTTATTTGATAAAATGGGCCTATTGAAATGGGATGTTATAAGAAAAGCAAGTTTGAGACAAATTGAATAATCTATTATCTATTATATATATAAATTGAGAATTTAATTGCAATGGCAATTTTATAAATTATTATTCATTTAAGGATTAAGTTTCAATACATAATGTGAACATAATTTCATATACTAACTGTCCAATTATTACTATTACGTAAATTTAAATCCACTTTTCACAAAATTAAAGTTAACATAGATAAGTGCATACTTTAAATCTATTATATACTCCAAATTTAAAATTTAAAATTTAAAATTTAAAATCTAGATCTAAATACAATGAAGGAAGATAATTTAATCGATATTTTGATGGATCTGTAGAAAATTTAAATTTTCCCAAATTTATAAAAAAAAATCAATGGCATAGTAATTTTATTTTTAAATCTACATTTACTTTGTTAGCGGTATACAAAAAATAAAAATAAAAATTATCCTTTTACTTTATTCTCTAAAAAATAAGAAACTCATGTATAGCCTATAGATATTTTTTATCAGTTGCACGTAATTAACAAAAGGGTTAATTGTCTATAAACGCACAATCTTTTTACAAGTTTGCAATTCAAGGCATGATCTTTCAACTCATTGCAATTCAGAGCATATTTTCAACTTACGGTGATCGGAAAGATGATGTGTAATTTTTTAGTGACAAACTATTTTGATGTGGCATTTGACTCATTGATAATTGACGAGTCCATATTTTGTGTCTTTTTAGTGTTTGTCTTAGGTAGTTTAGATCGAGTCTTTATGTGTGTTTTGTCTAGTTTTTGTGCCTTGGAGGACATATTTTGGGCAGGAGGGTGTTTGCTGCCTTGCAGGTGGAAACTGGGCAATACAGGGGAAGAAAACAGCATTTTTGGAAGCAGTACATGCAGAGCCATATTGGTCAAGACAGATAGGAGGAGTGTTTTGGTCAACATGCGAGTTTCTCTCCTAGGTCTAGAAGGATAAGGATGATCTAACTTAAATATCTTTCCTTATCCGACTAGATTTAGGATCCGCAACGAATCTCTTGGAGATAGATGTGACTTGCCATGTTGGGGTCGAGCTTATCAAGTATTACTTGCATCCCAAAGTAGCTTGTAGATTCCTTCCATATTAAGGACTAGGGGGCCCAAACCCTAAGCACTCGCCTATAAATATCGAAGCCTTGCTGCTGTGATCAAAACGCCGTCTTAATGCTTTATTCCCTATAATTCCTTTGAGTGATCGTGAGGAGAAAAACAAGTCCTACGGGCATACTTTTATTCATGTTTTGTTCATCGGCACTTTTGGCCGTGTTTTGCTTTTGCACGTACTTAGTAAGTTTTTAATATAGTTCTTATGAGTTCCTTTAATTCATTTGTTCGTTGTTTTATAATTATGTCTAGCTAAGTTCTTATACTTGATCTGGACAAGACAATTAGGTGTTAACTTATGCTTGAGAGGTCTAATTTGTGCTAGAGAATTGCATGCATGTGTTCCCGATATGTTAATGAGCTTGTTCAAATATGAGATAATACGATTAAGAGGTTAATAGGCCGTTAATTACTTAGGACATATTAGATCACCAATCAATTGGGAAGTAGGAGTGTTTTCCACATCTTCTTGATTAAGTTCGATTGACATTAGAGGAAGGTGTCTGCCTTATTGGGCTGGACGTGATGATTCCTTGTTGGGTCTTTCTAGAGATAAATGCTCCTTGGGCAAAAAACTGAACGATGACTCCGACAGAGGTATTGCCCAAGGTAGGGAGTCGGTGGTGCATCGCCAACTAAGTAAGGATAGGTAAGGGAAGGGTTTGTTGAGAGCGTGACAAGTAAAAAGGGATCTCGGCATTCAAGTCCTATAACTAACGATGCATGCATGTAATGAATATATTTGCACTAATGACCAAGCTAGGGTTTTCACTTAACAACGTCTTAGTCCAGATCAAGTCCTTTTTATTATTGATCAAGTTACTTGTTTACTTTTCAGTGTTTAATTGAGTTCTCGAATTGGGCAAGAGAGCCCTAATGACCAAGATAGCAAAACCCAACTTTTCTGAATAGGTGGAGGAGGTTTCAAGAGACAGTGACAATCAACTCTTTATGGATCGACCCTGTACTTACTTGCTAACTATGTAGCTGTGAGGATAGGCTACAAATTCATTTTGAGAGTGCAAACGACAGCCTCGTCAATGATGTGGAATTTTTATTTATACTATTTACTAAATAATTTTTTTTTCTTATATTTATACCCTTTTCTCAATAATCCAAATTTAAGCTTAATTTTAATGCTACGTAAAAAATAATTGAATGCCACGTCACTAAAAAATTACACACAATCTTTCTAATCACCGTAAGTTGAAAATATGCTCTGAATTGTAATGAGTTGAAAGGTCATGCCTTGAATTGCCAATAAAAAAAGGTCATACTAAAATTGTAAATTTGCGAAAAAGTTGTGCCTTTATAGGAAATTAATAAAATTATAATTTTTTAATCACATTATATTTGAATTGAGTTTGCTTCAAAACATATTTTCTCATATAACATACAAAATATTCAAATCAATTGCATATGATGCATAAAATAGCCTTTTTTTATAATCATGTTATATTGAAAAAGTTTGTTACCGCGTTTTGGCTTAATCCACCTGCCACTAAATATGAAATCGTGGCTAAAAAATGAGCTTCATGATTACATAATAATAACTATCTAAAAATGACCACAATTTATTTTTTTCATAAATTAAATTTCAATAAAATTACAAAAATATCCATGGGTTTTAAAGTAGATAAATGTTTTGATAGGGATATTTTAAGTAGAGGAAGGGGACCCATTTAGGATATGTTGTTAATTTTTTAGTGGATGAAGAAACTTTATAGGAGTAAATATATTGAACTTTTAAGGGTAAAAAGTTAAAAGACATGTCCTAAAAGTGAAATACCATCCTAAATTGGGACAACTAAAAAAGAAAAATAATCATACTAACCCATGACGGAGAAAGTAACAACTCATTACGATAAAAGTGTAACATTTATATTCATGTTGTCGGAAAAAGTGACAACTCAACTTCCATAGGTCAACACAGAAGGAAAATTAAACAATATCACTCGCATTGATGAACTTCCCTCATCTCCACATATGAATTCAAACTTCGTAGTCAATTGATTGAACTTTAGGTCGTAGGTATGGTTTTCAATTATTTAAAGGAGTACTATTTTTTTTCCCTACTTGAGATTTTACTTCCAGAGGGGTTTGAATTAGGCTCAACTAAGATTTTCAATTATTCAATTCTTTATGATATAGAAATAGATGTTTGTACAGTTACTTACTAATGGAATTTCTAATTTGATTGCAATTATTTCAAGTTATCCTAATTTATACTGTAATACATAATAATCAAAGAGAATCATAAATAAATTAGTAATTTATAAATGGACAAACAATAATGCACAAAAATATTAAATTGAATGAGGTTGTAGCCATTTATAAAATCAAAATTAAATTGAATTAGTTAAGCTATGATCTCATCCATCTTGCACTCCCTAAATCTAATATCTGCGTTCTCACCATCCATCCGAACAACATCACAACATTCACTTCTATCAATCTGCAACAACAAAATAGTAAAAAATTAACAAACCATCATAAGATCTTACATAAATAAAGACAAAAACACACACACATATATATATATACCTGAAGACGTTTTGTTGGTGGCGAAAAGACTTGAATCTTGGATACAGAATCAGCAGAGTGGTTGCCGGCGGAAACACAAGCAGGCAAGGCGCGCGGGCGGGCGCGTAAGTAGGTGGTTACGATGGGATCATGTGAGCTAGTCTTGGAGACGGAATGAAGAAAGAAGAAATGAGGGTTTTCACAAGGATCGTTGGACAGCGGGCGCGTGTTAAACATGTAGAAAGGCCGCTCCGGCCCATTGGCCCACGGCGTGAACGTTTCGATGGGCTTCTGTAAGTGGCTCCGTGGCATAATTCTCTCATATATTTGTGCAGAATAGCCCCACGCAACCGAGAAAGACCAGTTGCTTTTCCTGTGGTAGCAGATGGTTTGCTGAAGCAGTCGGGACTGGTCGGCATCGGCCGCCCTCATGAGGTGGCGCGTGGATTGCATACGGTCCATGGAAGGAAATATGGGATCCATTGCATCAAAGTGATGGAAGGACATGACATGGACTTTTGGATGGGCTGATAGATAACCTGAGAAGTCTCCATGTAAATCAACCTGCAAATTAATATTTTATTATTTTTTAATGTTGGAATTTTTATTTAACCACCTAAATAGTATGTAAATTAAATATTAAGTAAGTAATAGTATATTTTTGATAATTTAGATACAAAATAAATTTTATCTTATATGTCATGCATTCACATGTACATATATGAATATATTATAGTTATATCATAATTTGTAAGATTACAGATAGTGATAAATGCATATAGATACACACATTACACTATTACTATAAATTTATTATATAATTAATTAATAGCTATATATAACAGACAAATCAAGTTTTATAATAAAATTAAGCTCCTTTTTAATAGGTCTAAATTTCTCAACCCCACATATTCCCTTCGTCTATAAAAGTGTGGTGCAACTTTTGTGGCACGAATTAATTAAAAAAAATATTTGGTAGATGTTTATGAGTCAAAAAGGATTTAACTCTTTTAATATATTGTGAGGTTCAATATAAGGATGTATAAAAAACCGACATATATAAAGCACGATCGCATTGTGGATGAAGAAATATAACAATAGGATAGATAACACTCTTTCTGGATTTAGGGAGTAGTGCTTGATACCATTACGCACACTCCTAACTCTTTTAATATTGAATAACAGAGTCTAGTCCTATCTAAAAAAAAAAAAAGACTAGTCTAGAATCAGTACTTGCTATAGCCTAGATTAACTAATAGTTTAACTTAATTTACATTAACAATTGTAATATGATCTGAGAGTAAATTATAGTAGTAGAATAACCACACAGAGTCTTTGTCAGTCCACTTAAACTGATCCGATCAGATTATGACTTATTAATTCCTGATGTACTAATGATAAATTAGGATTTCTTAATCCAATTAAATTAATGAGAGAGAGAGAGAGAGAGAGAGAGAGAGAGAGAGAAATGATGCACCACACGCAAGTGCGTCCCATATATACATATCATAAATCGACCGGGGTTGGCGGATCATATTGTGCATAAAATTAATAAATACTAGTATTATATATGGAGTCAGTAATCTTTTTATATTATCTAACAAGTTCAACAACAAATGCTGGCTCAACGATTTTTATAAATTAGATGGGCCAGAAGAAACAAGGTGTTGGCCAGCCCTATGTAGTTGACCAAAAACTAAAATATAAATTGTTAATTGCTAATTAATGAGCATCCACCAACCTATAAGCCAGTAGTAATATTTAATTTTCTGCCCAATCTTAGAAATGTTTTAATAAAGTATAAACTCATTTTTCGGACGAGGATAGGTGTGGTTGGAGGTGGTAGACGGGACAAAAAAGATGAAGAAACAAAAAACGATCATTTTTCATAAATTGGTGAGACCGATCGAATTTACTCAAAATTGTTAATTTTGTGACATAATTAGTTATCTAAATATTTCAAAATATTGGATCGAAATTATAAATGGGATTAAAAGTTTGGTATTAATTAATTAGTAATCCAATAAATAAATATTTATGCAAAAGGTCATCTGATCATGTAAGCCTCAATTTAAGCTAGTTGACCACGAAATCTAGTATAAATAAAATTGCGCAAAAGGGTTTCTTAGAAGTTACCTCAAAAGAATTAATATGTGATGGTAACCCAATCGCCATTCTTGATTTCTCAATTTTGAAGAGTTTGGACCAATTTTCTAAATATATAGTTTGAAAAGTATTACTCCCTTTGATTCATTAAAAGAGTCGACATACTTTATTCATTTAGGTGTTTTACTAATATTGTCTTCTTCCAAATAAGAAAACGTTTAACCCTTGAAAATTCTTCAAAAGTGATAGGACCTACCTACTCTCTATCTTTTTATCGTTATTGATCTTAATCTTCGTGTTGAACAATAACATGATAATTTTAATAGGTGTGGCTCACATTTCCTTGAATCAAATGGATTTCGCAGTTCGATACGTCTAAGATTAGGCTACTTGGAAAATCCACTATATATGTAAGTCCAGATAAGATCCTTTGAAGTGTCAAAGCTAGATCACTATTAAGAATACACACATTCAATAACATGCAGCCACATGTGGTAGCCGGTAAAATTTTACAATTAATACAACAGAAAAAATTAGAATACTAAATGAATAGCAAGTAATAAGAGTTTTGGAATCGATTGATCTTTATTGATTAATTGCACTAATTTGTATGTATAGCTAGTTCTTGCCTCTAGGGCTAAATATTGTACCAATCGATCTTATAAGTGTTGAGGGAAAACAAAATTTGCAGAATTAAGAGATCAATCAAAAATTTGTATCAGAATGTGTGATGATATATCAGAGAAGATATATGTTAATGGAAAGTGTCATGCTCTATGATGTCATTAGTTATTATAGATTCAGATTTGGTTCTTAATGTAAATAATCTAAACACAATATTAAGTATTATGGTTTTTTAAGTTTTTCATATCCGGTTTAAACCCAGAAAATGACACCCCAACATTTGGTCTCAAGACATTAATTCAAGAATATATATAAATGACATGTAATTAAATTTCTATATATACCATGATCTATCCTTTTTAAATAAATAAATAAAAGCATATAGAAATAAAGTAAGTAACCTGATGAATTCCCTTATGAGGAGTGAGGTTGACTCCAATATCAGCAATGCAGGTCATGGTGATCAAATCTGCAGAAGTACTATCGGCATACCTAATGAGGCAGGCATCCATATCCGAGACCAGAGCCCTCGCCAGCGGGTAACTCAAGACGATCCCGCCCCCGCCAAACGCCTGCTCGAACGAGAACCAGAAGTTGGAGATGACGCTCTCCGAATGCCACCCAAGATAATAGTACTTGGTATGGTCATAGCCGGCCAGAACATCAACGATGTTATCCAAGAACAGCACCGTGTCGTCGTCCCCCATCACGATCCACCGCACGCCCTCGTGCTCCTCCCTCACCAGCTCCAGGATCCCGTGCACCATCCGGGGCATCAGCTCGTACCGGGGCTTGATGTCCCCGAACAGCCTCGAGAGGTTATCCACCACTCTGTAGGGAGGGGCGGTCTCCGGCCACGGGAGCAGCTCGGGGGTCGGGCCCCGGTCCAGGAACACGTAGCCGCGGGTCTTGTTCGCCCGCCACCATGCCTCCAGGTAGCCCCTCCGTTTAGGCCATGTTGGGACTGATCCCATCATGCCGAACGCTATGTGGCTTAGATTTGTGCGCTGATCGTCCCCGTTGGAGGCCACCGCTCCAGCCAGTGATGACGATGATTGTCCGGCCCATCTCAGGAAGAAGAGTTGGGGATTATGAGAGTTGGTGAAGGAAATGAGGATCAAATAGAGAAGGAGGCTTGAAGCTAGTAGCGTTTTCCACAAGCTGCAGCTTGTGAAGAAATCTTTAGCACATGTATAAGCCATTTTGATTTTTCTTGCTTTTCAGTTTCTATGTTGGGATATTAATGTTGAGATCATCATCATATTGAATTGATTCAACTCATCTTATATATATATAATATACACGTTAATTAATTTGACAGAACGAATCCGTTGTTTTCGATTCTGATTCTCGAGACTTAATAATTTTATGATAACAGTCATATTTCATTTATTATTATGTGGACTAAACATTGTTTTTTTATTTCTTTGATAGTGTGGATTAAACATTTTATGTCAACTCTAGCGGGATTTATAATTAATAATACATGGTGTTCACAAATAGTTCATGTAATAAAGGCCACCTTCTCTTTTTGAGGAAAAAGAGTTCCAAGTATCGTACGATTTACTATCGCAAGGCTTTATTTTAATTTGTAAAAAACATGTGATGACCCCCTATTTTGTGCTCTCTTTTTTTAGTTTTTTCTTTTTTTTTGTTTTTAAATATATCAAAGTCTTTTCTTTGATTTAGGCTAGGGCCTCTCCTTAAACCCTTGCACTTAATTAACCTAATTTTATTTCTCACCATCTCATTAATCTAGGATTTTTATTTTTATTTTGGACATGGGAGTGGGAGTGGGAGTGGGAGCGATGAAGTTCCTTTTGGGTCAAAATTTGTGTCAATAACATCTATTAGTATCATTTTTGTTAGATTCGAGCATGCAGTTCAACCAAGTTGACAAGTTTATGTAGAAGTTAGTTAGACTAAAGTGTTACATGTTGTGCTGACACAGAATGATGATATCGTTCTTCAGTCTGAGCTAGATCGATGTGGAACAGGTTGGAACAGATTTGGAAGATTCTTTTCATACTTATGCGGATATTTCGGAGATATTTTCCTTATCCTTTCGTGACGCGGAGAAGATCTTATCCGGCGAATATATTTCATTGTTTCACAAGGCAAGGAAACTAGGACAAATTGGTGAAGATAAATCTAGGGATTCCCAAGACCTATATATATCTAAACCTGCATCATTTGGAGGTTGCCGCTGCCATAGCTATTTTTCATTATTCATAGCTAGTATACTTGCGTGAGTGAGTATTTTTATTATTGTACTTGAGAGTGTTTATTTCATATAAAAATACTTGGGAGAGAAGTGAGCGTCGGGTTGTGACTCAAGCTTAGATTGTTTGAGTGCGTCTTGAACAATCGTTGGTTCACACTGGGTTGGGAAGTGTGTGAGTTAGGAGGTTTCATATGGTTGACAAACTATATGAGTAAGAACCTGTAACTGCAACTTACAATAATGCATTTGATAAATCTAGGGTTTGCAAGAGTAGCTGAAAATAATAGCAATGCGATGACACAGGTATTTACGTGGTTCGATCAATGAGATCTACGTCCACGGGAGAGAGTATCCAACTTTTATTATATTTGAGAGTACAATGAATGCTTGATCATCTAATCTATCGACTATATATAAGCCTTGAATCGAGCTCTAATCCTCCTAGGATTCCTAATACATATCTTGTTTCTTTGTACATATCCAAATCTCCTTAGAAACCGGATTCCTTCATCTCCAAGGTAGGGCTTCACTACTTGATCTTCAAGACAGGTGGCAGTTCGTCTGGGCCGAGCTCTATGGACCGAGCTTAATGTACAGGCCCAATCAGATTGGGCCTTAGGTCAGGCCCAAGATGAGGCCGGTCCTATCACATCCCCCCCCCCCAAAAGAGAGGAAAGAAGACACGTAGACGGTCAGGTCGGATTTCCGAGGTAAATAGTCGTGCAAGTCATCTTTGTCCCGACCTGATTCAGCGAGCTCACATGCCGAGCTTGACTTGCAGGTGGCTAAAATTCGAGATAAGTAATCAGCTGTCGAGTTCTTTTATTCGGATTGCCAAGCAGACAAGGCCCATAACCATCCGAATTCGATGGGAGGGAAAGTTGGTGGGCTTTTTGAAAACTATTTTTTAGAGGCGGTTCAGATACCGAAAAAGCTGCCACGTTCACACGTGTGCGACGTTCAACGGCGGGATTCAAATATTTATTACGGGATTTCATACGTCTCTCTTCATATCACGTCATTTCACATCCGCTATTACAGAAGGATTTATTCCCAGAAAATCTTCTTTCCCTCCCATTTTTTGCTCCAGAAATTTCCGACTAGTCGTACCGCCGTGCCGCCGGTTTCACGTTAGGTCTTTCGTGACATCCGCAAACCGCTCGCCCGACTGTATTTCAACTTAACAAGTAAGTATGGCTTCCCCCACTCGCAACTCTCAATCTAGTAGAGGTAGCGAATCTCCTTTGGCTGATTCCGCCGATAGAAGGGTCAATTTTAGCATTTTTTCATTAGGATCCCCCACGCAAACTGTTGAGACTTTAGTGGTGCCCCAATGCGTAGAGGGGAAGGTAGCCGAATACTCCTCGATCCTAGACGAGTCTAGGATAAAATTCCTTGCCCAGTCGTATAATTTCCCCTTAAACGTTGAACTTATAGAACCTCGTCCGGAGGATAGGGCGTGCTCGCCCCCGATGGGGTTTGTGACCATTTATGAGGACAACCTTCACTCTGGCCTTCGTCTACCCCTTCCTGCGCCATTTGCCGAGCTCCAAAGGAAGCTCGGTTTAGCTTTAGGGCAGATAACACCGAACGCCTTTAGGCAGTTTACCGACTTAGGCGTGGCGGCTATCCGTCACAATTACCCACTATCTGCCGAGCTCATCCATGAGCTCTTCGTCTTTAAAGCCACGGCAGACTGGTACTATGCCACTGCCCGCACTGAGTTTAAAGGGAGAACTCAGAACAAGGTAGAGAAGTGGCATCGAAAATTCTTCTTTTGCCGGCATGATAGTGTAGTCGACCTGATGTGGAGGGTAGGCAGGCCTCGCGTTTGGGTGACAGGCGAGGAGGATGAGGGCCTGGAGAGTATTGCTAAGGCGATAGCGAGTTGTGGCCCGTTCGAAGAGAGTTACGGCGAAGATTCTCTAGCCGAAGCAGTGTTGAGCCCGTTTGAGCCCCAAAGAATGGTGGACCCTGCAACGGGTGAGACCCCGCTAGTGTTATTAGGACTATTCTTTTGTTTTGTTTGTGGTCCTAACTCTTTGCTTGTCTTGTGTGTAGTGTTGTTCGGGAAGAAGAAAGGGCCGACGGCTAAGGTCGCAGCTCGGGAGGGCAAGAGACCGAGGTCTTCCGGTCGATCCGCTTCCTCATCGGACCAGGGCCAGCCCGGAGACCCTGCTAACCCGGGTCAGCAGGTCGAGCTGACAAGGCCCTCTTCCGCCTCTGCCGCAGAACTCCGTTCTCCTCCCGCCAGTCCTCACAAACGCTTGAAGTCCGTCGATATCGTCGACATCACAGGCGGTGAGGTGAGCCCGACAGTTCCTCCAGTGAAGTTAGAGGATCTCCCTTTTTCTGAGGTCAGGATTCACTGTTTTTGGTGCATAGCCCTTTTGTAGTTTTTTTTTTTGTTTCCTAACTTCGTTCTATTGTACAGAGCATCGGTAGGGTAATGAGATGGCTCGAGAATGGTGTCGAGAAGATGTCGGCTATGCATGAGGACGAGAAGTCTCGTTACTCGGACAGGCTGACCTCAGCTAGGGCCCAGTTGGAGAAGGCGAAGGAAGAGCTGGCCAAGGCCAAGGAGGAGGTGAAGACGGTCAAGTCCGAGCTGTCTGCTCAGCTCGCGAAGACCGCTGACGCCGAGGTAGAAGCGGAGAAGGCTCGAGACCATGCCAGGAGGTTGGAGTCCGAGCTGAATGCGGCCAGGGAAGGTCAAGGCGAGGTCCTGCGGGCCTTTGCGAAGAGGCTCCTCTTGTCGGAGCATTGCTCTTGCCTCGCTAATGATCTGGCCGGCCTCATCAACGGTAACTACGCCATGGATGCTTTGGAGGAGGCTGCCCGGGACTTTCCCGACTTGGATGTCTCCAAGTACGGGTACGAGCGTCTTGAAGGAGCGGCTCTCCTTTCCCGGTATGCCCGAGTGATCCGGAGTCAGCTTGGCCATCTACCTCTCTTGGACGATCTCGCCAGCTCGTCCACGCTGCTGTCGGCACAGCAGGTTGCTGCCTGCCCGACGGATCGGGACCCCGCCCTCGATGCGGTCTTCGATTCTCTTCCTGCCGGAATTGAAGAGGACGAGGAAGAGGATGTGGAGCAGGAGATCGTGGCTGCTGAAGATCCGATCCCTCCCAAGGATTCCGAGGGCGCCGAGACTTCCGAAGCTGGGAACTTGGCAGAGGGTCCCCTCTCCAGGCAGCCGCCTTCTCAGGATAAGGAGGTCGGCGGTAGTTAGTTTCCCTGTATTTTTTATTTTTTTTGTACTTTGTACCCGGAACCTATTAATTTAATGGGCAATATTTCTCTCTTTTTTGTGTGTAGACTTCGGATTCTGTAGATGTTTCGTCTTTACACAAACAAATAACTCTTCTTTCTCGAGATCTGTCTGAACAACGTGCCTTGACAAATCTATGGATGGAGAAATGTTGCCGAGCTGAGGCGCTTTCTAATTCAAAGTGTGCTCTTATAAGGTTGAGAGAGTCCGAGCTTGAGGATTGGCAAGGTAAGTTTGTTGCATTCTGCGAGGCGGCTGAGGCGAGGCAGCTTGCTGGTCAGGAGAATGCTGACGAGCTTCAAGCCAAGCTTCTTCAGGCGGAGGAGGCTTTGGAAGTTGCCCGGGGTTGAGCTGAGCGTGTTCTAAGGGATCACGAGAAGATCGTCGAGGAACATGCTGAATACGAAGATATCATCCATCGCAAGGGTGGTATCACTATATCCGAGGCGGAGTTGCAGACGAAGGAGCTGTTAGAGCAGTATCTCGGTATAAAAGAAGCATGCGGCCCTGAGTCTTGGGAACTTCAGGGGGCTTATGAGAGGCTTGACGAGTGTGCGAAAATGTACAAGTCCGTGTTGTCCCGCCGTCCGAAGCTTCGCGCTTTTCTTTCCAAGTGTGTGGATGAGTCTGTTCCGTCTTCTTCTCGGAGGCCCCAGCTTCAGGTCGGCTCGAGTCGCGGTGGCCGGGCCGTAGGGTGTAGCACGGGTTTACAGCGAGGTCGGAGGTCTTCCTCTGGGAGAGGACGGGGCCGTGGTCGAGGCCGGATCTCCATTGACGACATCATGGGGCCTACTCCTTTTGTAGAGAAATGGCTTAGCTTTAGTTCGCCAGACCCTCCTTCGTAGATTAGCTCGGTCTTCCTGTAATTACTATTTATACAATGATGTAATTAGTAAGATAAAGAAATATAGTGGTTTGATTTCATGTTTTCGGGATGGATGTTTTCCTTGTTTAGCGTTTTGCCTGTTTGAAGGAGTTGAACTCGGACCTCTTTGTGTTGGCAAGGGAACCATGGTTCAGACCTCGCAGTATGATTTTCTGGGGGAACTTGGTTCCGACCCCAGTTGAAAAATCTTTATCCTTGTTGAGAGAGTTTGACTCGGACCTCGTGGGATTTTTCTTTCGGAGGGAGACGAGCTCGGACCTCGAAAAGGGTTTCCTTTGCGCAATTTTTAGGAATTACCTACCCCATGTCGGGTTGTTTCGACCGCGGAAGGGAACCTTAGTTCGTCCTTATAGGGGGATTTTGGTTTTTGGGATAATTCGTATAAGCAAATCAAGAGACAAAAGTATGCAAGGCAAAACTTTATTAATGAAAGAAAGACTAAAACAAAAAAGAGAAAGTTTTGACGAGCTCGATAAAAACAAAAAATTAAAAAGAAATGAGGACAAACGAAAAAGAAAACCATAAAAACTAGACTCTATATGCAAGACCTTGCTGCTTATACGAAGAATCTCCTTAGGTGGGAAATGTGCCACGTTCTAGGAATCAGGTCGCCAGAAAGGTAGGCGATCTTGTAGGCTCCTTTGCCGAGAACTTCGTGCACTTTGTAGGGCCCTTCCCATGTGGCTTCAAGTTTGCCGAGCTTCTCCGCATAACTTACTTCGTTGTTTCTAAGCACAAGATCGCCGACCTGGAACTGCTGGGGTTTGACCCTTTGGTTGTAATACCGAGTCATCTGCTGCTTCTACCGAGCTTCTTTTGTGCTGGCGTTTTCCCGCTTCTCCTCCAGTAAGTCCAAGTCGGTTCGGCGTTGTTCTTCATTGACTTCAGCTGAGAAATTGATGGTGTGGGGGCTCGGTGCTCCGATCTCGACCGGTATGACCGCCTCAGAACCGTATACTAAACTGTACGGGGTTTCTCCCGTTGAAGTTCTGGGTGTAGTCCGATATGACCACGGGACGTTTTGGAGGTTGTCGACCCATTCTGTTTTTTGTCTCTCTAGGCGGGCCTTGAGTCCGTTCACTATCGTCCTGTTGGCGACTTCGGTCTGGCCACTAGCTTGAGGTCGGCGTACCGAGGTGAAGTTTTGCTGGATATTAAGTCCTTCACACCATTCTTGGAATATTCTGCTTGTAAATTGCGTCCCATTGTCCGAGACAAGGATCCGTGGTATTCCGAATCGGCACACGATGTTCTTCCAGACGAAGTCCCGGGCTTTCTTGCTTGTGACCTTTGTGGAAGGTTCGGCTTCGACCCACTTGGTAAAGTAGTCAATTGCGACTATTAGAAATCGCTTTTGTTTGGAGGCCGGGTAAAAGGGGCCTACGATGTCAATGCCCCACTGCATGAATGGCCATGGACTCTGCATAGTAGAGAGGTCAGTTTGGGGTAACCTCGTCACCTTAGCGTGTAGCTGGCATTTTAGGCATTTTTTTACGAACTCTTCTGCATTTTTTGCCATTGTTGGCCAGTAGTATCCCCATCGCATGATCTTCTGGGCCAGCATCCGAGCTCCAATGTGGCTTCTGCACGACCCCGTGTGTACTTCATTTAATACGTAGTCCGCTTCTTTTGGTCCAATACATCTTAGGAGGGGCTATAAATATGACTTTCGATAAAGGACTCCTCCTTCGAGGATGTATTGCGTGGACCTGGCTACAATTTTTCTAGCTTCCAACTTGTCCTGGGGTATTTCCCCACTCTCCAGATATCTTATGAGGGTGGTCATCCAGTTCGGATCGTCGTCTATTATTACATTGATCTCTGCCTCTTCTATACTCCGGCTCCGGACTTCTTCTACTAGCGTCGAGCTAGTTGGGGAGTTCGCCAGTTTGCTCAGCTCGTCAGCTCGGGTATTCTAGCTTCGGGGAATGCGGATTATTCTGAAGAACGGGAAGGATTGTTCTAGGAGCTTGACCTTCTCCAAGTATCTCTTCAACTTCTCACTTTTTGCCTCGTATTTCCCCAGCACGTGGTTGACCACGACTTGGGAATCACAGTGAGCTTGGATAGTTCGTACCTGGAGGCTTTGGGCGAGACGCAGTCCGGCAATAAGGGCTTCATATTCCACTTCGTTGTTCGTAGTTGGAAACATGAATCGCAGTGAGTATTTCAACTCCTTTCCCTCCGGGCTGATGAGGAGTATGCCAGCTCCACTTCCCTTCTTTCCTGAGGCCCCGTCTACGTACATCTCCCAGCAGTCCGGGGGTGCCTCCTCAGGGACTTCTTGGAGTTCGGCTTTGGCCTTGAGCTTTTTTGGCTCGTCGACGTTCTCATATTGAGCTTCTATGAGGAAGTCTGTCAGAGCTTGCCCTTTTATGGCTCGGCGGGGCCCGAACGATATGCAGTGCTCTCCTAGCTCGATTGCCCATTTCGCGATTCTCCCTGAAGCCTCCGGCTTAGTTAGGACTTGTCGGAGTGGTAGGTCGGTTAAGACTTGTATCGAATGGGCTTGGAAGTAGGGTTTCAGACGCCGGGCTGCATTTACTAGGGCTAGAGCGGCCTTCTCCAGAGGCTGGTACCTTGTCTCCGG
This sequence comes from Schizonepeta tenuifolia, assembly GCA_029490685.1. Classification (NCBI taxonomy): domain Eukaryota; kingdom Viridiplantae; phylum Streptophyta; class Magnoliopsida; order Lamiales; family Lamiaceae; genus Schizonepeta; species Schizonepeta tenuifolia. The sequence continues at coordinate 77,947,464 of CM055958.1, forward strand.
GTCTTTTAGGACCCTGCTAACGAAGTACACAGGTAACTGTCGGTCTCCTTCGTCTCGGACCAACACCGCACTTATTGCTTCATCCGACGCTGCGAGGTATAGGGAAAGGGTTTCTTCCTTTTTGGAGACTGACAAAGTTGGCAAGTCACCGAGGTGCCTCTTGAGCTCCTCAAAGGCTAGCTCGTGCTCTGGTCCCCACCCGAATACCGGTGCCTTTTTGAGAATTTTGAAGAACGGGAGCTGCTTTTCAGCGGCTTTGGAGAGGAAACGACTTAGTGCGGTTATGCAGCCTGTCAACCTATGCACATCGCGAATAGTTCGGGGTACCTTCATTTCTTGCACGGTTTTGACTTTCAACAGGTTGGCTTTGAGACTTTCCGGCGAGATCCAGCACCCTAAGAATTTTCCAGATCGCACGTTGAAAGTGCACTTCTTTGGGTTCAGCTTGAGGTTCGCTTGCCTGAGTACGTCAAGGATCGTTCGTAGGTCATCGACTGCGGAGGCCATTTCCTTACTTTTGAAGACAATGTCGTCTACGTATACTTCGACAATCGTGTCGATGTGATTTTAGAAGAGGAAGTCGACCATCCGTTGGTACATCGCTCCGACATTCTTTAACCCGAAGGGCATGTATTTGAATGCGAAGACACCGAAGCTTGTGGCAAAAGCTGTCATGATCGCATCTTTTTTATCCATTAGAACTTGATAGTACCCTTTGTAGAGATCAAGAAAGCAGAAGACCTCGTATCCCACTAAGGATTCAATCTTCTCATCAATGTTGGGGAGAGGATAGCAGTCCTTTGGGCAAGCTTTATTGAGGTCAGTGTAATCCACACACATCCTCCACTCCCCTCCTTCTGCTTTCTTGACTACCACCGGATTAGATAGCCAAACTGGATATTTGACCTCGAATAGGAGCCCTGCCTTCAACCATTGCTGCACCTCATTGTAGATGACTTGATTTCGTTCGGCAGCAAATGTTCTCCTTTTCTGCTTAACCGGGGTAGAGCCCGGGTCGATGTTGAGTTTGTGCGTAATGATATCTGATGACACTCCTGTCATGTCTGTGGGCGACCACGCGAAGACGTCCTGATATTCCCTAAGGAGCTGGATTACCTGTAGGCGGGTTTGAGGTTCCCCTGCAAAGCCGACCTTGACGATTTTTGCAGGGTCTGTTTCGGATAAGGGAACCTGTTCCACCGAGGTGTCTGGAATCGACGTCGTTTCTTCCAACTCCTTGGGGTACTTTGATTGCTATGCTTGCGGTTGGCCTCGGAAAGCAATCTGCATGCATTCCTTAGCCTTTTTCTGGTCGCCCCGGACTGTCAGGATCCCACCCGAGGTGGGGATCTTCAGCAACAAATGATAGGGCGAGATAATGGCACGGGCTGCATTCAGCCAATCCCGACCTAATATGATGTTATGGGGGGAGTTCGCTTTGACCACGTAGAACTGGATTAGCTTGTTGATGCTGGTTAGCGGGCTTCCAATAGCAACATCAAGCGCAATGATCCCTTCGGGTTGAGTCTCATGCTGCGTAAAGCTCTTGAGGGGCAGTGGCGTGGGGTTAACCCTAGCCGGGTCAAGTCCCATCCTATCCAGGCAATGTTGGAAGATGATACTTACGCCGGCCCGACCATCGATAAATACGCGGTGGACCACCTTATTGGCCACTCCGATTTGTATCATCAGGGCGTCATTATGAGGTGTAGCTGTAGGTACGGGATCATCTTCGGAGAATGTCACGGTTTCACTTTTCTTGAACCTCTTTTTCATTTGTTCCTCAGCTGGAAGGATTGGCGGCCTGCGGGCTTCTGTCCTTAGCTTGGTCTTCGTCATGCCTGGGGGCAGCCCGGAGATGGTTGATACCACCCCGTCGTATTGTGGTACGCCGCACTGAGGGTCATCATCCTCCTCATCATGATTGCTCTTAGCTCGCTTACTGTCTGGAGCGCAGCGACCCTGTCCTTTTCGCTTCCTCCTTTTGCCTTTCCTTCCCCCAGCTTCGTATTTCTTTAGGGCGCCCTCCTGGGCTAATCTCTCAATCTCTTCCGCGAGGTCGCGACAGTCTTCCGTGTGGTGTCCGTGGTCGTCATAGAAGGAGCAGTGCTTGTTTCTATCTCGAGGTTTAGACCCCGACATGGGACGCGGTTTGGTGAACCAGTCTGTGTGAAGCGCGAAGATCTCAGCATTTGTTTTTACAAAAGGAGGACGCTGAGATCGCTCCGGTCCTATCCGAGGTCCGAGTCGAGACTGGATAGGTCCCCGCTGGAGACGTTCGTGCGCGTTTCTCCGCTCACGATCATTTCGACCTCGGTCAGCTTCAGTCCTCTTCTTCTCGGTCTCTTCGGGCCTAGAGAGGTCTCGTTTTAACCGGTCTGCGTCTTGGCCATCTGCGAACTGGTATACAATCAATCCTCCATATCTCCTGAGTTGTCTCGGGCTTCTGTTTAGCAAGCTCCTGGTTCAGGGACCCAGGAGCGACCCCATTTCGAAAAGCCGAGATGAGGAAGACGTCGTCGATTTTATCGACTTTCAGGCTTTCTTGCATAAATCGGGAGGCGTACTCCCTTATAGACTATTTATCCTTTTGCCTTACTGATAGGAGATAGGCTGTGTCTCGGCGAGCCTGGACCTTTATATGGAATGTTTGTTTAAAGATTCCTTCAAGGTAGGCCCAGGACCCTATACTGCCAGTCGGCAGGCTGTCAAACCAAGTTCGGGCGTAGTCAACCAGCATCTTAGGGAACAGCTTGCACATGTGTTCTTCTTTGAGGCCCTGATTGTGCATGTTGTACTTGAAGCGCGTCAGAAAATTGAGGGGATCCTCCAACCCATTTTAGGGTGGTATGTTCAGCAACTTATATGCCGCAGGAAGCTTGGCGTCAAGCAGTTCGTCAGTGAACAGGCTGACAAGCCGGGTTGGTCCCCTTCCACGTCGGTGTCGATCTCCCGGGGGATTGCGACTCCTGCAATAACTCGGACTCCGACACCTACTGGGGCTCCGATGTCGCCTTGGGAGGTGATGCCGCCTGGGACTCCGATGTGGACTAGGACTCCGGCGGCGGAGTGGACTTCGTCGGGTGTCATTCTTTCCCCTCAACTCGGGCTCCTGCATCTTGGAGTGGTGAGGAGCTTTGGATATGGATTTCCGTGTGGAACTCTCCCTAGCTTCGGGTATTGGGGACATCCGAGCTGTCGTGAGGAAGCGTTTGAAACTCTCCTTATTTGCTCTAGCGAATTCAGCTGCGGCATAGGCGGTAGCGAGGTCGAAGTCGTTGAGGAAATCATCTCCCTTCTTCGACTCGGGTCTCTTTTGTTCGGATTCGTCGCTCACTTCGACAAACCCTTCTGGAGTCTCGTTTGTGTTGAAGGATCGTCCGTTATGTGCCCTCCGACGCGGGTTTTGTGGTGGATCCCTCTGAGGGATGTTTTCTAGCTCGGGCATCCCCTTGTATGGATCCTCTTTTGAGCGGTGATTATTACGTCCCTCATTCGGGGTCGAACCGCCTTTATGGCGATTATCCTTATCCGAGGGGTGACTTTCCCCTTCGTTGGGATCCCCGTGTCGGCTTTGGGTCTCCTTCTCTTTTGCCATCGCGCTTTGTGATCGCGTTACCATCATTAATCAGCTACGAAAGAACCGTCGATTTAAAGAGATGTTTCCCACAGACGACGCCAATGATAAATCTAGGGTTTGCAAGAGTAGCTGAAAATAATAGCAATGCGATGACACAGGTATTTACGTGATTCGATCAATGAGATCTACGTCCACGGGAGAGAGTATCCAACTTTTATTATATTTGAGAGTACAATGAATGTTTGATCATCTAATCTATCGACTATATATAAGCCTTGAATCGAGCCCTAATCCTCCTAGGATTCCTAATACATATCTTGTTTCTTTGTACATATCCAAATCTCCTTAGAAACCGGATTCCTTCATCTCCAAGGTAGGGCTTCACTACTTGATCTTCAAGACAGGTGGCAGTTCGTCTGGGCCGAGCTCTATGGGCCGAGCTTAATGTACAGGCCCAATCAGATTGAGCCTTAGGTCAGGCCCAAGATGAGGCCGGTCCTATCAGCATTGATTCTCTCTTGAGCGTGGCCCCCCAGATGTAGAGTGAATAACCGAACTGGGTTACTATTTCTGTGTGTTATTTACTTAGCTCGTATGACATATTCTCTTCTGATGGAGCCTGAATATGACGTGGCAGCCACCAAACAAAAAAAAACAAGAAGAGAAAAAGGTCCACGCCATCCTCACTTTCCTTTGTTTCTCACACCCATGCCATGCATCTCGCCCGGCCCTCACCAAAACAAAAGTGAAAACCCACCAACGTAACTGCCGGCGCCGCCTCCTACATCGAAGATAAAGATATGGAGAAATGCAGAATCATGTAGCTCAATCACCCCGCTCCTCGATCGCATTTCTTTCATCGATATACAATACATTATCTCTTCCCTTCCACTTCCATTTTTAAGATGCCAAATGGACAAAAATTAATAAAGCTTCAAAAGGCAACGTTTCTATAAAATTGACTCATGTTTTGGGCTTTGAAAGCTAGGGGTTTGAATACGGAATTCATTCTAATTACTACAAATACTAGTGCGATTTCATTTTATTAATTAATTAGTTTCTTTCGATCGAATTCATGAATTAATTTTACGAGGTTATTGTTTTTGTTTTTGTTTGGTATCCCACTTTTGAACTGCCTGAAGATCCCGCTGGACGTAAAAATCGCAACTGACAACAATTATACACAAAATCAACAATTAACTTCAACCATAGATCTACAAAAATGGATGGCTATGATGAGTTCCTAATTCCCACACTAGGATTAGTTTTTATATGATTGAAAATATAGAGGTCAATTGATTGAAATATATTTTACTATTTAGCTTAAAGTAATGAATTGGTTGCGACGCAATTAGAGTGTAACTGAATATAGTACAAAAATTTGTTCTAAAATCTGACAATTTCTCATTAATTTTTCATATACAACAACCAAAACAGATTAACCCATAAAAATTTGATAAGGCCAGCTCCAAATTAATATTTCTGAATTATATTCTTTTCATTAAGCGATTATTTCGTCGGGCATGCATTCCCTTAGTCTAACTTCTGCCATCACATTGTCCATTCCAATGATATCACAACACTCGCATCTATCCACCTGCAGAGACACAAGAAACTTTTATATGCATTAATATAAGTAAAACAAATTAATTAATTATGTACTTGTATCCCTTTCATCAAAATAAAAATTTACCTGCTACTTGTATCCATTTGATCTTTGGTAAAAAAAAATAATAATAAATATAGTAAACCTTAATAAATCCGCTGAGAACAAACAATCTAGCTAAGAAATGCACCCCTTTACTAAATGCATACCCCTATAATTGGAAGGCATCACTTGCACTAAAAAAATGTAAAGATTGATTTAACCACATCATACCCCTATTATGAAACAAATCGTGGGTATTGACGTAGAGAAAGGAAAAAAGTACTATATGTTTTTTATATGATTTTGCATATGTGGCATAAATGGTCGGCGGTTAATATAGACGACGATGTCTCATCCAAATTCGTATCCATCAAATTTTGATAAAATCCGACGCTACATGTGTTCGATTTGAGCGGAAAGTAATTTCAGAAAACTTAAAAGTTCATGTTTTTAGTGACTAACTTCATAATCTATGGGAAAAGCCAGAAGTCAGCTAAAGTTTATGGATTTGAAAACAATTAATTAACCCATCTTTAAAATATGAATTTGTCATATTTTTAATATTTCATTTTCTTTTAGAAGTCAACTTCATAAGCCATTAAATGTACGTTACATGTACTCTAATATGCACCACAGTTTAATCGAAATTCTATTGAAGGAGTTAATTAATTAACAGTCATGTTATTGTTGGTGGCAACAATTTAATTATATATGTGCTGACCTTATTTCGCTTAGCGGCTGGTGAGTAAACTTGAATCATGTTGATACCGTCTGCTGAATTATTTCCGGTGGAGGAACACGGCCGCAGACCTCGCGGCCACGCTAGACCATACGTCGTGATAATTTCACGACGTTCCATGGATCTCTCAACGAGCTCCAGAAAGAAGACGTGAGGGGCTTTGCAAGGGTCGCGCGACTGCGGCCGCGTATTGAACCTGTAGTAGGGTGGTCGCGGAGTCTTCATCCATGGTCTGAACGTCTCCATCGGCATCTGCAGGTAGCTGCGCGGCATTATGGCTTCGTATATTTGTGCAGAATACCCCCAAGCAATGGAGATTGACCACTTCCTTTGTCTGTGGTAACAGATTATTTGCTGCAGCATCCGCGACTGATCGGCTTCGGCCGCCGTCATGAGGTGGCGCGTCGACTCGAAACGGTCGCGGGTCGGGAATATGGGGTCCACCACATCGAAGTGGTGGAGGGAGACTAATGGGGAAAGCGGGTGAGATGATAGCAGACCCGATACATCACCACGTAAATCAATCTGCAATTTTAACTTAATTGTTAATCAAGATTATATGTTGACATTACAAGTTAATTTCCTCCATGTTTTTGTTTATAGCAACTCTACATTTCTCAATGTTGTTGGCGTTTTTATTGTAAGGGTCCGTTCACTTTGATGGAAAATGAGATAAAACATATATTTTTCAACCTTTTCATATATTTATTATGTTGGAAATGTTCTTCTGACATGATGGAAAATTTCTCGGGCAGCCTCTTTTCTCTCCTTTTCTTTCCAATGTTAGATAATATTATCTTTTGGGTAGGGTTATGAAAATATTTTCCAATGCCAAAAAAAGGCATAAAAATGTGGAAGGGGTGGGGGACCATGTGATAATTTTCTTTTTTATCATAGTAAACATGTGATAAGAAAAAGATTGAAATGTTAATATTTTCTCATTTTTTTCTTATTCATAATTTTCCAATAAAATTTTTTCCATCAAAGTAAACGGCACCCTGAGTACAAATTTTTTTCCCCATATGTTTTCATATTTTTATTTCGTCAATTGAGGATCTGATTTGCACATTCAAAGCGGCTAACGTATATAAGAAGATGGACATAATTTACGCTAGAGTAAAAAAAAAAAAAAAAAAAGTTTACTATATAAATAACCTTTAATAGAGTTGGGACCAGAAAAAAAATTAATAGCTTTAGTTTATCGAGTATGAATTTAAGGAACAATAAAATACTGTTGAGGCAAAAAGAAAAAAATATTATTAAGTTATCAATTTATGGAGTATATATTAATTAATTTAAGTAGGAAAAGAAAATGACCTGATGATTGCCCAATTGGGGTGAAAGATTGGCTCCAATATCAGCAATGCAGTTCTTAGTAGTGTTATCAGCAGAATGCAAGAATGCATATCTGTTGAGACAAGTCTCCATTTTTGCTGCCATAGCTTTGGCCAGAGGATAACTCAACATGATTCCAGCTCCACCGAAAGCCTGCTCGAACGAGTACCAATAGCTGGACATGAGAAACTCCGACTGCCCCCCGAGGTAGAAATACTTGGTGTGATCGTATTTGGCAACAACATCCACTATATTATCCACATAAAATATGGAATCGTCGTCCCCCATCACCAGCCACCTAAAGTCCTCGTCGCCCGCCTCCCTCACCGCCTCCATGATCCCATGCACCATTCTCTGCGCCCGAATATCTGACTTGTTTAACAATCTGGTGAGATCGTCCGAGACTTTGTACGGAGGAGACGCCGGCGACCAGGGGAGGAGCGCGGCGGAGGGGGCTTTGTCTAGAAAGAGAAACCCCCGGGTGGCGTTGGGGCGCCACCATGACTCTATGTAGGCCTTACGGTGCCGCCACGCCTTTTCGGAGCCGAGTAGGCCGAAGACGAGGTGAGTGAGGTTAGTGGGAGAATGTTGGGGTGTTGGTTGCGTTGTGGGTAATATTGATGGTTGTGATTTTAGGAGAGGGTAGAAGAAATCGGAATAAGCTGGGGAAATGAGGCGTTTGTTTGTGCATGAAATGCTTATTAGATAGAGAATGAGGCCTAGGATCACGAGAGTGCTGCAGCTGCATTGCCCAACAAATCTGGTTTTCATATTAATCAAGTTTTGGTTGCGGTTGCAGATTGGATATGATTTTGGCACTCTAGGTATGAACATGGAGCCGAGATCAACTCATGTCATCATAATATATGTAATTAATAATGTATATGTTAAGCATGTGTGTGTGGGGGAGAGTGTAAATTAACAATATTTCGAGAGTATGATATCCCATGTGACCTAGTATATCTTAGCGTACACTTATTATGTCAACTATATTAGTATATATACGCCTGCATCTGCATGCACCTAGCTTTAATTAACCTGTTTACATCTTTAGTTTGACAAATTAAGTAGCTAGCTATAGGATCTCATGTAGATTATTAATGCATGCATATATATATATATATATGCACATTCTTCCAATAAAGTCCTCCCAACATGAGTACCGTTGTAAAAATAATATCCCAACATATGAAGAAATTTACATTTGTGTCCCGTCTATCACTTTCCAGCAACTGTGTGGTGTGTTTACATGGATCCCTAAAATATACATGGTCTTTTCCCGCCAGAAAATTTGTATATTTTTCATGCGTTTGGACATTATTCCAAATATTCTTATGTTGGGATATTATTGAAAAAATGTGCAAATTTGGGATGATAAATTATCTCCCTTTGCAAATTCGTCAATTTGATTGAGTGATTGTAATATGTACGTATGTATATCTAAGATCCAACATTAGATTATATATTACCCATGAAAATAGTAATAATAATAATAATAATAATAATAATAATAATAATAATAATAATAATAATAATACTCCACTTGTTTTATTTCACCGTAAAAGAAGACATAATTAATTAGCCAACTTGCATATTAATTTTGAAAACAAAAACAAATTAAACTGCAGTTAGACTGGATCAAATCTAAAAAAAATAGTTATTTCCTTGTAACTTTGCTTTAATCCTACAGTATTCAAGATATTATTAACAAGCAATAAAAAGATGGCATGCGCTTTTCGTGAAGAAGAACGCCTTTTTTCCACTCTTGAAGTAAAAGAGCATAAATGTGGAGAGCCAAACGACTTCAAGTAGATTAAAATATACAAGAAATTATAAGATACCTTTATTCGACTTTCACTGCATCAATTATGGGCCATGCCAACATTTATATCAAATGTTAAGATTACTTAGAAAATTGCTTCATCCTAGTCTAGTTAATTAATTCCCCTAACAGTTTATATTTATTCATTACTTTTTTATCACGAGTCTATTGGAAAGTAGTAGTTGTGATCCACATATCCAAAGATCACCATTCCAAGGCATCGTCATCTTTTTTCAATTTTTGAATTAACAAATTATTTAACTAATTGCATGTGTTAAAGATTTCCGTTGCTTAAATCATTGGTTACTAGATAGTCAACGTTACATGACCGAAAATAACTTCCAATGCAAAGAAGTGTATATATAAAAACATGGACTTACATTCTAAACATTTGCACCGTCAAGGAGGATGGGAATAACCCAATAACTAAAGAGAATTAATCGATCGACGAAGTTACTACATAATATGTTGGTGCTTAATTGATTAAATTATCATCTTGTTTAACTAGTTTTTGCTTAACATATTTATACATTATTATGTTCAATAAGCATGATCATACTTTAACTAGGTCGGACCAGGTAGAAAAGATAAGATTATATTAAATCACGTGCCATACATGATTAAGAGACTAAGACATTTAATGAATATCTTAATCTCATGATTTAAATTAGACAATGTTTTTGGAAATTGCACAGATCATAAGTATATTATTAAATAAACCAGTAAACAACATAAATGAAACTTCCACGTCACACAAAAATAAGATCACTTCGCCGCCATATAAGAAGAGATGTAATAAGATCACTTCGCCGCCATATAAGAAGAGATTACATCGCACATAGATAGGTTGAACCCAAACACCTCTCACTAAGAAAAGCGATGTCTCCACTCGCCAATTAAGCTCGACCTTATTGGCTATATTATACAAGGTTAGTCACATATTAAATGCACTCATCTACAAAAATACAAAATGTAACGTAATTATTACTGATCTTGAAAATTATGGTACATAAACTAGTAAAAAAACAAAATAGTTATACACGAACCTCTCGGATCAATTGTAGAACAGAGACTTAGAAAATCAATAAATTAGTATAAAGACACTGAAGTAAACATTAGGGATCTAATAATGTATATTTTCTCTATATTTAAGTATTAAATACCTTGTGTATGCACTCTAATTCTTCCTTATTTCTTCATAAATAAAAGTATGTGCATGTTAATTTTACAGACTTCAGCAAGTAGCAAATAAGAGTGTCAATATCTTCCTGAACACACCAATGAAGTGCATTCTTCTTAACAAAATCAAGGATCTCGAGGGCCATCAAAGGACTGAGTCTTCCTCAAATTCCAATGGAGACCATCGTGGATGCTGCGTAAAAAATCACTCGTTGGGTCGCCTTGACATGCAGTGGGAACCGGCCAAGGAGCCATGCTGCACACGAGTGCGTCTCCTGGGGCTAATTGTTTCCTGTCCTTGCCATCAAATGACACCCACGCATGGCTTCTGCTATTGAAGGGCACAACTACTCTCAGCGTTACGTGTTCGGGCAATATTAGAGGCCGAAAGGATAGAGAGTGAGGGCAGATTGGCGTGAATAAAATTCCAGGAACCTGTAAAATATACAAAAACATAAATAAATAAAAAATAAAAAATTGATGGTTTGAAATGATGTTGATTACAGATATAATGTTATGGGAGCTTGAAAGAGATCATATATAATTATTCCAAAGAGAGATTAAACAAATACAAATTAGATCCTGATTGAGATATGAACCAAAAAAGTTTAAATTTCAAGATGTGTGTTTACTAGACTAAAGTTGAATTTAAGTCATGCCATCCAATCAAAACCAAACTCGAGGAGATAATGCTTCTGACTATATTATGTTGATTATGCACTAAAAACTTAATTGCTATGGTGTGTCTTTGATCGACAGTGTCCTGTTCTGCATTTCTTCGTTATATAAAGTAAACGTACCCTAAATAGATAAGAGAATTCTAGGATGAGCACTCAGAAGAAATAACTTCAACTCTTCATGTGGGTTTTAGTCAAGTCATTTGAATAATTTATGATAAAGGATAGGAGCTTTTATGGACAATGATATGTACACATACTCTCACATGTATAGAAATTCTACTAGTCAAGGGAGAAATATAGATTGTGATTTTAAGTGGTGAATGCTCAATCCAATTGTGGTAGTGCCCACACTCAGAAGAATTCTATAGCAGGACTCAAATGGAAATCCTAGCAATCGACATATAAGATATGATCATCAAGAGTTGGGAACCAAAGATTTTATCGAATGCTTCTCTGATATTTCAAAATCAGCCTACTATTTTCTTTTGCACCATCTGATAATTTCATATAATTGCTGATAACTGGCTCTCTTTCAATAGATTATTATGACTAAAACAATCATCAAATGGGTCCATAGCTCAGTGGCAGAGCATTTGACTGCAGATCAAGAGGTCACCAGTTCGACCCTGGTTGGGCCCTAATGTGTATTTAGTTTACTGATTTTATTTTTATGTACTAAAAAATCAACTGTGAACCTATGATTTAAATCTTCATCTGTGCTAACTTTTAATTTTAGAGATGATATTTTTAACAATAAACCTAAATTAACAATTAAAAAAACCTAAATAATTTCAATTTTCCATATATTTTTAAATATCTTCTATTGACGTAGAATAATGAATGGATCAAATTATAAATAAAGTGAAACATACCTGTGGATGGACCATGGATCCTCCGGCTGCAAGGGAATATGCTGTGCTCCCAGATGTTGTTGACAAAATCAGACCATCCCCTTGTACGCAGGTTACGAAAGAGTTGTCACAATAGCATTCTAAATTTGTGAGGAATGAAGAAATTCCACGGTCAATTGTTACTTCATTGAGGACTAGCATAGCGCCTTCATTCTCATATTCACTTTTGGCCTCATCTCTGATGATATGACACTGCAATCGATGCCTTAATGTGATACTTAAAGGACCACGAAGGATTGAAGAAAGATACTGGCGATAATGTTCACTATCTGATTATTTTGTCAAGGAAAAACTTATAGGACTGCTGGAAGCTTCTCCATAAGATAATAGAATAATGTGTTACCATGCAAGTAAACAAGCTCAGAAAGTGAATTATGAAACCCTCGCGATTGTAGAAACTTAAGGATACGGAATGGGGTCATGAAACCTAGAGAGCCTAAAGAAAATGGCACAATGGGAGGAACCGGACCTTTAAACATAGAAGCAGCCTGCATAAATGAGAGAAATTCTTATCATGATTAATAAAACGATAATTGTATCATGATTAAATCATCAAAACTATATTAAAAAAAAGGCACCGAGTGATATCAAATTTGCAATCAGCCTTCCATCTCTAAAGCTTATAGTTCAAAAATGAAAGTAAACAAAGGTTTTCAAGATACATGTAGTGAACTGCAATCACAGCAATTGACAAGAAATAAGACTATTAGAACCTCCAAGATCAAGCCCTGCAGGGGAAAAATAGCAAGTAACCTTATTTACACTCACAACTTGATGCTTGAGGATATGTAGCCACAAATGTAGGAAAGAAGTTTTTAAGATATGGACGATGAAACAAATTATTTTGGCATTTCACCAGAGAACAAGTACATTAGTTAGTTTTTCTCTATTCATGCCCATCTGTCAAAGTGATTGTTTACAAAATTCCAAGCAAGTCTTCGGTTTTGTTAAGTTAGTTAAGTTAAATATATATATATATATATATATATATATATATAAATAAATAAATAAATTTATACTTATTCTTAATCTCTGTGCCGAACAGTAACATGACAATTTCAATGGGTCGGAGGGAGTATCATCTTTTCAATCTTATTTATATGTTTAGTCACATAATGACCTTTGATATAATCTGTACAAAAAGTTCTATCTATCGTGTATTTCTTCCTCAAACCTCATCCCCGTGTTCGGTTTGCTATTAGGAGAAAGTGTGTCAATACATAAAATTTGTTCAGAGTCTTCCGATAACAATTTTTTTTATTCATCACTCAAATAATTATGATTAGTTTTATAATGTCAAATTGATAAATCATTTTCCTTTCTAGTGAAGTCATTGAAATAACTTTTTTGCCTATGGTTAGTCAATATATAATTGTTTCATAATTGAATCGGTTTATAAAATTAAAGTAATGTTTTTCTCCTCTTAACTCAAAAAACTACTCATTATGATAATTGTGCTTCATTAAATTTACAACCAATTTATTTTGATAAAGGAATTAACAATGCATTAACAAGTGTTACACTGAAAACTAAGTATACTTCATATGCTATGAACCTTCGCTCCAGTCTTTGTTGTTTATCAGGGATTGACAAAATAACTTTTCTTTTTGGGGGGCTGAAATCTGCTCTGATATGAACTAATCGCATGTGTTCCAGAATAGCAACACAATATTTTTAAAGAAAACAAGAAAGGAAAAGCTTATCAATTAAGAAGAAGAATAACATACCCATAGGACAGTTCCATCTCCACCAAGCGTTACAATGAGATCAACCTTTGTATGCAGGGTCAGCACATCTTTGTCTGTGGAAGTAAGCACGGTAAGAAGTCTATTGGATCATTTGGAGCATATTTAGCAAAGAACATATACTCCCATTTGAGATATTCATGTACTAAAGACGAAACTAAGGGTGCACCCAGGAGTTCATCTCATGCATATTAGTCAATCAGAAAGAAGAGAACAAAAGCAACTGTAACCTCAGGATATATTTCGAACTTTTCATGGAAAAATTATGGAAACAATAAAAATATTCCATCAGAACAAGGAATTGCAGTTAAACATGTCTGAATTGGTTCAGTTTTTGGATCATGAGCTAAGCAGAAGGCACATCAACAGCTTGACAACTTCTTGTGAGCACAGTTCACCAACAAACTGCAAAAAAAATTCATTACCCAATTCTTCATATATGTGCAGAAATATATAACTTCCATTTATCACTATTCACTAGGATCCATAGCATGACTTGTGCAATTAATTTAAAATGAGAGACTAAAAAGTGCGGAATCACATCTTCATGCGTCTAATTGTATACTACTCATTAATTATTTGTAACAGGCAAGTCCCTACAGCAAAATTCTGGAAGTTACCTTATTAATGAATAGAAAAGAATTTTTGAATCCCTCTTAAATAACTTCAAATCTACCAACTTTAATCCCTTCTTGAGTTACTTACTAATCTATAGTAATTAATGGAGCACAAGATTTAAAAGAACCGCCTCATCTTTCAACTTTAGTACCAGAATTTTTTCCTTGGCACAAAGACGGACTTTGGATTCATCAGCCGATTAAAATTAGGTTCTATGATCTATACAGGATTGAGCGTTCTGAATGTGCTCCCTACATTAAGCTGGAAAAAAACATAGCAGGTACTGAGCAAGGAACAGAAGTGGAGAACTTCATCACATATTACTTATGCCATGCTGAAAATTAGTAAAAGATGTAATATCAAGTTAAGCAAATACATGACTGAAACTGTATAATGAATTAAGGATTCTGTTAGATTGTAGACTGAGAGCCCATGGAATTAGAGTGGTATAGAGGGTATCAATAAATATCAAATTGCTATGAACTATAAAAGGAAAAATTAGCTGACCATCTAGCCAGGTTTGTACAAAGCTATAATATGATGATTCCGTCAGAAGCTCAGACTTTACTCGCGGTTCCACAAATATATTCAATTTTTTCTGCTCTTTCAACCATCTGCAAAGGAGGTAAAGAATTCTCTAGTTAGAAAATATAAACGAGTTAACAACAAATAACTTGGTAAAAGTCCATGACAGTGTATCACATTCAATTGTTCTATCTAGTCCCAAAAGTGATAATAACAGTACAGAAAACATCCTATAGATGAGCACACAGAAGTTAAAGAAGAAGAAAACGAGAAGAGGGGAGGGAAGAATCTAAATTACAGAGAAAACTCACAGGCCCAATAAAGTCAGACATAGAAATGATCCTTAAACTTGGCAAAAACATTAATTCATCACGAGATTAAACCAGAGGAGAACCAGATTGGAGAATTATACAGTTAGATATAAAGGGAATGAATAATCTGAGAATCATTTTGTATAATGAAATTCTTGTGTTTATTTGTCATCACTTAAGAAGCTATGATGAGTTCGATATTATCTGAAGAAATGGCTTTTAGCCAACATAAAATCTACAGCATGAGGAATTTATGTGTTAACAAAAGCATCAGATGGGCCCAGAAGGAATCATACAAACAGATTCACCATATGTTCACAACTTCTCCGTCATATGATTAATACGCACCCATACTCAAAACACAACTTTATGTAAACTTTTCTATGCCTAAGTTTTGTGAGAACCACTAATTTAGAAAGTTAACTCCACATTTTCTGACCTTACATGAATCAATACATTACAGAACTAAGAATGAGTGAAACAAGTACAGAAACAAAATGCATATAAGGAATCTTACCTGACAATTTCGAAACACAGAATTTTGACAGACACAGAATTCGGTTTTGCTAATATAAGCACAGTCTGTGGCGGTGATTCCCACTTCAAAGAAATCTAAATAAAAATAATGAAAAATGTTTTATTATAATAGTAAAAATTTTATTGTCAAGCTTAAAATTACATTACTAGCTATACCTGTTTACTGCTGCGCTCTGCAGTTGTTATATTACCCTTTTCAAAAGATACAACATCATGTTTGTGGCGATCGGATTTTTCACCCTTGCAGTACCAGGATAGCTTAAATGATGCCTGTTTCCACAAGCCAAAACATCAAATTAATTTGCAATTACTTTTTTACAAGTGTGAACCAACATTTATCTTTAAAATCCAACTAAAAGACTGGGCAAAAAGAATCATGATGTATAGCCAACAAGCCACTTCAACATAAGGGTTATTAGTTATACTTATGAGTGATGCAATAATGCCACAGGGGACAGATTATGGAAGCATAGATATCAGGTGTCCATCCTACACTTTGATTTCTAATAATCTCATTTTTTTACTAATCATTTCTTTGTTTCTTTTTGTTAAAGAATTACAGTCCTTCATGGTTTTGTAGCTAACCTTAGTATATATTTTAAAGCAACTAAAGCACTTGAGTTTCTAAAAACAAATCTGTGAACAGGAATCTAACTTCTCATAAAACTCAGGAAGTAGCAACTAACCTTCCTCATCATTTTACTTGCGGGAGAAGTGTCAGAATCAGGCTCACCATCTTGAAGAACCTCATGAGCACAAATATCATCTCTCCCGCTGCATAACTCACATTGATCATTACTTTGATTTGAGATCTCAATGTCGCCATCCAAGTCTCTAGCTCTCTCAACATTTGACTCACTGGATTGACCTCCCACTGTCAGCACAGCCAAGCAAAACTTCAAATTTTGCTACTAAAAGAAATATTTATTTAAAGAAGAAATGTCACAGGATACTGCATATAAAATCTTTTAGAAGATATATAACAAACCACTTCAAGAAACTTATGAACTCATTCAAATTTTTCAGTTTGTTAGTTGCATATGGAATTTAAAGTGAACGACGTGAATATTTGACAGATCTAAGGAGATACAATAAGTAATTAATGGAAAGAATATTCCCTCAAAAACAAAATGGAAACAATATAAACAATGGATAACAAGGAATTTATCAAAGTATAATTTAGTGTCCTATGTATATATTAAATGATACCACAAAATCATTTGTTTCCCTCATTATTTACATGATTTGTTTGACCTCTGAATTGCACCAAAGACCAACATAGTTTAGTTTGGGGTTAATTGCAAAACACAAATCGCCACCTTAGGTTATTTTTTAATGTAATCAGTTGCTTTAAATTTTAGCAATTTGTTCAACAAATGTATTTCTAGTGAAATTGAGATGATATGGCAGCTGTAGTTAGGATGTGGTTTCCAAAGAGGATGCCACGACAGATCTCAAGAAAAATCAACTTTTGAAAGCCCTAGCTAAAAATAAAAAATTAATCTCATTTTCCAAATTGAAACTGTAAAAATCCAATCTCAAGCTCTTCTTTGTGACTCTGGAATGATAGGTGCAAACTTTTGAGGACACAGATGGCAACAAAGGAATAACTCGGTATCCTATCAATCAAACATAACTTTTGAAAATTTTGAACACTCGAAGAAATGCAGACGGCTTAATCTACACACTTCATAAAATAGAAGAACATAGGTTAAGTAACCCAATCTTAAATCCAGCAGCCACGTCATCTCAATCTGACCACAATGAATTGTTGTGTATCAATTTGTGAGTGAATTAAAAGACATTTAATAAAATTGTTTAAATTTAATTTATATAAGAATCAATGAGCATGCAGTGTAATTTGAAGTATAAATACTTTTATTTCTTTTAATCGCCTTTTTGATCCTTCAAGCACTACAAAGAGTTAAAATTGTAGCAGAGAACTCTTAAGTACAAAATCTTTCGAGATGGACAATATAAGAAGGTAATAATCAATATACAATACGATATAGTACTAATAAAGTTAAACAATGTACAAGAAAGGGGCAAAGGCAAATAAATTCATAAATTAGGCCAACCTAATACACAAAAGATTAACTAACAATGAGACGACCTAAACAATATTATTAAAAGAATAAAAGTGGGCTCCACTTGAATCACAATGTGATGAACATTTATTTCTTTCGGAGATTAAAATAAGTACATGTGAGGTTGGGGCATTAACATCACTTGCCTCTTGCAAACAAACCTACATATCACTATAATACAAACCTAAAGTCAGCTATCAAGTGACATGAAAAGAATTAGAAGAAATCACACATTCTGATGTTATTAAAAAAACTTATGATAAAGATCCTACAGTATTCTGAAAGAATATCTGTGTTCCTTCGCCCTCTTTCCTCTATTGAAAAATCACCACCAACTTTTTGGAATTTTCTGGAGAAGGAATCGACATTGGGGAGACCATCAGCAACCAAAAAATCTTTGAGCAGGCTGCCGGAAAAATCTGGACCAATGGAGAGAATAGTTGCAACTAGGCAAGTTGCAAACTATAATCATGACTTCTAGAATATACAAGGAATGATGCTGCACAGTTTGGTTGCTAGATTATTCTAGACTAGATATAATAATTAAATCACTATAATTATATCCTGAGCTAGAAATCTCTAGCATTTCTGTCAGTTTGTTAAATGTTAACCAACTATCTCTCTTAAGAGTCTTAATAGGCATTAGGCCTATAGTTTATTTGAGTGAAGTAAGAGAGAAGTGTCATGAGTCCATGTGAGAGATCCAACACAAGAGTTAATACAGTGCCTGACTCTCAAAGACATTTGTGCGTCGTGGTAGGTAGATAAGTGGTGTGATGTGGTCTTGAGTCTTTGGTGTTTTTACACCTAATTTTAGTTTGATAGCAAAACTTCATTATACCAGATGTGCTCTGTTCCAACATCCTCAATAAACTTCAGCTCTCCTTTGGAGATATTTGTACATAATAATTCATTACTAAGATTTACATACCACACCACTTAGGAAGACATGATCACATTTGTAACAAATCAAGCTGACTGTCAAACATTGGCTAACTAACGGTAGTACTTAATAACCGATACTGTCCTCAGAGCAAAGCTAGGCAACAACTCAACCATATCTTCTTATATGCTGAGTATAGCTCATCTTGCAAAATAAATAAATGAAGCTAAATGGTTAAGTCAAGTAATTAAGCAAAGAAGCGTATTACATATACAGTGATCATTCAGTTTATAGTCTAAATTCATCCAACTTGACGTCCTCCGTTAGAGTTCCACCAATCTTGGTTGATTAGTAATCTGTTCTAGATTTCAATTTCTCACAAAACAGACAAGCTCGATTATAACATACTCAAAAAGGATGGGGCCCACACAAAATTCTATATAGTACCTTAACAGTGTTAGGTCAATCAGATTTGAAACAAGAAATTGGAATTGACAACTACTCCTTTTAATGTTTTGTTGGTTAAGTGGAGCAAACAAGGATAGATTTGATTAGAGAGCAAAAGATTCGAACCCTTAAACTCCGACAAGATCCAAATGCCAATACCTAATTATGACAATACTCGAAAAAGAAGGATGGGGCCCACACAAAATTCTATATAACACTTTAACAATGTCAGGTATAGATTTGCTTAGAGAGCAAAAGATTTGAACCCTTAAACTCCCGATTCATTGATCAAATATTTGGCTCATCTTAAATCTTTGGCAGATAAGACAGACTCAGGAATAATCTAAATCTATGTTAAAGAAGTGTAATATTTGGGTACTAATGCATCCGGGCACCCATCAGAGAGAACATAACAAACAAAAACGTAGCATTTGCATCAGAAAGAACTCCATATTATATGAGACCATAAAATAGAGATCAAAGTTCAAACATAAGATACAAGTCACTAGAGCACGCAGCGTGGAAAGAACCTTTCTGCTCCAACTGCAGATTGTGTTCTCTAGCCAGTTCATATTTACGCTTCCATTCAGCGGCTTCCGCTTGAGCAGAAGCCTTGCCTTCTGTCACCCTTCTCAGTGCCTTTGCAACAGCTAGAAGACCACATTTATTTAACTTAGTAACATATTGCTCCAATAGTAGACTATAATGTACACATGCACACACACACACACACGCACACAATATATTCCAAGAAATGAATAATCCAACGACTCACTTCTCAAAGCCTCAGAGAACTCAATCAGGTTTTCTTCAATTCCTTGGACAGGAGGTTGTTGAACAAGTTCCTCTATAGATTTTTCTGAGCTCAACGTGGAGGTAAAATCAAGAATTCCATTCTCGGCTGGTGACATGATTCCATTGCCCTATTTAGAGAAGCCATTTTGTCATCAGAGAACGGAATTTCCTTTTTACTTATGGTGGTGGTGGGGGTGTGGGGGGATTTTTTGGTTATACCAAATGCAAAAAAAGTGATCTCACAAAATGTTATCTAAATTGAAACATATAGCTTATTCCAAAATTGCCATTACAACAAACACTTTCCAGTCGTGATCTTTCTAATTGATTGCCTCAGAAGTTTTGTTTGATCTATTGATGGAAAGATTTAGCTACTTTACAGTAACCCTAATCAACAGCAGCTTAGTTAAATACACACACAAACACACATTTATGACCATGAACCATTTAGAAAGATTCCTAAAAATTACTGTAAAAAGGCATCCCCCTCCGTCTCCAGGCAAGGCAATCAAATTATTCAGAGGAAGTAAGAAGCAAGGGACGCCGAAACTCACAAGACAAGTATAATAAATAAATAAATAAATAAATAAACTAAAATTGCAAGAAATAGTCGAGAATTGAGCAGTAAATTTAGTCCATTAAATTTAAACAGAAACACCAAAATAAATAATTTTCATAGGAAGGAAACACGTACGCTGGTGGAGTTGCTAGGAGACATGGGGCAGGTATTTGTTTCAGTGTAGGTGGCGATACACAGAAAACCGCCTCAGAGAGAGAGAGAGAGAGAGCTAATAACTGGTCAAGAGGGATGACTAGTAGAGGGAAGAAATGGGAGATACATCTATATCTATATATATGTATCTACGCAATGAGTAATAATGAGAGAAAGGAATCATAGGAGTGAGAGACATGGAAAACGGAGATAGCCCTGCCCTGTCTTAGTTAGGTGGGAGAATTTCCATTGCATTTGATTTTGCGGGTGAGAGAGAGAGAGAGAGAGATTGTGAGGACGACTGGGGAAGCTTTAGTTACTGGGACCCACGTACTAGACGCGTGGAAATTCCATGGCCGACTCAGAAGCAGCTATTTTTCATATTTTTTAATTGAGTTTTTTAAATTTCTATATACTTATCACGAAAATAAATTTCTATTTCTTTATCATATCAGTTTTTTTATACTTAAATACTTAAATAAGGGTTTATTATTAGGAAAACTTAAATAGGGGTTTTACCAAAATAAATCGCAAATTTTTGAAGTGCTAAATTTCAACATAATTTTTATCTTTGTAATTAACAAGAACTTTTTATCTTTTGCAATTAAGACATCTCAAGCCCCGAGCCTATTCCGATAAATTTATTATTGTTAATATTTTTTAAAATTACATTTAATACCTTTAGGTCTTTTTGTTAATTATGTGAATTTTGAAATTTGATGGAGCTTTTTTTATGTTGCAAAACAATCAAATGAATCCTGTGGTGATTTTTGTTAGGAAAATCAAAAAATTAGTGAGGATGAATTCTATATAAGATATATTTGACTTTTGCATATCAAATTCATGTTTTTTATGTGATGTAAAAGAACCTACAAGCTACTGCTAATATTTTGACTTTGTTATAAATTTTATGTTCAATGCTATAGATTAATATAATTATTGTTTAACTAACAAATTTATAATCTTAGTCTTTTACGTCTTTTTCTTGCAAAAAGTACTTAGAAAAAATGGTAGATGGGCGATGGATACGCTTTCCAATCGGGTACTTTTACCGTCGCCTCAATTATTTGTGTTGAAAAAATTAGTAAAGGTTTTGATTTCTACCAAAATTTAACTGATTCTTACTGAGTAGATATTCCTTGAGTCTGTTCGTAGTTAGAGCTCACTATTTGAGCGTAGAGTTTATCTTTACAGGTTCAAACTGAAGAAGACAGCTCAAAACCATAGACAGTTCAAGTTCAAGTTCAGTCAGTCATAAGACTCCTTAGTCGACTCCGGAACTGAATCATACAGTTCAAGCATGTTGATCGGTTCTGTCAAAGTCACTCATCCAGAAGTCAGAAAAAGAAGACGAGGAGGTCAAAGGAGAAAGAAGAACTTGGATTCAAATTTTAAATATGCTCAGAGTACAAGACAATCTGTAAATTTCCTATTATAGACTAACCGCAGAGACATGCAAAAAGCGAGTTTCGCAATTACCATTTTAGGAAAGTTTGCTGAGAGTAGGTGAAGCACCATGCTTTATGACAAAGGTTAAACGGATATTTCCAACGGCTCTTTTGACATCCTCTCTCTATAAATAGAGACATTCACCATTGCGAGAAGACTATTAAAACTACAAGAGTACACAAGCATTCAAGCAGAAAAGCAATCAATCTCGCTTGCACAAAAGCAATGAAGTTTTCAGTCGAAGTCTAAGTGGTTGTTAAGTGATAAAATCCTCCTTCTTGTTCTTCATTATAATTTCTTAGAACCCCTGTTCTTGATTGAGTATAGAATTCTCCTTCCTTGTAATTTCCTAAGCAAATTCACTGTGAAAGTTTGAGTCTCTAAGTCTTAGCATGAAACCTCCACTTCTCAAAGTGTTGTAAGTTTTATTAGTTGGAAAAATCTCAAATCTATTCTTTAGGTCACCTTCGAACCCATAATCGAAACCATTAGGTCCCTCAGTACCCGCAAACTAAGGCTAGGTTGTACACTTGCCCGCAAAATTATTGTAGGTTTTGTTTGAACCCTTAATCGAACTCTATAAGTTGTTTGGTGCCCGCAAACCAAAGTCAACGTTTGATAAGTACGCAAAAACTTATCTAGTGGATTACTAGCCCGAAAAGCTAGTCGTGAACGTATGAGTTCATCTTCAAACCACGTAAAAATACTTGTGTCATATTTACGTTTATTATTTCAATTATTGTTTGAGATTTACTAACTTACTAACTGCATTAAAACAAGTCTTTGAAAAACTGCACTAAGTCTTGCGAACTTGACTTTCTCTTAAAAAGATTTTCAGTATTATAAAAATATCCACCACTTTCCGCACTGCACACTTTTTTAAAACCTCAGTTAGGATGCATAGTTGACCCTCACTCAAAGAAGTCAATTGTGTGCTGAACTGACTGATAGTGATGGTCCCGATACGAGTTCTGGTGTATGGGAGGGGAATACACCAGATATAACTTTTTAAAACAACTCTTGAAAAATCAACAACCGAGTAAAAAGACTCAGCTGGATTCACAACCGAGTAAGCAAGCTCAGTTGGAAGAGTGGTGATGTGCGAAATGTGGTGGAAAATAACAACTCGTGTAAATATAACTCACGCTTTTATGCAAGGTTGGTCAATAACCAAGTCAGTTGATATGGAAAGATGCAGTTTGTATGCTGGTTAGTTAGTCAGTTGAATAAGCAATAAATAACTGAATAATAAACACAAACACACAAGGATTTACGTGGTTCAGAGATAACTCCTACGTCCACGGGGAGTTGTGAGTCCACACAACTCAGTCCAAGTTCTTCTGGACAAAAACCACAAAGCTTACGCGGGCTTTGCAACCGTTGAGATAAGTTTACGGGTACTTATCAACCTTACAGATAAGTTTACGGGTACTTATCAACCTATCTACTCAATTACGGGAAGAGTAGGGTCCTAACAATCCTTTTGAGAGGATGTGTGAAAGGGTGGGTTTCCAACTAATAGCTCGAACAAGAAGTGAGCTATGATCTAACACTCTACGAACTCTCAACTAGTGATGTTCTCAAGGTTGGATCGAAAAACTTAAGACATAATCTAACACTCTAGAACTCTCAACTAGTGATGTTCTTAGAGGATAACAGCAGTTTTGCTTGAGTGCAGAATAAAGACGTTCTTTCGCTCGTATATCTCTTCTCGCACTTGTCTGTCTCGTCTTTCTTCTAAATCTTGGTGAATGAATGAAGGCCTCTATTTATAGGCGGAGAGAATCAACTAGCCGTTGGATGAGCCGTTGATGTCTGTTCTTTGAAAGCGATGGCTTGTCTCTCATCTCTGCAGACTTTCCGGATTTGGCAACTGTGTGCTTCTGCTTTCCATCTGAGACAGCCTTGTGTTGGGCCAAATGAGGTAATGACAGAGAGTCAAACCTTCACGTGACTTCCTTGTTTGAAATTCAAATCTTAACCTTTGACCTCCAACATTTGATAGTCGGTTGAGTCGTTTGATCTTCATCTGATTGGTCTTCAGCTGATGTTCTATCTGAATGCTTCTGTCTGAGTAGGAACAGTTGAACTCTCAGCTGACTTTGAACTTCAAGTTGTCGATCTTCTCAGTTCAAGTTCTTCAACTGATGTTCTGAATCTTGAACGCTCAGTTGGCTCGAACGCTCAGATGACTTTCTTCCATCTGATGTTTTCTTACAAATTCTCCCTTTTTAATTCTCATCTGATGAACGCTCAGTTATCTTTCTTACAACTGATGTTCTATCTCTTGAACGCTCAGTTGTCTTTCTTACAACTGATGTTCTCTTGCATCTTCCCCTTTGAATATTCAAATGTTGTTCTGAATCTTGAACGCTCAGGTATTTTTCTTACACCTGATGTTCTGTTCGAGTGAAGCCTTGTTGCCGTCTTCAGCTAGAGTCATGTAAAGATAAAATCTTAACAATGCTCAAACAGCGAGCCTAACTACTAACATTAGGATCTGGCAACATCTACTCGGTTGGGGTCAGTTAGTTTTGGAATCAATCAAAACTTTAATAAATTTCCCGACAATTTCCCCCTTTTTGATGATGCCATAACCCTTATAAAAACCTTTACAGATCAAACTGATCTAAATCCTACTGACTTATCTAAAATCTCAGCTGAAATTCTAGACAGTCTATAAGATTAAAACATCAAAGGGTTAGCACAGTTATAACATGATATTGAAATAACTTTGTGATTCAGAGCTTGGACAACGAGATATTGTACGTCAAGTTGAATCGTATAACTGAAGAAAGTTTTCATTACGACTGATGGTTACAAAGTAAGCACAAAAGATCAAGGATTACATCAGTTGCTCAAAAACTAACTGAGCTAAAACTTAAGCCCATATTTACTAAACATTCTAACAAAAATTTCTCTTTTTGCTTCTGACTCCTTCGAGATGTCAACCCCGTGCTCTCAGCAAACTTGTCTTGCCTCAGCTACTATCTTCGTTCGGTTGGGGTTTCGAGAGTCTGGGAGGAAGGGAGGCTGATATGTAACCTTCTGAGGGACCGGAACTGTGTTCATATCCAGTTTTGCATATATCATGTCTCGCGTGAATTGGCTGAACATGCCCGGGTCCCCAGTGTGAAGCTCGGTCAGCGCTTCCTTGAACGCTCTCCTCGGATCGTCAGTTGAGAATACCTTCCTATAATAGAAGTCATTCACAAACTCTTGCTTGAACGACTCCCAGTCCTCGTTCCACTCGGCTGGCATCCGCTTGTCTACGTGCCTGAACCGACTTTGCTTCTTGACCTTCCCTGGCAGCCTCTGTTGCTTCAGCCTTGCCTCAACCTTTACTTGATGTTTATCTATTCGGCGACGGCTGCGGGAGGCGATGTTCCGGTCCAGGTTCTTGGTCACTTTGTCAAGCTCCTCCTCGAACTGGTTGATCTTTTAGCCTGGCTAGCTGCGAACTTCTTGATCCAGTCGGGATTCATGTAGTCTTTTTCGGCAACATCCATAGCCTTGGCAACAGCAATACACTCTTCGGTTGTGATACCGTCGAGTTCTGAATCAAGCTCGGCTGCGATCTCGGCTATGGAGTTGTAGGAAACTCCATACTTCTCGTCTTGCTCCAAGTCCTTAGCCATTTCAGCTTCGCCGACGTCGGTTGGCTTGGGAGCGGACTTCTTCTTCTGGACTGTCTTCTTCTTCGGCTAAGATTTTACGGCTGGAATCTCTTCCTCAGCCTGGGTCTCATCTTCCCCCTGCATGTCAACTTCCCCAGTCTTCTCTTCCCCCTTTTTGGCATCAGCAACAAGGCTTGCGACTGAGCCATCCAGAGAGGTGAGTTGTTGTTCAGCTTGTTGGATGCGGTTGAAGAGTTCATCGATCGCGCATTCTATTCCAACCTTCTTCGCCAGTTCAGAGTCATGGCGCTCTTGTTCGGCTTTCCTCAGCTCAGCGAATGTTTCATTTACCTCAGTTTGGAAAGCAACGAACTCAGCCCATCATGACTCGAACCAAGACTCTTATTCTTGGTCTTGAGTCTGTTAGGATTTGGCGAGGTTGGAATCAGAGATAGATTTGTAGACATTCAGTTCAGACTTGATTCCCAGAACAGTTGATTTCACGTCAGAGATGTCTTGGCTGGTGGAGGTTGAGAATTCTTCCAGCTTTATCTTCAGTGAAACATTCTCCTCCAGCAGCTACTTATTCTTCTCCTCCTGTGCTTCCAACATCCTCAGCTGATCTTCTTTGTTGTGCTGGAAGTTGGCAAGCATCTCCATCCTTAGCTGATTAACCCTCTCAGCGATCAGCTCGCAAATTTCTTCAGTTGAGGGTGCTGGCTGATCAGCTGGAGCTGGTTGGTCAATGGGTGCTGGCTGTTCGACAGTGACCATGGCTCGACGGTTGGCCAAGTACTGTTTAAGCTCCTCTTCTTCTTCCTTCGTTGCGGCGGCGGTTGCGTCCAGATCATCAATAAATTCAGCCGACTTGACAAGCATGTTGTCAAGGAAGGCAACACAGTCTTGGTCAGCATTCTCCCTGGTATCTGTGCCACTTTGTTGTTGTAGGTAACCTCCAGATTGGTGTAGTTGAAATAATCTCGGATGCGTGACTCGTCTGCCTTCAGCTGGTTCCAGCTGTATACCCTTATAGTATCTTCCTTCACATACCAGTGACTGAAGATGAGGTTGAACTGGTACAGCAGCTCAGTTCCAAGCGTAGCAAAAATCAGCATGTCGTGCGCTTCAGGGAACATCCCGAGCAGCTTCTAAAAACAGTAGGCCACCTTTCCTTCATGCTCCAATGCGACGGCCTGACGATCAGCTTCGTCATCGATTGGGGAGGGAGATAGATTCTCGTATGGAATCGGTTCAAAAGTTTCATCAACGTTGGCCAAAGAGGTGGTCTCAACGTTGGCATCGAGCTAGGAGCTCGGAATTTCGGATTCTGTGGGGATGGGGGTATCAATGGGTTCATCAACATTGTCCGAAGAAATGGTCTCAATGTTGGCATCGAGCGATGAGCTCGGAATTTCTGGTTGTGAGTCGGCTGTGAGAGCGAGAGGCTCTTTGGGCGGTATGGCATCAGCTCCTGCCGTGGGGGAGGTTAGATTGTCTTCAGTTTCCTCAGAGGAGGAAGAAGCATCCGAGGTCAGATCCGTTTCCATCCCTTCAGCCTCATCAGTTCCAGCAGCGCGAGGAACGATCTCGAAGGCAGCTGCCTCAGTTGAGTGGCTAGACTCGGATGGCTCCTCAGCTGGTGCCGTCTCAGCTGGTGCCTCCACAGCTGGTACCTCCTCCTCAGCTGGTGCACCCTCAGCTGGCACATCCTCAGCTTGCTCCTCAGCTGGCACATCCTCAGCTGGAACCTCCTCAGTTGGTACTGCAACCGTCTTCTTGATCCTCACCCTCAGCTTCTTCTTGGCTGGTTCTTCAGCTTTCTCCTTCTCCGACTCAGCTCGTTGTCGGCGTACAGCTGTTGATTTTGCTTTGCGACCAGCAACTGGGGGTAGCTCCTCAGCTGTGTCTTTATCTTCAGTTGTCTTCACAGCATCCTTCTTCTCCTTAGGAGTATAAACACTCCTAACCACATCCTGAGCTTTCTTTGCTGTTGGGAACAGCATCAGCTTCTTCACCGGGGTCTCCTCGCAGTCATCCCAGACCATGTTCTGACCCTTGGTTGCGAACAGGATCAGAGCAGAAATTTTGCTACCGAAGTTGAGAGTCCCCTTGACACTCAACAACCTTTCCCCGGATTCGGTTGTGGTCTCGGAGATTTTCTGCCTCTCCACAGTCAACTGGTGTTCAAAATACTTGAACCAGTCGACATTGTGCTTGTGTTTGTGCTCCAAAGAAATTAATTGCTTGGGCTTCGGTCGACTGATGTCTACGAAGGCACCACTGTAACCGAACACGACCTTGGAGACAACATCGAACAAAAGTCGATGCTCCGGCTTCAACTTTGTCCTCTGCATATTACTCTTCAATTTTTCCGGAGTGATGAGAGCACTCTCCAGAAACTCATCGGCTTCCGTGTCGGTTATATTCTCAATGGTGTCTGTGGCTGAATGATTTGGAGGAATAATTTGGCGAAGAATATCAGAAACTGGAATGGGGACGGTGACCCTGCGGATGGTTCTGGCCGGAACGTTTCGTTGTCGACAGGATACTTCTGTAACTACTCCATCCCTGATGTCGATGGGCGATTGCATATTCAGGTAAAACTCCCCAACCTGTCGCCTGAGAAGGTAGCTGGGGAAGAGCGTCGCCCAATTCAGAAGCCCGTTCTCCCTGAGTAGTTCGGCCAGTGGAGATAGTACTGGCGATTCCAGTTCATCTTCAGAAAGAATCTGCTCAAAGTGGATCTTGGAGAGCAGCATGTCGAAGGACTCGTCGTATGATGTCGGGACAAGAGAAGGTCCTGAAGATGTCATTTTCCTTCCTTGAGAAGCTTTTGGTGCCATTTAATAAGTCTGAGAAGATATATATATAGAGAGAAACTTGCAAAAAATGGTGAGACAAATTTGAGACGAAAATGAACAGTTACTGCAGATAAATACGAATGAAGAAGGTAAGAGATCACTTCCTGATTTTCCGCCTTTTATAGGTTTTTGGCTCGGTTGAAATCGACGGCTAGGGTTGAATGGCGCGAATCCATCAACGGCTGAGATTTCGCGACTGTTGACTAGCTTTGACTTGACGTCACAATCCGAGTTCCAACCAGCGCGTGAGAAGGTGAACTATTTTTCATGTCAGCCCAGTCGCACTATAAAGTAGGCTATTGATGTTCAGCCGTACTTTACATCAAATGCGGTATGATGGCTATTTTAATGTAACTGACATGCTCAGGAATGTTTGAATTTATTTCAAACATTCTCATTTAAGATCATAACACCTTCAGTCATAAATGATACATGCCAGCTGATGTCGGAATCAGCTGTGTTCACCTGCCAGCTGATGTCGGAATCAGCTGAGTTCCAATGTTGGGGCATACCATCAGCTGACTCAAGTTCGTCTGTTCAGCTGACGTTTGATGTCTTCAATTGGCGATCCGCATCTGATGTCTTCGGTTAGCGATCTGCATCTGATATTCCCCCTTCATCTGAGCTTCCCCCTCAGATGGATATCTATCTCTTCACCTCAACTGGTTCCTCTTCTGATGGATCTAACAATCCAAGTAAATCACATAACATCTTGAACTGCGCTTCGGCTAGAGGTTTGGTAAAGATATATGCTCTCTGAATCTCAGTTGGAATTTTCTCCATGGATACGTCCTTCTTCTCAATATGATCTCAGATAAAATGATGTCGGATGTCAATGTGCTTTGTCCGAGAATGGTGAACAGGATTCAAAGAGATAACAATGGCACTTGAGCTATCACAATGAATAGGAACATGTCCGGTCGCGACTTCATAATCTCTCAGCTGATGCTTGAGCCACAACACTTGCATGCAACAACTTCCGGCAGCCATGTACTCTGACTCGGTTGTAGAAGTGGCAACACATGCTTGTTTCTTGGAGAACCATGAAACTAGCTTGCTTCCCATGAACTGACAGTGTCCAGATGTGGACTTCCTGTCCAACCGATCTCCAGCTAGATCCGCATCTGAGTATCCGATCAGTTGGATATTGTCGTCGGTTGGATACCACAACCCAACATTAACAGTTCCCTTCAGATACTCGATGATGTTCTTTGCTGTCAACATGTGTGCTTCCTTCGGTTGAACTTGGAACCGAGCACACACTCCAACCGCGTAAGATATGTCTGGCCGACTGCGGTTAGATATAGCAAAGAACCGATGATCCCTCTATACTTACTAGCATCCACGAGCTTTCCCTCAGTTCCGGGTTCAATCTTCCAGTTAGTATTCATCGGGATCCTTGTGGTTTTACTTGATTGCAAACCGAACTTTGTGATGAGCTCCTTTGTATATTTGGACTAATTAATGAAAATTCCATCTGGTGACTGCTTCACTTGTAGTCCAAGAAAATAGTTCATCTCACCCATCATCGACATCTCGAATTTCTCCTTCATGAGAGTTGAGAATTTCTCGCACAACTCCTCCGACTTGGAACCGAATATGATGTCGTCAATATAGATTTGCACAACAAGTATATCTTCTCCAACTTTGATGGTGAACAGTGTTTTGTCAACTGACCCTCGTTTGAACCCCTAGTTCAGAAGAAAACCACAAAGAGTGTCATACCAAGCCCTGGGTGCTTGCTTCAATCCATAGATTGCTTTCTTCAACTTGTACACTCTTCCATCTCCAGTCTCAAAACCTGGAGGTTGTTCAACATATACATCTTCCTTAATATCTCCGTTGAGGAAGGCACACTTCACATCCATCTGATAGACCTTGAACTTGTGAAATGCGGCATAGGCTAGAAAGATTCGGATGGCTTCCAGCCTTGCAACTGGCGCGTAGGAGTCCTCAAAATCGATTCCTTCTTGTTGGCAATATCCCTAAGCTACCAACCTTGCTTTATTCCTCACGATGAATCCAATGGCGTCTCTCTTGTTCTTGAAAATCCACTTTAATCCAATGACTTTGACACCATTTGGTCTTTCTACCAACTCCCATACACAGTTGCGTAGAAATTCGTTCAGTTCTTCTTGCATTGCTGTTGTCCAATAAACAGTTGAGAGCTTCTACAACATTCTTCGGTTTTGGCACATCAGCTATGAAACAAGAAATCATGGCAACATCTCCTGCTTGCTCGAACTCCTCAAGAACTGCCAACTCCTCAGCATATTGAGCGTAAGTGTTCGAATCTTCCTCAGTTGAATCTGGATTTGCAACTCTGCTCCTTGTACGCACACCTTCGGTTGGATCTCCAATGATGTTGTCCGTGGAATGATCTTCATACCATCTCTTGTTGCGTCTTCCTTCTTTTTCCAACCGTGGCTGTTCCAGGATTTCAACTGATGGTGAATCGTGAGCTGTGGGAGATGCTGGAATCTTCAGAACTGGTGATTGATCAGCTGTTGAGTCTGGATCCTCAACATTGACAATATTTTGAACTGAGCTCGGTTGGGCTTCGGATGCTGATGCAGTTGGAGTGACATCAGCTGGAGTTCCCCCTTGAGATGAGCTGGGGTCCTCGCATTCATCTTCAGAGGAATAGGGATCATCATCCTAGGTTGCCCATACCAATGGTTCAGCTAAATTCTTCTGCCTTAAAATCTGTGATCTGGTGAGAGCTGGTGGAACATGTGGATCGGCTTGTTGTCCTTTAGCCTATTCCCTGCACTCAAAAGTAGATTCATCAAAACTAACATGAGGTGTTATCTCCACAACACGAGAGCTGTTGTTGAAAACTCTATAAGCCTTGATCCGAGCGGCATATCCGAGAAATATGCCCTTCGAAGCCTTGGCGTCAAAAGTTTTCAACTGAGTCTTCCCATTGTTGTGAATATAACACTTAGAACCAAAAACGCGAAAATATGAAATATCAGGCTTCCTGCGTCTCCATAGCTCGTATGGTGTCTTTCCCAACCGCTTGGTCAGAAGAGATCGGTTCTGGGTGTAGCAGGCCGTGTTGATGGCCTCAGCCCAAAATCTCTTTGGCAGAGCTAAGCTTGTCAACATGGATGTAGCTGCATCCTTCAGCGTTCGGTTCCTTCGCTCAGCTACTCCATTCTGTTGCGGAGTACGCGCAGCTGATATTTGATGAGTAATTCCATGCTTCTCGCAGTACTCGATGATTGTTTCATTTAGAAACTCGGTTCCACGGTCTGATCGGATGGAGATAATTTTCATCTCTTGTTGGTTCGATATCCGATCCATCAGCTTGGGTAGCTCATCTCGGGTTTCACTCTTGTGACGCATGAAAATGGTCCACGTGTACCTAGAATAATCATCAGTAACAACAAGGGTATACTCGTTACCATTCATGCTTTTTGGTGTAACTGGCCCGAAGAGATCCATATGGATCAGCTGTAACACTCGGTTGGTTGAGGGAGTCGTTTTCAACCGAAAGGAGGATCTAGCGAGCTTTCCCAACTGACATGCACTGCATATATGTGTTGTTGAAAACACTCGGTTTGGTATGCCTTTTGCATGTTCTTGTCTGGCAAGTCGGTTCATAGTCTTGAAGTTCAGATGGTTGAGCCTTTTGTGCCACAGCCAGCTCACATCTGAACTGCTCTTTGATAACAGACGGGTGTCAGGAGGACTACTATTCCAGTCAGCATAGTAGACATTCCCGGTTGGGGATCGATTTCCCAACAATATGACCTGCTTTGATCCGACATTTTTAACCCTGCATCCCTGTGCATCAAACTTGACAGAGAAACCATTATCACAGAATTGGCTGATGGAGAGCAAGTTATGCTTCAATCCATCAACATATGAAACATTTGAAATCGACACATGATTGGTTTCAAGGGTACCGTAGCCTCTGGTGTGACCTTTTGAGTTATCACCAAAGGTAACTGATGGTCCTTCTTTCTCCACAAAACTCCCAAGCAAATCCTTCAGATTTGTCATGTGTTTCGAGCATCCACTGTCCATCACCCACATAGTTCGTGATGCCTTATTCTTCCTCAGCTGTTTCTCATGTTCCTGCACAGAGAAACTTGCTTAGGTCCCCAATTTTAGTTGGGTCCTGGAGGGTTAGAACCAGTCCCCCCTTGAACTGTGGGTCGTTTTTCCCTGTATACTCGGATAGATTTATCATTCCAAATCATTTTTCCTTCTCCATCAACTATAACAACACCTCGGTTATCCTTAGGCTTGTTGTTAGTAGTGATGTTCTGTTTCTTGGGAGGAGATGGATTTCTCCCATTGTGAGCTTTAGGAGGAGAGGCTTTCCCCCTGTTTTGATGGCGATTCTTATCCTGTTGGTTTTGTCGATGAGGTCGGACGCCATGTTGGAATCTTTGTGACTGATTCTGATTCCATCTTCCCGACTGTTGGCGACAGCTGTTCATGCTCAGATGTTGATTCAAGTTGTGGCATGAATATCTCCAGCTGTTCGAACTGTTCCTCATCGGTTGACTCGATTGGAACCTCTGATGATGGAACCGCTGTTGATTTAGATGGTTGGATCCTTGTCGATTCTGCGGTTGGTTCCATTTTTTCTGATGTTGGCTCTGAGGTCGGTTCAGAGGTCGGTTCTGAGTTCGGTTTCGATTGTATCTCCGACGCCTCTGGTTCCTCTTCTGACTCTTGGAACATTCCCCCTCGGTTGATATTCCAACCGATGAAATGTTCTGTTCTCCAACCACCGCTTCTTTTCCTTTCTCAGTTGAAGTTCTCTTAGTCGGTTGTGCTTGCTGAGAAGTGGAGATTGGATTAATTTGCGGAGATTCAGACTCAACTGTGTTAGGTTCGACAACCTTGACCTCCACAGCTTTGATGAAGGTTGCTGGAGGAATTCCAGTATCATTGATCACGTCATAACCGAGTCCAGACACGTCATCCATTTGTCTTTGATAACTGATAAGATTCTCGATGATTTTGGATGATTGATATAGCTTTATCAGGTTGTCCTTCTCAGTTTGCAACTCTTTGAAGAGAACAACTATATGCTCGGTCTGTCCGTCTGATTTCTTTATCAGCTGGTCGATCTGAGCCTCTTGCTTTTTTAACTGATCATGCTGCTCCTGGATTTGCTTCTTCAACTCCTCATCGGTTGGAGCATTAGTTCGGTTGGCATCATTCAGTTGATTTTTGAGGTTGTCAATCTCTTCGGTTTGTCTTTTAATCAGATCGTCCTTTTCGGTTAAGGATTCTTCAAGTCTGGCAAACTGATCTTGAAGACTCTTAAACTCAATCGATTGCTGATGCAGTTCTTCACTGAGTTCTTGAAAGTCACCCCAGGAGGGTTCCAACTCTTCATCCAGTGTTTCCTGCATGTTAGACATATTGGAAGAATTTAAATTAGCAGGACTAGAGTGTACCTCAGCGTCATCCTGGTCGGTTCCAAATGCCATGAGGCATTGATCCTGACCGATAGCGTTGTTGGTGGAAGTCAGCTCATCCTCATCTTCAGTATCGGTGAAGATGTCCATGTCGTCAGCTGCTTCTTCTGCAACCATGGCCTTGTTCTTTCCAGTTTGTTTGGCCCTCAACGCTTCTCTTTCTTTCTTAGAAAGGTCTGGACAATCAGCTTTGAAATGTCCCTCCTTGTCGCATTCAAAGTAACCGTTGTTCACAGGCTTTGAGTTATCTCGAGTTCAGTTAGATTTGTAGAACCTCTTGTATTTTCCGAACCGAGTGTCCATGTCAGCTAGCTTCTTTGACATGGCGGCTATATTCTATTGCTGCTCTTCTCTGCTTGGCTCCTTCGTAGCTGTGTCCGCAGATCGTGTTGGCCTTGATGTTCGTGGCTTGGAGTAGTCAGCTCGGAGTGCTATTGTCTTTGTGGCTGAACCAACATCCTCATGTCGACTCGTCTGAACCGAGGATTGAGATCTTCGTCGGTTCACCTTATACTCGTTTCCTTTTAAAATTGAGAACAATCTTTCAGTTCCCATTTCTCCAAGATCAGCTCGACTCTCATGGATATTGGTGAAAGTATCTCACTCAGCTAGTAGAGCTTGTAATACTTTGAGGTTGATTTCTCTCAAAGTGTATTTTTCTCTTCGGATGGACTGGATCCTTCTGATGATATCCATGAACCGAAGTTCCAACTGATCTATGGTTTTATCACCTCTTAGACAGAAATTGTCGAAGTCTTGACAGGCATGTGAGAACTTGTTCTCCTTTGTTTCGTCGCTTCCTTCACTCAGAGATGCCAAGATATCCCACATCTCATTTGTTCTCCTTTGTTTAGTCGGTTGAGTCGTTTGATCTTCATCTGATTGGTCTTCAGCTGATGTTCTATCTGAATGCTTCTGTCTGAGTAGGAACAGTTGAACTCTCAGCTGACTTTGAACTTCAAGTTGTCGATCTTTTCAGTTCGGTTTATCTTGCTACGTATTCTGTTTTGGACCGTCTCACTCATTTTAGGTTTAAGAAAATGATTAAGAAATCACTTTATTCATTTTAAAAACACTTTATATCACTTAAAAGTACTTTATATCAATTCAAAAGTACTTTTATTCACTAACACTAAATATCACCTTTACTCTTAAAAGCATTCACATCTGTTTGAGGTTTAATGATGTTGAGGGCCCACGAATTAGCCTATTGTAACATTAGTGAGGCTTATCCAGTCGACTCATCCACATTACTTTTGAATTTTTAGAATTTTTTAGTTTAATTATAGAATTTTTAGAATTTAGAATAATAGGGAAATACAATACTTACTTTCATTCATAAAATAAAATAACATAATAAAATTAAAAATAAAAATAAAAATTACATAATGAAAATAAAACAATACAATACATAATGAAAATTAATCATATTCCTACTCGGTTGAGGATTTCTACGACGTTCTACCAATGGATTTCAAGCTGCTCCGGTGTCATTCTCGACATATCCATGTAAAGAATTTTCATGTCCATCGCCTCGCGCTTCAAACGGAGTCTTTCTTTTAGGGCCTCGGCGATTTAGGCGAGACCTGTTTGCATTCCTTCCATAAACTGCAAGAGGTCGGAGAAGAGCGTTGGCGCCGTCTTTCCCTTTCCCTTGGCCACCTTCTTCGCCGCCTTGTTCCTTATTGGTCGAGTACTTACACTTTCCTCATCGGAAGTTGATGTCGTATAAGCACCACCTCCCGACGTCTTTGTCGTCTTGGATGCATGCACGTCGACCTCTAAATGTAGGGACTTCAACTTGTGGTTTCTTCGTAGAAGTCTCCATGCATTCTCCCACTTGAATGGGACGCCCTATCTTGCGCCCGCTCCTTCATCATGTCATTATTGAAGCCGCTTGGCCACTGCGCGTGAGCCTCCACCCAAACAACTTCCCACAATTTCACCTCGCTAGAAATGCTTTGCATATGACTCATGTCGAAATGTGAAAGAGATGGACACTAAGGCGTTGATTTGTTCCAGCACCATCCCCCAATACTTGTCCCCTTTTTGATCGAACCACGTATGATGTCATTCGTTTCCTCCATCCAAATACTAGAGAAGAGGTCAGTTTCTTCGACTGTGTAGTTGTGGCGCTTTGCTCGGTCCTCCGATTCATCCTCCGTCTCCGCCGTGACCTTGGCCGGTTTTTCCCTCTTCGACTTCGCCTTCCCCTTCCCTTTCACCGGCGTGGATGTCACCGTCGGCAGACATCCTTCATCTCCGCCGGCCATGTTCAAGTTAATTTGCTCGAGGCCCGACGTATATAGAGGGATGTCGTCGTCCCAATATGACGAGTAGTAATCGTCGTTGTTGTCGGCCATTTGAGAGATGAAATTGTGTAGAAAATGAGAGAGAAATGGAGAGAAATTGTGTAGAAATGGTGTAGAAATGAGATATATTTATAGGATTTTGAAGACTTAAAAAAAAAGTTACTGTTGCCAGCGTCGGCGAGCCGTTGCGGCGGCCGGAGTAGACATTGGTGGCGGCACCGTGCGAGAGAGAGTGGTTGCTGGTTCATAATTCGATTATTTTTTTATTAATTAATGGCACGTGTATTACACACTTTACATAAAAAGGTGGATGAGTCGGGCTCATCCGAATTAGTCAGGCTCGAACCACCTAGGCTCATTATCGGCGGGCTCATCGAAAATGCCCACTCGAGTCGGTCGATTAGCCCGCCGATGTGGATGCTTTAATAAAGAAACGTAGCAATGCACGGAAGAAGTATCATACACTAGTATATTTGGTGGAAGATTTGATAAACTAGAACTAAGAGAATTTTTAAAAGTGGATGTCTTGACAATGCCAAAACGGTTAATGGTATTATATTTTGCATGTGAAGATGAAAACAACAATATTTATTAGCAATTTTGCTATTTAACATGATAAATTTTTAAATCCGACTACATATTTTCCTACTAAAATCTCCTAAGTGGCTTGACGTTGTAATTTATGATATTTTGTATAACGTACAGGTTTGAGTACTCCTCACATTCCTTATTGAAATATTTATTTATCAAAAATAAGTTGGGTACGGCCCAGTATGAATTTGTGGATCAGGTATAAAAGTGGCATCCATTGTGGGATTTTTGGAATCGAGCAAAGTAATGGGCCCTTAAGAGAAGGTGGCCGTAGGTAGCAGTCCACCCAATGTTAAATACCGCTAAATTTTTAAAAACTTTAAAAAATTTGGATTAAATACCATTAAATTTTAAATAATTTTAAAAAAATTGGATTTAATACCCCAAGACTTCTGAAATTCTTTTATTAAATTTGGATTTAATAAACCTTTTAAAATCCAATTCAATCTCGATCCAGTACATCCCTAAATTTAGGGGGGTGTATTGGATTGACAACACTATTGATTTTAATGTAATTGAAATCCATGACATGGAGTTGAATTTAATGGTTTTTGGGTGAGTCTGGGGGAGTTTGAGGGTGGGGTTTGGAGGATTTCGGGGTGGATTTTTAAGTAATTCATGCGAGTTCAAATCCACAAACACGCGATCACATTTGTACATCAGTCGCGCACAAGCTCCTGCGGTCGCGTGCTCCTTGCGATCGCGCAGAACAATCTTTTTCCGCGGTCGCGTACTCCTAATTGTTGGACATCTAAATAAGTGCTGGATGAGGGGTCATAAATCCTATAAATAACGGCGATTTGCAAAAAGTTGGTTTGCTCAAAGAAACCCTTGGCAAAAGAAATTGAATAAGTGGTACAAGAAAAGCTATATTCCATTACTATTGATATATATGAGATGGGTAATGTCTGTGAGAAGCCAAGCAAGGATATAAAAAATTACTAAACTCGCGACCATGGCTTTCTACCCCGTGACCATGGCTTCCACGCGAACGTGCGAAGTAAACAAAACTCGCGATCATGGCATTCACACGATCACGTGAAGTAATCAAAACTAGCGATCGCGTGGTTGAGCGACCGTGGAAACGAATTACGTTGTACTCTCCTGTCCTGAGGCTGGAGTTCAGGCTGTAGTTTTTTCACTGTCAATTACGACAAAATCCATACCAACGGGAAATACATGTAAATCCATGAAAAGTTGAATACCATCTGAGCTTTAAGTAATCGAAAATCAAGCAATCCAATACATCATAATTTTGAGGAAATTGTCAGATTACGTCACCTCAAGATTTTAAATAATTTGAAATCCATCAATCCAATACACCTGAATTTCAAACTACTTAAAAATATGGCAGCCCCACCATCCAATGCACGCCGTTATTGGGCTTTGTGTTTGAGCGCGGGAGTTGGAACATGTTAATTGCACTCACACAGCTCTCGCCTGCATTCACTCCAATTCCAATGGACACCCTTCAGGCCACCTACAGAGACGATGACGGCGACGCCACTAACGCCTCCCCTTCTCCACCCCCACCCGCCGCCGCCGCCACCACTTTCTCCCCCGCTGCCGAATACGGAATCACGGAGGATCCCGACGTCGCCGCCTCCGAAGATGCTTCGTCCGAAGAAGCTTCCGTGTACGGAACGCCACAAGCCCTAGATGCCGACCTACCCGATTCGCAGAATTCCCCAAATCGCCCCCCGGAATTGGAACTGGAAGGCGAGGAAGAGGTTGAGTTAGACGACGAAGACGACGAGCCTTATCCCAAAAAGCAGAAGCAGCTCTCCGACCTTCCGGAATCAATCGCCCCCGCCCTTGAAATTACGGAAACGCCCTTGCTCGGCGACGCCGCAATTGCCCTACCGGCTCAGGACGGGAAGCCTCTCCCGCTCCCCCTCGCCGCAAAATTGAGCAAGAAATCGAAGAAGAAGAGCAAGGACGTGTGGACTACCACCTCTAGGAAGGGGAAGAAGAAGACCAAGCACGCTTCCAACAACAATCACAATTCCAAAAATGCCATCAACGGAGACGCATTGGCTGAGGATAGAGTGTTCATATCTCCCATCCCTAGATTTCCCGACAAAAACGACGATACCCCGGAGTCGAACATTTGCCTTTCCAAGGTTCACAAGGCTGAGAAGGTAGAGCTGAGTGAGGATAGATTGAGTGCAAGTAGCACAAAGGGGTACAGAATGGTGAGGGCAACGAGGGGGGTGACTGAAGGCGCCTGGTATTTTGAGATTAAAGTAGTACATTTGGGAGAGACGGGGCACACCAGGTTGGGATGGTCGACTGAGAAAGGGGACCTGCAGGCTCCAGTAGGATATGATGCAAACAGTTTTGGTTATAGGGATATTGATGGCAGTAAAGTCTACAAGGCCTTGAGAGAGAAGTATGCCAGTGAAGGTTATAAGGAAGGTGATGTTATAGGTTTCTACATCAATTTGCCCGACGGAGGAAACTACGCACCTAACCCTCCGCGCTTGGTTTGGCACAAGGGCCAGCGCTACATTTGTGCCCCCCCTGTTAAGGAGGATTCCCTGAAAGTTGTGCCTGGTAAGTTATTCATCTGCACATATTCATTTGTCTCTTAGAATGATGGTGGAATTGAGTTGTTTCTGTTCTATTTTACTTAAATGTCTATTAAATTTCTTAAGGTTACTGCATGGTGTGCTGATATTGAGTAATACTTAAAATGCTCTTTTGTGCTTGGATTGGTATGATATCAAGAGCTTAAGCTAAGGGGACGAAAGAAATTAGACCTTGGTGATCCATTCAGTTCTTTAATTTGTTTTATATATGGGTATAACATCTCATAATTGGTGTCCAATCGGATCTGGTTACGGGGGTTTGTATCTGTCTACTTCGTTGACTTAATTCTTATTTGTAGCTAACTAGGACTAGGATTGATGAAGTCCTGTCATAGTGTTTTGCCAAAAGCAGGGTGCGTAAATCCTTAATTATTATCCACATTACTCTAGATATAAAAATCCCCCCTTTATTTGGTATGAAGTGTAATATTTGTGATAGTCCTATGATATCAACTTTGTTGCCTTGTTCTTGGTAAAATGCAGCCATAGGTATGATAAGCTAGTGATTTGTGGAAATTTTAGTTATTGCATTTGATGTCTTGTTTTCTAGTTGATTCAATATCATATCATATATAACTAGTTTGTATGAATCAAGTGGATACAGTCTTATTTTGGAAACAGAAAAACCTTCAAACAGGAATAGCATGTTTTGTGCTTTATTTGTACTGCAATTTGATTAGCACTAAAAAACAAAATGCCTTATGCCTTCTCACCATTGCCTCTATCATCCTTTCGGTGCTGCATTGTTGATCATGTATATAATGCCGTGCCTATGAAAGGCTCAAAATGCAGTCTTGGACTTACAGCTGACCTATATGTTACTCTCTGGAAGTTCAAATGTATTGTGTTAGAAGAGTTCCTTTAGGAGAATTCTAGTTGGTTTCATCGTACTTCTCTTTAGAGGTGCTGGAGACAATTTACGGCTTTGCTCTTCTAGAGACAAGGCTAGATGGGTCTTTCTAGATCAAACTGAAGGCTCAAAGTCAAGACCATAGGAAAAAGAGTTAGCATAGGGCTTGCACAGTGAAATTCCAATGCTTGATTACTATCCAAAGAAGATGGAGGTTGGCTGGGAACTAAATGAAGTTGACTTCAAATCATGTCAAGAATGAATAATTCGTTAATAGGTCAAAATATGTTCATATACTCAGATTTTACTCTTCAACTAATTATGCCTTTTGTCTTAAGATTCTTAACTATACTGTTGCAGTACAGATTCATATGGTAGCCTATATTGCTGCTCTTGCTCAAGTTTCTCTACTCAACTAGAAATTTGTGTGGATCACAAGTGAATAAGATCTACAAACAAAAAGAATCTCAATTAAAACAGATAGCTAGACAGCTAGGTTTTCTTCTTGTTGCTCACTCTAATATCCTCGTGACAATATCTCTTTATAGAGAGAAGTTCAGTGTTGAACTTTAATTCCAAAAGTTAGTTTCGTTATCCCAGGCAGCTTTATTAAAGAAACAGTGGTTGCATTGGCTTACATGCTATTGGCTTAAAGAAACACTGTTATCTTTTTTTTTTTAATTCCTATGCATTTGTATCAACAGAAGCTTTTGGGTTTCTCGAGTAACAAGGTAGAGTTTGTGTTGTGATTTTTTTTTTTTTTAAAAATAGCCACAAATTGATTTTCCTGGAAATTTTATTGGACAGCGGAATAAGAATCTTAATCTCACTAATTTCTTCCTTTCTAATTGATTTTTGTGCTTCAGATGTATCACAATGCTGTAATTGTGGCTCAAACTTGTTACTATTTGGTTTGCAGTAATTCTGGTATTAATGTAAACGGTTGTATATTAATTATAGAAGCTTATCTACATATGCAGGAAGTGAGATATCGTTTTTCAAAAATGGAATATGTCAGGGGGTTGCTTTTGCGAATCTCTATGGTGGTCGTTACTATCCTGCTGCTTCCATGTACACCCTCCCAAACCAACCACCTTGTGCTGTTAAGTTCAATTTCGGTCCCGACTTTGAAAGGTTTCCTGAAGACTTTGGTGAACGTCCTCTGCCACGACCTATGATCGAAGTTCCATATCAAAATTTTGAAGACAGAGTTGAGAATGGTGTGTCAAGTGAGAAAATTGATGGATAAAATCTGTTCCCGTATTATCAACTGATTGGAGATTATGTTTTTTGATTTTGAATTTGTTGTATTTTTCGTATTTCATTGATGACCCTACCAACATATGAACAGTTCCCTAGCTGTGAACTTAACTTCCAATATAGACAAAAATGTGCGAGTCGAAGTTGCCGTATCACCTCCATAGAGTGGTGAATCATGCTTTTTTAGGTTAGATTTTGTGTTATTTATTGAGGAATTCTGGAATTGAAGAGACTGCATGGACATAAATGAAAATGTTGAGTTAGACTTCGTACCTAGTACTTGTGGTAACTAAATGATTCAGTTTGTGTAATGTGCTATCCAATTGTTGCCCTTTCACCATTTTTGCATAATTCAACACTTCCGTTCTATCTGATACCTATTGTGCCCTTGAATGAACATTATTTGCACGTAAGCGGCTTAATATATTTGATTTTTCTTATCATCTCATCCTTCTATAATTTTTCTTCAATTCAACTAGTTTTAGCTTTGCTAGGCAAGTTGCACTATTGAAGCTCCTTTTGCTCTGAAATTAGATGATCACATGGCATAGGTCTTAATTATCTCATCTTAGAATGGAGTGAAGGAAGTAGTGAAAACTATTTTCTACTTTGCTAGTTCTTGAGGAAATATGGATAGGTAAGGGATAAAGCTTAAACAATATAAACCATGGAGATGATATTTTTTGTATGTAAATCCTTTCCTCTAGTAAACTGCTTCATTTGGCTCTCTTACTCTTTTGAGAGGAAAGTAGGGGCAGATGCTCTTTTATGGTGAACTTTACGTGATAAATACTTTCTTTGTTATGACAGGTAGTCCAGAGAATATTGCCCAAATCTCCCCTATGTTCAAAGTGATAAAAGAAGAACATAGTAATATTGCGAAAGCTGCTGAAATGGCTGGTTAAGATTGAGCATGCATTCAGGTTGGTCGTGTTTCATTTGTGAAACTACTTGATTATATCTATGTACTCTATTTGCCAGTGTCTTGTGATTCCCAATTGATGAAGGCTCACTAAGTTACTATCCTCAATACAAAGTCTTTATTTAATTGCAAGAACAACACTTGTATGAAACCATGATGTAGAGTCAAATCCTTTTTGTAGATATCTATATACAGCTTCTTGGGTCTTGGGTCTTGAATTCTTGGGGCAATGATTTGTTGGTGGATAGTATTGTCTGATCAGCCTATGTGCAACATTCACTAATTTGAGCCTCATTTTTCCTTGTTTGTATTTGTTGCTTTCAAGACTAGGTACCTTTGGTCTCAACCCTCTCACATGGTAGTCTTTTGGCCTTCTTCCTTTTCATATTTTGTGAGGACAATTTGATTAACAGTCAAGTGAACTGAATATTTGGGAAAAACTCATTAAGTTTATTTCAGTATTATACTTAATTTTGGTAATACCATGATACAAGTGGAAATATTAAATCTTCTTCCTTTGGAAACAAATACTTGTCTGAACCATTAAGTGCTTGACACTGTAACCAACTGAGGTTGTAGGCCCTTACCTGAATCATAAATGTACTAAAAAATGCAACTTATTGTGAGAAACTCATTGATTCCACTTATGGTTATGTCTTAAAATGCAACTTATAGTGAGAAATTCATTGATTACACTTAGGGCTTGTTTGCTACACATCAAGGGTACTTTTCCAAGTAATGAGGGAGAGGACCGAAATATGCCATTGCATGATAGATACGTTTGATATATCATAGATACTTGTGATAAAGCAAGGCTTAGGTATTGTTATCCAAATATGTTTTAATTCTATATGCAAACTTCTAGGTATGATGCATAATACTAACATAAATTATTACATAAACATAAAAATTACTAAACTAAACTACCACAATTCACCCTCTTGCCATAATTTTATATACTCCCTCCGTTCATGAATTGTTTGCCTTGTTTTGACCGTCACGGATTTTAGTAACTTTGGTTGACTTGGTAGGAATAGGATGTGTTGTGAGTGAAATAAGGCTCCACTTGTGAGTAGTTGTCAATTGTGAGTTGAATAAGGTTAAAAGTAAAGTGGGATGTGTCATGTGTGGGGCCTATTACTATAATTGGAAGAGTGGCAAATGGTTTATGGACGTTCCCAATATGGAAATTGTGGCAAATGGGCAGGAAGTATGATGGAGACAAATTTTTTATTTTTTAATTTATCATAAACCCTAATTGAGGTTTAATAAACTTTAATTGATGATTAAATAAACCCTAAGGAAATTATTAAATCTAATTCATGTCTTAATTGGGCTAATTGAGATTAATAAGTTATAATCGCCTCGGTCTTACGTTGCCACTGGCTGTATTTGGAACTTTTCTAAAATCCCACTCTAACTTCTGTGAAGTGTGATAAAGTAAGAGCCGTTTTAAATTATTTTTAGTCTAACTTGACTAGCTTTTCCATGAGATTAAAAAAAAAAGAAAAACGAAAGAAAAGAAACTAATATCATTGCTTTGTAGCAGCAGTTCTTGTGCATCTCTGATTTTTCATTTATCCTCATTCTGCTTTTTATTTGGTGATAAT
Source organism: Schizonepeta tenuifolia (assembly GCA_029490685.1). Taxonomy (NCBI): domain Eukaryota; kingdom Viridiplantae; phylum Streptophyta; class Magnoliopsida; order Lamiales; family Lamiaceae; genus Schizonepeta; species Schizonepeta tenuifolia. Next base: position 77,991,528 of record CM055958.1, read on the forward strand.
TGCTGAAAAATATATGCTCTGCATCAAAAAAATTCTACTATACTTCAAAAACGTTACGCCAATAATATAAACTAAAAAAGATTTGAATCTCAAATTGGGGGAGATTGAATCTAATCTGTCTCTATTTATTAGCGGGAATCCTTGATCGGTCGGAGGGATATCAGCTAGGCAGGATGTTAATTTCTCGAAAGAGAGGTAAAATCTGTCAGAATTGTGTACGTGTAACTGTTCTCTAGTCGCTGAAACAAAATGAGCTTGCATTGTGTGCAAGATTATGGGGATAAAATAACGCCGGTTTGCATGTTATTTTTATCTTGGTCAATTATTTAATGATATTCTCTCCTCTCCTCGCCATCTCCTCTCACTTTGTCAATCGTCCGAAACTGGAAAATCTATATCGGTTCCGCCGTGGCCAAGTTTTTCATTCAGGATCACCACCTCACCTCCATTTCCCCGAGGCTGCCCGTGCATCTGCGCCGTTGCTAATCTGTTTTTATCCATTTCTCGATTTTTCTTACCTCAAATTCACGAAAGTTCAGTTTAATGATTACGGAACTCAATCTATGCATTTGTTTTTTCTATAATGTGCCAAGTTTTGAAATATGTTGAAGTTTTGAATGAATCTTTTATTTCTATTTTTTATTTTTTTTTAGGGGAGAAGTTTGAATGAATCAGTTGTGCTTTTGGGATATTGATTATATTCATGAGCGCTTAATAGGAGAGTATATGTAAAGAATATTTTATCTAGCGCTTGGCTCTTTGCATGATATTCGGATTTTGCGTTAGTCGAGTAGTAAGATTTATTCAGTTAAGTTAGTTTATACGTGAGCTTGCAAGTTCTCAATTGATGACAGTTATGCTGTAGAGGGTAATTAGGATCTTGTTTGGAATACTAGATATGTCTTTCCACTCTTTTTGTTGACTGTACTTTTAGTTTTGAGTTATTGGCAAAATATGAGTATTGGAGGCTAGGGTTATTCAAGAAAGAACACAATTAGTGTGGAGGTGGTGTCATGTCCTCCTTGGTCGCTCGACAATGTGTGTAATCTTATCATTGATCACTTTCTTTTGAGATAGAGGTGCTTCATCACCTGGTGTAAAATGAACGAGGCGATAGAATTGTTGTCGCTAATTTTGCGGCGGAGCCAGAATCCGCCATCATATCGTTTAGTGATGCCCCATTTCGAGACTGACTGTGTCGGTTGCAAATTCGTCACAAATCACAATGGCAACAAAATTTCTTCATTTAACAACGATATATTTCGTTGATGTTAGCATAATTTTTGGTTGTGAGTGATGTCAGTTGGCTTCAAATCTTGAAAAGTTCCTTATCGTATGTCATGTGGTTCACTGTCAATTAACCAACTTTCAGATGAAACTAGTATTCGCAAAGCAAGATGCCACAAACAGTTGATCTTCAACCTCTTGATGTTGAAATTTGTCGTTGCAAATTAGTGCTTCACGTCCACGTTGGTTGCACTTTGAGCACTTGGCATCGGGTCTCTTCCAACACCTAAATGAAGGTTGACTTTTTCTACACAATTAAATTAATGTTGAGAAGAAGAATAACAACATTTCCTTTGGTTCCAAGATTTCCTTTTGCATTGCCCGAGACTGAGCTTGCACAAAATTCATCGAAATGTCTAAGCGGTCTAACAAGCTTACAGATCCCTTCCTTAACAAGAGTGCCAATTTTAGAAAATACCATCACTTTTGCCTAGTAAAAGATGTATTTTGGCCACAATTTCACGCAGTTGTCATTGAAAGCATCGCGCGGCGCCTTTGTCTTTCTGGTATTGCGTTATACATTTGTTGTTCTATCTATCCTATCACGCAATGATATGAAAAGAGGCACTGATGCGTCACACTAGAAGGTAAGTTGCGAATTCACTGTAAAAATGACTAAAGTTACTCCCTCCGTATCTTTTCTTTAAGATCATTTAAATAATGTAACTTTTTGAAGATATTTTTGTCACATCAAGTAGGAGAGATAATGAAATTAGTTGCTTTTTAGTGGCATATATGATAATTTATGAGTTATAGTGGATATTTATCATATGTTGCATTATCATTTTAGAAAATGGGCTAAATGAAATGATACACCTAAATAAGGTAAAATGAGCTTAATGAAAAGATATTGAGGGAGTAATAGTTTTCCTAAACTGTGGTGGCTACAAGTAAAAATACGTTTTATTTTTTGCCTCTTAAGAATAAGGCTAAATTGTCAATGAGCAAGTACAAATCATTGAGAGATTTGTTGAAACGGCCGAGAAAAAATTATACTTTGACTCTACGCTAATTAATATTGAGTGCAAGCATCAGATTCTTCTATTACAAAACTGATTACTGAACAAGGTATATGATGGAGATAGTGTCGCGGTGACTACTCGCAACTCTGGTCTTCGGCGACGAACTACCATTTCCGTTCAAGCTCTGCTCACTCACGATGAACCTGCAACAGATTTGTAACCCTAGGTGCTCGTGTGCAAACTAGAAGATGACGACGAAGATGGATAAGGAGAAATGAAATGAAAATTGTATTAACTGCCAAAATGTCATTTGATCTGAGATGATCTACAATATCTCTCTCTTACTATTTAACTATAATTATGTTTTACAGCTGTATTACACGTGTCCCACTAGACTACACGCTTCTGTAACTATAAACGCGTTTCTTCTTTTTATTCTCTCTTCAAACAATACCCTCCCCTTGAGAAATGGCGTGACCTCACGACAAAATTTGGGGAAAGGGACCTTGGATCTCTTGGTAGTCTTCCCAAGTGGCTTTGTTTTCGGGCAGGTGGGCCCACTGAATTAGAAGTTGTGCACAAGGATTATTGTTGCGAAAATAATTCTTCGAGCTAAAACTGCAAATGGCTGGAGTAGGGTGTGGCCGTCATCATCAAACTCTGGAAGTGTGGTGCTGACTGGGATGCGTGGCTGAACACTCCGCTTTAGACACCTCACGTGAAAGATTGGATGTAGTTTACTAGACGGTGGAAGGCTGAGCTCATATGCAACTTCACCAATTCGCTTCTTAATTTGGAACGGACCAGCATATCGTGGAATAAGCTTCCATGATTTATGGAGGTGCAGTGATAGTTGTCTGTACGGTTTGAGCTTTAAGTAAGCCCAATCACCTTCTTGAAACTCTCATGGACTGCGATGGCGGTCTGCTTTGCATTTTATTCAGTATTGAGCTTGTTCTAGTAATCTCTTGATGTGTTGCTGAATGTCCTTCTTGGCCTGCAAAGAAGCCTCCACCCCAATAACTGTGGACTGTGTATAAGAGTGGAGCGCTAATGGTGTAGGTTTGTACCCATATAGAGCTTCAAAAGGGGTTAGTTCATGAGATGTATGGAAGGTAGTATTGAACCAAAACTCAACTAAGGATAACCAATGGAACCATTTCTTTGGAGACTGACTACTCATGCAACGAAGGTACATTTGTAGACACTGAATAACTTGCTCGGTTAGACCATGTGTTTGTGAGTGGTAGGATGTGCTGAGGTGATGCTTAATGCCTAAAAGTGATGTCATTTCCTTCCAAATGGCTGGTAAAATTTTTATGTCTATCGGAAACTATGCTTTTTGGTAGGCCGTGCAGTTTGTACTTGGCTAATTGGATGGCTAAACTCAAAGTGGTAAGGTTAAACATTTCTATGGTTCTGGCAATTTCCTCTTTCAATCCACTGAGATAGCTTTGCACAAAATATTCCTCAGTTAAACTTCTATTAGCACTAACCATAAAAGCCTTTAGTTCATCAAATTTCTGGGTATAGTCTAACACATCCTTGTCCTGCTTGAGCTTATTAAACTGAGCAATCAGATTTTTACCATCAATATTGGCAAATCTATCCATTACCAGATTCACAAACTCATCCCAATTCAAATCTATCTTTCCTTCAATATACTCCAAATACCACAAATATGTTGTTCCCTCCATATACATTGCAGCCGTTATTATCTTTTCTTGATTACTTAGGGGATTAAACAGAAAATATTTCTCGCATTTTCTAACCCACTGCCGTGGGTTCTCCCCATTAAATCTAGGACAATCAAATTTAGGAACTCTAATGCGAGAGTAATTGGAATTACCTGGTTCATTTATGGGGTTACCTTGTTCATTTTTGCTCTGGGATGCGGATGATTCTCCCCCATTTTTTTCATCCCTTTCTGTTCGCTTTCCATCTGTTTTCAATTCTTTTCTGAGTTCTTCGAACTGCTGTCCAAAGAGATCCATCATCGATTTGTTCATTTCCATTTGTTGCTGCCTGATTTGTACCAACTGCGCTTCCAAATTCTCAACTCGTTGCTCCATTTTTGTTGAACTTCTCATGTTGTTCCTCGGCATAAGCGGAAACGGTACAGATCATCAAGCTCTGATACCAATTGTCGCGGTGACTACTCGCAACTCCGATCTCCGGCGACGAACTACCATTTCCGTTCAAGCTCTGGTCACTCACGATGAACCTGCAACAGATTTGTAACCCTAGGTGCTCGTGTGCAAACTAGAAGATGACGACGAAGATGGATGAGGAGAAATGAAATGAAAATTGTATTAACTGCCAAAATGTCATTTGATCTGAGATGATCTACACTATCTCTCTCTTACTATTTAACTAACTCTAATTATGTTTTACAGCTGTATTACACGTGTCCCACTAGACTACACGCTTCTGTAACTATAAACACGTTTCTTCTTTTTTTCTCTCTTCATAACATATAACCAAGCATAATCACCTCAGCAAAGATTCGGTTAAGATATGTTAATTTCCCCAACAAGTTTTATTTGTTTTATAGTAGTAAATTATTTGTTTTTTTTAAGATAGTTTAATATATTTGTTAGTAATTAGTAATTGTGTTTTTCCAATTAGTTCATATTTTATGTGCTTGGCCCTTAAAGTTAAGGGCAGGTCTTGCATACAACACGTTGTATGCGTTAGACGGGTTTCGACCCGGGAAATATTGACCCGGTCCGCCCACCACGCAACTTAAAAAAAAGAAAAAATTCCAGCAGATTTCTTTCCTTTTTCCTTCGCGATCGTCTTCTTCCCTCAACTAGCGATTGTCTTCTTCCCTCAGCTAGCAATTTTCTTCTTCTTTTTTTCCATCAGATTATTTACAATTGCATTAAAAAATCGATACCTTTGACGACGACATAATCACGGCGACAACAATGTTCGATTTTGTCGAGGAAGCTAAAAATTGTAAGAGAAATCTATTTCAAAGTTCAAGAATTCTATTCCTTAAATTCAAATCAATGTCTGGGTGACTTTTCTACATCATCTTTCAAAATTATTTTGGCTAATTAAAGTCTAAGAATTTATTTAACCTACACAATAATTGGAAGATTTTGTCTGCAAAAATATTTTATTGCCTCATTCTTTCGTGCTGAGATTGTGAAGAGTATTGTAATACTCATGTCTTAGTGACTTTGGGTACCAATAATGTTGTAAGGCGTAAGTTGATTGTATATATTCAATTGCTACTTTATTTCTCTGTAAATGTTACTTTTGTGCAGAACAATGATTACTTTTATAAAGTGGATGATGTTTTGTAATAATAATGATACAGTATTATTTCACTGCAATTGATATTCAATACTTTTATTGTTATATGATTGAAGTTATATTATTGTTGTTGTTGTGTTTGTTTGTAGAAGAATGAAAATTCATAATGTTGATGAAAACAATGATGGTACAAACAATGTGGAAGCTGATTCACATGCTGAGAATAATGATTCACGGAGTGTGAATAATGAACAATGGGCTGAGAATGACGATCAAGGTAATATATAGTTGTTTATGAAATTATTTTGGTGTAATGTTGCTTGCTCTTGAGGTGTTTTGATTATGAAAACAATATGTTATACTTGCTTTATTTTGTACCAAAATAATTACAGAAAGCAATACTTACATTGAATGAAAGTAAATATTGCTATTAACAAAAGTAAACATTGTCGTTCAAAAAATGTACCATTTCGTGTTGAAGTTATATGGATTGCAAATATTGTTGTTTATATAGTAATTACTCTTTGTAGGTGATGATGATTGTATTTTTGGTTCTTTAGTTGGTATAAAAAGAGATAACATAGAAGATATATTTGATTTGTACACAAAACATGCTTTTAAAGTTGGGTTCAATGTTAGAAGATCAACTACGAGACATAATACTGCTGGGGTGTTGGTTTCTAGAATGTTAGTCTGCGCATGTGAAAGACTAAAAATGGACATTACATCTAGTTCTTCAAGTAATGTAGATGAATCTACAAAGAAAAGAAGGCACATCACAAGAACTAATTGTAAGGCATATTTGAAGATTAAATTTAAAGTTCATAATGGGATTTATTATTGGAGATATGGTCTCATCTGGAATAAAAGTCACTGATGTATATAGATATATGGCACGAGAAGTAGGGGGTGAAAAGTTGGTTGGTCATACAAGGAAAGACCAACTCAATTTTGTGAATAGAATGAAAATTCTAGCTATAGAAGGAGGTAATGCATAGACCTTCATGGATATATTAGAAGAGCAGGGTGCTGAACAAGATAACTTCTTTTTTAGACTGAGATTAGATGAAGATGGTAGATTAAGCCATGTTTTTTGGAGAGACTCCATGATGAAATATGATTATATGATTTTTGGAGATGTTATGGTATTTAACACCACATACAGAAAAAACAAGTACAACTTAATCTCTGCACCATTTGTTGGGGGTCAATAATAATAAGAAAAATGTTATGTTTGGTTGTGCATTGCTATCAAATGAGAAGATAGACACGTTTGTATAGCTGTTTGAAACATTCAAGAAAAGCATGGGAGGTCGAAGTCCTTCATCACTGTTTACTGATCAGGATTTGGCAATGGTGAAAGCAATTGAAAGTGCATTTCCGGAGACCACAGGTTGTGCATTTGGCATCTATACCAAAATGCACAAGCGCATTTGGGAAAGCTGAAATCTGAAAAGAACTTTGGGATTGCGTTTCAAAAATGCATAACACGATGCATTAATGCTGCTGATTTTGAAAAGTGCTCGAGAACAATGGTTGCAAAACATGATCTGGAAAACAACTCCTGGATTCAAAGATTGTATGAGTTGAGGGAAAAGTGGTCCAATGCATACAACAAGGACTTTTTTTTCAGCCGACATTCTTTCATCACAGCGGAGTGAAAGTACAAACCAAGCTATAGGCTTCAGAGCAAAAAAAAAAAAAAAAAACAACAAAGATGAGTTCCAATGTTCAAGAGCACAACCGGTCTCATCATTACACATGTCTGGAATTATCAAACACGCTTCTGAGGTATATACACTTAGTGTTTTCAAAGATTTTGAGAAGCAATTCCTCAAATCTCTTTCTCTGTCTTTTTCACTTTTAAGTGATGAATATGATTTCAAGTTATATAAAGTCAGTGATGATGATGGGAGCTACAAAGTGAGTTTTTATGTGGTTGATCCTTTGGTCACTTGCACTTGCAAGATGTTTGAGGAATGTGGAATCTTATGCAGCCATTGTTTGAGGATATTACTCAATCATTCTATAAACAGAATATCTGAATGCTACATAAACAAAAGGTGGACAGAAATTGCAAATCAAGCTCTGTGGGATAAAACTTTTGAGCAAGAAAATAAAAGTGTCACACCTTGGAGGCATGAGATGATGAGAAAGTGTTTGAATCTTATTCTACAAGTCCAGGAAAATGACAAGGCAAGGAGAGTAGTAGAAGATGGATTACAATCTATAACTTCAGCTGCACTTGAAGAGTTGAAGACTACAATGTCAGAAACAAATGACAATGAACATTTTGAGGAATCATTTGGATTGAGTGTGAATGTCAAAGATCCAAAAAGAACAGTCACAAAGGGACACAAGCAAAGAATAAAAGACCACCTTGAGAAAAAGAAGAAGAAAAGGAAGAGTGCTGAAGAATCAAAATTTATTAAATCAAAGGAGTTTGGCTCCACAACTCCAAATCAACATCTATTTTAGTTTGTTTTATAGGTAAAATCCTCAAGTCTAATTACAACTCATGCCTTAATATAATTGATTCATATAATTCTTAGTTTGTTTTTCAGTCTTGTAGATTCTTATGATGCATTTTTCCTCTTTTCTGGCAAAAATTTGGCATCACATCACCTCTATCGACGGTGGCATTAGCAGTTACAACATTACCTGAAGATCTTACTGTACTCTTCATCTTCAATTCTGCATCTAAGAATTGACCAATTTACTTTGTTTGTTTTTAATGGTGATTGTACAATACCTTAGTTTTTTTTTTTTTTTAAGATGCCAACCATTATTTATAATGTGACTCTTCTATATATGTACTTCGTGATACTTTCACCACAGTGCCTGTCATTATTTCTTTTTTGGCAAGTGTGAAGATACTCATAATTCAATTTGTTTTTTTTTCTCAAGATTAAAAATCATATATCAGAAACAAAAGTATACTTTTGTCAACGACAATATATACTTTTGTAGACGACAAATTTTACTTTTAGTAAATCAGTAGAGTAATTATTCTTATTGAGATAAGTAATTGTTCGTGTTAAGAGAGGTAATGTTTAACAATAATTACCTTTGTCAATGACAATGTGTACTTTTGTAGACGCCAAGTTGTACTTTTAGTGAATAAGTAGAGTAATTATTCCAGTTGAGAAACGTAATTATTGTCATTAAGAAAAGTAATGTTTATTTGCCAGTTTTTTTTGTAATTCTCTATTTTTTTTTCTTGCTCCGCCTTCGACTCCGACATTACGGCTCCGCCTTGACTCCGATTACTAATATAAGGATAATCGTCGGGCAATAATTTGGATTTTTTAGGCTCGCTTCAAAGCCTTCGGCTCCCCTCGCTCGAATCTTGACCAAAGAAGAAGCGGCAAAGAAAAAAACGACGAGGCAACAAACAACGATGAGGCAAATAAAAAAAAATTAGAAATTAAAAATAATTGTTAAAGTAATTATTATTGGTGTTAAGAGAGGTAATGTTTGACAATAATTACCTTTGTCAACGACAATGTATCCTTTTGTAGACGACAAGTTGTACTTTTAGTGAATTGCTAAAGTAATTATTCTTGTTGAGATACGTAACTGTTGGTGTTAAGAGAGGTAATGTTTGAGGATAATTACCTTTGTCAACGACAATGTATACTTTTGTAGAAGACAAGTTGTACTTTTAGTGAATCGGAAGAGTAATTATTCTTGTTGAGATAAGTAATTGTTCATGTGAAGAGAGGTAATGTTTGACAATAATTACCTTTGTGAATGATGATGTATACTTTTGTAGACGACAAGTTGTACTTTTAGTGAATTGCTAAAGTAATTATTCTTGTTGAGATAAGTAATTGTTGAAGTTAAGAGAGGTAATGTTTGACGGTAATTACCTTTGTCAACGACAATGTATATTTTTGTAGACGACAAGTTGTACTTTTAGTGAATCGGTAGAGTAATTATTCTTGTTGAGATAAGTAATTGTTCATGTGAAGAGAGGTAATGTTTGACAATAATTACCTTTGTCAACAATGATGTATACTTTTGTAGACGATAAGTTGCAACAAATTTTGTGTAATAATACAAGGAAAATAATAACTTTACCTCAGGTTTTAACAACAAACACGACAAAGGAAATGAATATAGCTAGAGAGATCAAATAACAAGGGTGATGAACGATCAAAATTTATAAATGAGATTTGAGTAAGGAAAAGGCAAAAGTTCATCTTGTTAAAGATGAAAGCATCATTCCTTTCCAAAATCTAATTAGAAATTACACAACATATCGGTATTCATAGGATATTTGGTCACTTTTGAGAATGTGATGTCATTAATATGGTCAGTTTTCAGAACGTGACATCATTAAAAATCAGAAAAGGCATGACACTAGCCAAAGAGGAAGTAACAAGAACAATCTGCAAAATGCTCCCTAGAAAATTAAGTACAAGCATATGATGTCGAAGCTTGCCAAAACTAAAGTTTGCTGAGAATCTGAACTAGAAAATCACACATAAAAGTTAAAAAATCCATCGTGGTTAGAGGTTGCTTATTCAGAATCATTTCACCAAAAATCATGTAAGCACAGGTGCAATTCCAAATCGATTCCAAAAATAAACGAGTCTCAAAAGGAATATTCATCAGATAAGAACATATGAATAAAACATGAACCCTACATTGGTCACAAAAGAGCCAGTGTATACAAAGTACAAACTAATAAAGCAACTAAACTAATACTACAAGGCGGTAAGCCTTGTAGTGATTTCAATTCAATCCAAAAACATACAAATTTCAAATGTCAACATCGAACTAACTGAAATCTGGTTCAACAATGATTTAGTCATTTCGTCCTTTTTGCAAATCGAAGAATGTCAGTGATGATTTCATATTGGCATTGATTGATATCAGACAAAATGATCCTTGAACAATACTTGACTCTAAGTTTCCTTCTTTCAACAGCCTTCAAACAACAAAAAAAGATATTAATAACTAATGAAACTTGTACATATATCTAACATCAGATATATCTCATTGTTACTTCCAATACTCAAGTTACCCAATTCATAGGAAGCAAAAACATATATTGAGTATTTAGAAAATTAAAGTACTATAGAATTTAATAGAATAGAAATTACAAAGCACTGACAGTCTTTCATGCAGGAATATTAATATACGTAGGTAAATATGACATAATATGAAAATACAGAAAAAATTAAACCTGTGACAGATCTTCAAGCATGTAAGGATGGCCATGAAAATTCTCCATGTGATGCATAATATACACACCACAATCAATGTTTGATTGAATACTTTTCCACTGGAGAGCAACTTCTTCAACAGGAAAGAATTCAACATCAGAACCTCGTGGATGTTGCATGTCTTTAAGAAATATAGAGAAGTGTTTTTTCTGCATAAAAGGAAGAAGTTATCAAGTTCTATAATGAATAATTTAATTAATATGTATATAGAACAGAAAAATGCTTGAAATTAAAAAAAAAATACCACAATCTGAACAAGTTTCCAATTGGCACTGCCTTCTGCACAATTATCTAGAACATTGTCTAAATATTGAATCTTAGATTACTCAAAGTTTACAAAAACAGCTACAAAGTGTTGTTGGAAGCAAATGGGAATGACAAACTGTAATAAGACAGAAAAAATAGCTTAAAAAACTGAATGTAGTAACAGTAATAATAAATGCAATATGAATGCTTTTACTTACAAAATCTACAGATTTCAAGTCATTCAGTAGCACCATTTGCTTCATGGAGAAATGCCAACAACATCTTGCACCATACGCCCTTTCTTCAATGAAGGCAAGATCATTGGATTCAAACATCTTTTCAAGATATGACTACAAAAAAAAGCCAAAGATAGATGAAAGATCATTAAATGATTAATCAAGAAAGGAAACATCAATTCCAGCATTTGAACTTTTCAAACAGAAATTTGTAACAATAAAAGATAAAATTTGGAACATACCGAGTGTTGAGTATTGAAATAGAAATATCTTGTCACGGTTGAATTTTTTAAACAATGATACTTAATGGCCTTGTTAAGTATCAGAGCCCAAGCATCAATGACAATTGAATCAAGAAAACAACAATCATTCAGAGTTTTGATGCCATTGAAGTGGAGAAAAAAATTCCAGCAATATAGATCATGCTTGAATACATTGCTGCTTGGAAATTATTAATAGTCAATAATCACATATGAAAGTAGTACATAAATATTTAAATATGCATAAAAATAAAATAGTGAGAAATAACATACACATTCATTGATCGATGCTGATGAAAGCAAAAACCAGCAATATCTTTCTCCTGCCTCGTGATTTCTTTGAAGCATCTTGCATTATTGTTCATAAATATGGTCTTAAAGGAAGGTTTGCCAGAAAGCTAATCACTAGCCGAGCCACACTTCATTGAATCAATATCAGAAACATTGGGCACTGCAGGATAAAACAAAAATAATAGAATCATAAAAATGTAACTACTTAAAGACACTCAATCATATCACTTCATACAGTGGCAAGTATATAGCAAATCATATTAATTAGGAACAAATTTGACTATTTCATCATTTGAAAAAAAAAACTGAAAAATCAATGCATATACAGTGGCAAGAATGATACCTTTGTTAAGTGTAACGATTACTTCTATTATAGGTAAATGTTACATTTGATAATAAATTATACAAAAATTAGAAAAACTCAATAGATATAAGGTTTGACAAGCAGAAATAATGTATTTTCATGACTATTAAACTATGATATAAACATAAATTTTTTTTGTAATACCTTCATCTACATTCTGGAATTTGTAATGTTCCCTAACTTCTTCATACACTTCACACGCTGGCACTTGAGGACAAGAAATTGGATCTTGCTGATCAAGATTTTTGCCTAAATCTTCAGGCTTCTCCAGCTGGAAGTTTTCCTTCATTTTTAAGTAGATATACGTTATAAAATCTCACTAAAGATAACAAAGAAACATAAAACAAAAAGAAAGTGAAATAAAGATGAAATACAAACCTATATGAACCAAATCAGGATCAGAATCCGACATTGAAGATGAACTTGGGCTGAGAAGTTCAAAACTTGGACAATCAAAATCTCTGATCTTCTTCTTCTTCTTCTTCTTTTCCTGAAGCTCTTCATGGTCGGGATATTCATCATCAACAACATTTTGATTCTCGACAACTTTGCCTTTTAAAAACAAATATAACAATGAGTTATAAATAATACTACTTGGTTAACTTATAAATAGATATTTAAAAAAAAAAATTGTAGATACACATACTTGAGAGAGATTTTTCACAAATGATGCTAGGATGGATAAAAGAATCATCTTTAACCTCATCCACAGGGTCTTGTTTTTGAGATGCAACTTGATGAGGTTAAAGATGATTAAGAACCAATTAAGAACCAATTCATCAACAATTCTATGCACCTCTTTATTATACCAGTACTCATCAATATCCTGCTGAAATTCCGGAATTGGAAATGACGAAATGCAAAATTATCTTGCTAAGCAGTCTGGTCATTCTTAAATTTATCTTGTTGAATAGCCTGGTCTTTCTTGAATTTATCAACTCTCTCAATGTGATTAGAAACAATTACATTAAAGTCTCTCTTCAACATTAAAAACAATCTTTCCAGGTCATAGAAAAAAAGAATAAATTAATCAACTTTGATATGTGAATTATAAAAATAACAACAAAGTATTAAAAATACAGAAATGTTATCAAAATAAACAAACTTACATTATTTGAAATGGCATTGATAACATCATCGGACTTTTCACCTGAAGGGATCTTATAGACAATGAACTGAGAATCTGCACAATCTTTATGAGATTCAGGGAAAACTGCCTCCTCTTTATGACCATCTTCATCAACAACTCGATGATCAGAGCAGACTTCCTCGGGTTTCTTACCAGCCCTATGTGTCCTCTCAACAACCAACTCATCTTCTCTAACACGCTCACTGACAGGGAATACACCTGATACCCAATCCCCAATCCCAAAAGGACTCTGATTATTGCACTCAACTTTCATTCTTTCATTAAATTTGGAACTTGTCCAATGCTTTATAAGTGGCAAGGTATATGACTCAGTAATACCTTGCCAATTGAATTGATGACGATAAAGCAAAGGAATGACTAAAGCACACCCATTTATAGCATTATAACGATGTTGTCTGAAAGATTCCAAGGCTTTACACAACTTACTAAGGACAAAAGAACACCAATCCAACTTCGGAATATTACAAATATCAAACAACCATCTGAGAAGACTAAATTCAATAGACGTGTTTGCTATAGGAGCAAAAAATGTAGAAAAAGCATAAAGGATGAAAACAAAATCACAAAATCATCCCCACTATTGTTGAATCTATCATTATTTTGATTATACAACAATATTTTGGGAAATATATTCAACCAACCCCGATCCTTTTACCCATTAACATCTTAGAAGATTTCACAAAGCCGTTATCACTTAGTTTTTTACTTTTCGGAAATATCTTAGCGGATGAATTAGTAATTGTTGTTCTTGTTTCTTTAGTACCTTCAGTGGTTCATATCCTTGTTATGTTCCTTGGATTATTTACGAGTGGTATTCAAGCTCTTATTTTTGCAACTTCAGCCGCAACTTATATCAAAGACAAATTTGTGAGTAACTGTGCCTACCAAACCAAATTTTGTCTTGAAATTATCTATCAAAACATAAGCATTTTCATCATTGCGATCATATGATAGAACCTTAACATCACTATTCTTAGGTCTAGGTAGCAGAAAAAGATCTTGAATATCTAAAGGCCTAACAACCGAATTATGTCCACCCTCAAAAGTCAATACACGTGACAATGGATTGAAATTCTCAATAAACCAAAGAGTATGGTTCCAGGAAACATATTTCCAGTCATTCAAATATAAAAGACCACCAAACCCCACTGCTCTAATACACTCTTTCTGTGCCTCATTTAATAGTAAAATCAAGTCACATAGTTTGGAGGGTTTTGACTTAATAGTAAATTTGCAAAAACCAGAAAGTAGTACTGAAAAAATTGAAATAGATCTATCTAAAACAATCATAAATCAAGTACTGAATACTACAAATAAGTAAGACAAATATACCTTTCTTCATTGACAACAATCTTGAGCTCTTCCTTTCTCTTGATAAGAACATCCGGACTTGTATTCTTACGTTTTTTAACAACACTAAAAATATTGTTGGAAACCAAGTATTAGTTACAATAAGAATGTACATAACTTAAAACAAATTAGAAATAAATACCTCAGATGTGGATTGTTTTCTGGAGAAGATAATACAATCTCTTTTCCTTTGATTGATCTCTTTTTCACCATGATTTATAATCTGAAAATGCAATCAAAATAAAAGTGTTAATTTACAGCTATTAAGTATTAACAATCACTATTTAATCCAATAATAAGTGATTTACTGATGGTGCAAAATTGCAAAAAATCAAAAGGCAAAAATACTCATCTATACACAGACAAGTATAACATTTATCAACATATTTGAATAAACTGTGAACCTCTCTCTCTCTCCATCTCTCTCTCTCTAGCTCTAACTCTATATCTCTATCTCTATATACATATGTCTATCTCTATCTCACTCACTATGTCTCTTTCTTTCTCTGACTAATGAGTCCAGTTCTAATGGTAAAAATTTATCAGTCCATACTTTTCTTCAGAAGAATGTTTACTTTTATTCAATATAAGCATTACTTTTGGTAACTAAATATATACCACCTCATTTGCTAGAAGTTTTCTTAGTCCTAATAATGATGGTAACTATATATTTTGGTAACTACAGACATGGCATATCCTAAAAGACCAGTCTACATAAGAAAACACACAGAGACACAAAAATACTCATCTATACACATACAAGTATAACACATATCAACATATTTGAATAAACTGTGAATCTCTCTTTCTCTCTCTCTCTCTCTCTCTCTCTCTCTGTCTCTCTCTCTCTGAATCTCTCTCTAGCTCTAACTCTATATCTCTATCTCTCTCTCTCTCTCTCTCTCTATATATATATATATATATATATATATGTCTATCTCTATCTCACTCACTCTGTCTCTTTCTTTCCCTAACTAATGAGTCCAGTTTTAATGGTAAAAATTTATCAGTCCATACTTTTCTTCAGAGGAATGTTTACTTTTATTCAATATAAGCATTACTTTTGGTAACTAAATATATACCACCTCATCTGCTGGAAGTTTTCTTAGTCCTAATAATGATGGTAACTATATATTTTGGTAACTACAGACATGGCATATCCTAAAAGACCAGTCTACATAAGAAAACACACAGAGACACAAAAATACTCATCTATACATAGACAAGTATAACACATATCAACATATTTGAATAAACTGTGAACCTCTCTTTCTCTCTTTCTTTCTCTCTCTGTCTCTCTGTGTATCTCTCTCTAGCTCTAACTCTATATCTCTACCTCTATATATATATGTCTATCTCTATCTCACTCACTCTGTCTCTTTCTTTCCCTGACTAATGAGTCCAGTTCTAATGGTAAAAACTTATCAATCCATACTTTTCTTCAAAGGAATGTTTACTTTTATTCAATATAAGCATTACTTTTGGTAACTAAATATATACCACCTCATCTGCTGGAAGTTTTCTTAGTCCTAATAATGATGGTAACTATATATTTTGGTAACTAAAGACATGGCATATCCTAAAAGACCAGTCTACGTAAGAAAACACACAGAGACACAAAAATACTCATCTATACACAGACAATTAAGTATAACACATATCAACATATTTGAATAAAGTGAACCTCTCTCTCTCTCTGTATCTCTCTCTAGCTCTAACTCTATATCTCTATCTCTATATATATGTCTATCTCTATCTCACTCACTCTGTCTCTTTCTTTCCCTGACTAATGGGTCCAGTTCTAATGGTAAAAACTTTTCAGTCCATACTTTTCTTCAAAGGAATGTTTACTTTTATTCAATATAAGCATTACTTATGATAACTAAATATATACCACCTTATCTGCTGGAAGTTTTCTTAGTCCTAATAATGATGGTAACTATATATTTTGGTAATTAAAGACATGGCATATCCTAAAAGACCAATCTACATAAGAAAACACACAGAGACACAAAAATGTGTAGGTTCAGTTCAAAGAAAAAGACTAAACAACAAAGAAATAAAAAATTATCATCCAAGCATATAAACATAAACAAAGATTCAGACAAAAAAATGCATATAAACGTGAAATATTTTGAAGGAAAAACATAACACAAAACTGAATAATACAGTAAAAAGTGTAGAAGATGTCGATAATCGTTACACAAAACTGAATAAAAGGAAAATTACCTTCGATTTGGGAACTAGGGTTTGCGACAATAGATCGATGGAGGCAAAGGGTTTCCAACAAATTCTAGATGAAGGCGAGCAATAGATCAAATAAATCGAAAGGAAAAGGAGAAGAAAAACGGAGAAGCACTGGTGAAGGAAGTAATAGAAGCACAGAGAAGCGGAGCACAAAAATGAAAGAGGAAAACAGTAATCGGAGAGGATCGATAATCGTTTCCGGTGATTTCAAAATAACGACGAGAAGAAGCAAAGAAACCGAAAGGAAAACGAGCAGGAAAATGGAGAACCAACATCGATGAAAGTAGCCATACAAGTAGATAGAAAGGGATGAGAGAAGGGAGAGAAGAGAACGCAGAGAAAATTAGGAAAAGATGAGAAGAGGGAAAAAATAGAAAAAAGCTTATATATATATACTACCTTCGTCCCACATTACTTGTTTCACTTTCTATTTTGGGCGTCCCACTCTACTTGTCTCACTTTCCATTTAAAGAAATAATTAAGAAATTACTTTATTCACTTTATGTCACATCAGCACCACTTTATATCACTTTATCAATTAAAAAATATTTTATATCACTTTATTAATTACACTAACCACACCCTTTATATCTAATCTATTTTTTCTTAATCTCCGTGTCCGGGGGAAATGAGCCAAGTAATGTGGGACAGATGTAGTATTTTTTAATGAGGCAGGGGTCGGGTCGGAGCTACCGGGTCATAACCCGCCTAACGCATACAACGCGTTGTACGCAAGTTTTTGTGTAAAGTTAATTATAAATATTGCTTTGTTTAGGAATTAAACGGTGGTTTTGATGTTGAACTGAAAATTAGGGTTTGTCCCTTTTATTGTGTTCTTCGTTCTTTCGAAAATCAATAGATTAATTCGTATGTTTGCTTTCGGCATTCATTGAATCAAAGGAGGTATTTGTTTATTGTATCGGTTACACGTTTCTCCCTGCATCAATATATATATATATATATATAGCATCATTTAGCCAATGCATGACTTAGAAAGCAAATAAAAACAGTATAGCAACTTCCTAAAAACTAGGAAAATTTCTTGACTTGGTAAAATAAATTACTAGGCAGATTTTGATGCAACTAAATTATGAACAAGCCTTCACCGAAGCGGAGAGTTGAGGCCCTCTTGAGAAGACAGTGAATGGACAACGTGATGCCTCTTGGACGGGAAAGGCGGCGGCGGCATCGGCATCTTCCGGAAGGACGGGCGCCGCCTGAGGTGGTGAAGAGTTCTGTTGCTATAGTAAGCGTGGAAGACAGGGATAGCCCTCTCCTTCAGCTTGAGAATTGAGAAAAACAGCAGCCTGTATACTAAGAGAATGACTGCAACCACAGCCAAATCCCACCATTTTGAGTGGCGTAGAGATACGCCCAGAAACGAGGTTAGAACTTGTTCTCCCGTCAGCTTCGGCTGTCCTGCCTCCGCTGCGTCGAACTCCATCCCGATCATGTCGTTTTTATACGCTCCCTGTGTTAGTACGAGTATAGTTTAATTAGTGCATGTGATCTTGTATGCTGATCAATTACAATAGAACCCCTTTAAATTAATACAATTAGGATCAGAGAAAATAATTATCTTATAAATGTTAGTGTTAATTTAATGGACAGTAATACGGTCGGGACTGAAGAATACTATTCTCTCCGTCCACAAAAATTATATATTTTGTGGACGGATGGAGTATTATCTTATAGAGGTTATTGATTTATCGAGTTTTAATTTAAAGAGATTCAACTGTATATTTTTACCTGCAATGCCCAGGCCATGTAGTTGATGTAGGAAATAGGATATTTCCAGAATATCATGGGAAGATCAGGAAGCAGCCTGAAGAAACCTGCTGTAGCCATCATAATGCCCTGATTTTGCACAATTTATAGATATGTAGATTAGATTAGAGATCATTCAAAGTTGGTGAGAAAAAAGCTTTAGCTAATTTAAATGGTTTGTTGAGGCCAGGAGAAGGAGACTTACAATAAAACCTGCACCAACTACAACTCCCATCAAGAAATTGGGGACAACGGCGGCCACAACCATCATGCAGCTCTCAACGACGGAGATGGAGATCAGGAGGTCGAGGAAAGCGTAGACGAAGTGAGAGAAGCCGGGATGATACTTGACCATGGAATAAGTGATGGATACTGAACTCAATGACATTACAAACAAGAATGGGAAGGAAGATATGAAGTTCGATACGATAAACACTCCGACCCCATAATGCCCATTGAGCCTCTCTTTGTAAAATACTTTCATTTCTTCAATGAAAGATGGGAAGCCTCCAATAGCCATGAAAGTCATAAAACCAGATATGAATCCACCACATGCTCCCCTTGCCAGAATTGCATGATAACCGGATCCGACATCGTGGAACACGGAGCCAACACATAACGACACCATGATATAGATTAGGATCCGCATCCAGTAATACCCGAAATCTCTCGACATGTTTGTCAATGATCGTTTTGTTAGAGCTGTAAGTTGCTTAAACCATGTAGCCTGGCTTCCTCTAATTTCCTCAAAAACTAATCCTTCCTGCATTATGTATATAGTCACTCATCACAAATGGAAATTTGAAGAATTCATGACTAGTTGCATCATCAAGGTAATTCATTGATCTTCTTCCTCCTCCTTTAGTGAGGAGAAGTTATATGCAGAAATTACTCACAGTAACTGAGAAATCTTTGATCTTCGCTCTCACTCTCGATGCAAGTTTCGAATCTTGATATTTCTGGAGGAGCCTTGCTCTGATCTCTGCTGTTGTTAGATTCATATTTTGAACGCACCCTTGTTCCATATTCTGCAACAGAAAACAGACGTAGTTTTGAGTAATAATAAAATAAAACATGAGCTAGTTTTAGACTTCAACATCATATTTCAACATAATTAAACAGAGTAGTAGAGGCTTGATATATATATATATATATAGATTACTCTTATTCTCTGCGATCCCATCAATGCATTGTTTACGTAGTCGAAGTCTGAATTAATGCAACGAAGAAAATGATCGGAAGGGTTCCTCTTATGCGGACAAGGGAATCCCGCCTCACCAAAGAACTGCATGCAAATATGCAATACCAATAAACTTGATTAAACTTCAAATCCCTGATTACATATATTGATAACTAACTAAAATAGTACCTCAACAGCTGTTGCAGCCTCTCCGAAGTAGATAGTTTCGCCCGAGGAGAGGAGCAGGAGATCGTCAAAGAGGGCAAAGACCTCGCTGCTAGGCTGATGAATGGAGGTGATGATGGTTCTGCCACGACGAGCAACGTTTCTGAGCGCTTGAGCAACAAAGAAAGCCGAAGCGCTGTCAAGGCCACTGGTTGGCTCGTCGAGGAACAACAGACGCGGTTGCGTTATAATCTCCAGCGCAATACTCAGCCTCTTCTTCTCCCCACCACTAATGCCTCTCAAATGCCAGTTTCCTATGATGTGGTCCGCGCACTCTTCCAGTCCCAACTCTGTTATCGTGCTACGTATCAACTCTCTTTTCTCGTGTTTCGTTATGTTGCTCGGAAGCCTCAGTGATGCTGAGTATGCGATGGTTTCTCTCACTGTGAGAGTCCCAAGCAGCACATCTTCTTGGGTTACATAAGCCTGCGATTAGAATTTGGACACGAGCTTAGAGAAAGACCATGTATCCTACATTTGTAATAACATTTTCATATCATAATTCTCATACATGGGAAAAGAAAACCACAATTGTTAGGGTTAGAATCACAAGCTAATATAAACAGATTGCGCATATATATTGGAAACATAAGTCTAATCGGTCTATAAATTACACAACTCTAGGAATTAGATGTGACAAAATCAAAGGAGCAAAGGGAGACTCTTAGGAAAACTTTTTTACTGCTTAAATATAAGAATACTATTTTAGAGGTTGTACACTTCTGTTCATTATATGTTGAGCAGATTAAAGTGGACATAGCAAGCTGCAGGATGGTATAAAGAACTTCATTAGTCATTCTAGCAATTTCCATCAAAGGACAATTTTATGAGCTTTAAGCAATATTTTTAAAAATTGGGATCCAAAATATGGTCATGTTATTTATTCTTTTTATTCCTAAATATTGAATGGAAATCAATCAAATTAATAGAATTTGTTTTAAGGAAAAAAGACAAAATGAAAAATTTAATCATCACATCTTTTACAAAATTCCAAAATATGACATTTGTTCGAGGACAAACTCTATTTCCAGTTAGTATTTGAGATAAACTTCAACTTCATTGCACACTGATTAACATTGGAAGATATTGCTCCACTACCCCCTAATTGAAAGCATGCTCACTTTCACTTATTACCACCGCTCATAATTCATATTTGTTCGACATTACAGAATAGTGATATTTAATGGAAACATGGGTCTTACTAACTATCCCCAACGACCAAAAAAATTAGTTTTTTATTTTTTTATATGTAGTCTTGGGCGGACGATGGTGAAACTGAAAGGGCATAAGTTAATTTGTTCAACCAATTTCGCCAGTCTAGAACTATGATACAAAATCTAATACCTCACTCAAAAAACCTTTATCAGGATTTTTTTTTTTTTTTTAACAAATAGAAGACGTAACAAGTGTTTCACCGAAAATGGAATTGTTCAAACATAATTCCAATCTCATTTAAATTGTATCAATGAATTTAGATATTTGTGTGATCAGCCTAGTGAAAGAGACATAGCGACACTACATGACCGAACGACATTTAAGAAGACACTGCTGATTTCTGATAATTCAACTACCAGAACATAGCATTAATTATTTAATTGTTTTTATGATCTCCACAAGTGCAAATTAAAGTTTTTTTTTTCCTTTTTTTTGGGTGCATGTTCAATTACCAAAATGTAAGTACTATAAAAATTCCAAATTTTTGTGGGCTTCGCCTGAAGAGTTCCCGTATGAGGAATATTATTTAATTCTTAGTTAATATTCGCAACAAGAAATACTTTCAGTACTCACTCTCTCTTTCTCTGTCTATCTCTCTTCTTGTATGCGTGGCGCCCATGAATATATTTCAGGCGATATATAATTTAAAAATAAACTGAAAAGTTACTACTAGAACTTTTAAGAGCATGCACAACGGGGGTCGATCGTTGGGATCGATCCTGCCGCTCGACGCCATCTCCTTTGACCCTGCAGTGTCGATGCCATTGTGGCTCCATCGACCCACCGGTGTCAAGAGTGGTGTCGTTTTATCGACCCCGCTCTCGACCTCATATCGTGTAATTTTGGGGACACATGGCATGTCCCCATAGGTCCGATTTTTTTTATTAATTTAAGAAAAAAAATATCAAATGGTTTTTTTCACCAATGATTGGGTAGACCTGAGGTCTATATATCGACCTCATTATCAAATTTTGTATCTGGGTCTATCCAATCATTGAGACCCCATCAAAATCACACTCCTCAAGAATAGACCCGGAGTCTAAAATTGAACCGTTGTACATGCTCTAATAAAAATAATGACTACGTAAAGTCAACGATTTAACATGACTATCTTATTTAAATAGTTTAGAGCACTTTCAACAAAATTTTAAAAAGTTTGTTTCTAATTTTTTTATAAAGCTCCCCAATATTATTTCTAACCTCTTTATGAATGCGCTTAATTTTCAATAATTATTTTATAAAAATTGTGGCCCAACTCAAATTATAAGATAAAAGTACATTTAAATTCGAATAAAATTTCAAAGAGGTTTAATTATTTTTGTAGCATCCACCCATTTTGGAAGATCATTTAAGGTGTAACTTTATTCTTATGTTTTATTATTTTTGTTTAAATTTAGAATTACAAGTGATTTTGAGTGAGTTTACACCACTCTACAATAACAATTTTAGGTTGGGCTATTTTTATGCGCTTGTATACGTGTGTGCAACACAGTAACGGTACTAAACATGAGGGAACTCTATGGAATTGAACCTAGCCAGCTATTACTACTTCACTTCACTGGAGTAATGAATTAACAAAGGCTCTTTTCAATTTACCATACGTTTAATGAATATCATGTAATCTATACCAATTTTTTAAAGGGTAAAGTACAATACCAAAAACAAAGTAGGTAGTAGCACTTACAACAATGCCGTAGTGAAGGCTCCTTTTTATCTTTCCATTAAGAAGAACGTTTCCAGACATTACCACATTTCCTGAAAGCCTGCCTGAAAATTAAATGTAAGATAAAATTAGCTTACTAATAGGAGGATTTGGGTCGGTCCACTTCACAGTCCAAACAATTTCATTTCCATCCTTTTTTATTTATTATCTTTTATTAATTAGATTATAAATTCTAATTAAAGTAATAAATTTATACATCCAATTCATAATTCAAATTAAGTGCACACAACCACCACAAACTTACATCGGAAGAAGTATGAAAAGAATTTCGAGTATTGAGTAAATCTATACTACTATAAACCACCAGACAACTGCGCTGTACAATAAATATGGTGAAGAAGCACTGTCTAAAAGTCCGCACTTATTAATGCAGCTGTCCATTTTTGGCATCATTATTTATTTCTTTCTACTGTAATTATTTATAGTGTGTCGTTTTGAGATACTAAGTATTTCATGTTTATCACGAAGTTCAATTATAGTATTTCCTCCCACGGACCAAAATACGCCTTAATTTACTCTCTTAGGTACTAATCATTAAACGTGCATTGAAGTGTTGCGCTTAGAGAGAGAGAGAGAGAGAGTCTATCCTCGGGAATACTTCCAAAATTGTGTTTTGCAAGTTGGTTGCACACGGACCCGATGGATGTGTGTGTAACCAAGCAGAGAACATCACTAGCTAAGAGCACCCATAACGCGGGTGTCGACGAGGCGAAGAGATCGAATCTCACTCGATCCGAGGGCATGTGGGCTGCTGTTTGGCAATTGAACACCATACCTCCGCTCGTCCTCCCTCCTCCATGTGGGTGTGTGACATTTGTCTCATTTTTATTTTATTTATTGAATATTGAGAGAACATCAATAAGAAAACAATTGGAGGCCTGGCGTGTTCTCTCATATGTAGATGATATCTCATGTGGATGTATGATATGAAATGTGATAATAAGTAAAGTAAGCAAAGAGTGTCTCAAAGTGCTTAGTGCGACAACTGCAACATAAACATGCTTGATAACGGCAGCCTCGACTCGTAGGGTCTATGCTTACCCCAATTGCAAATTGAAGGTCTAACTACAACATCACCAAGGAGTGCTCCTTAAAGGTGTGGGTGGATCCCTCTCTATTAATACCACAAACTACTTTTACTTCTTTCCAATTTGGAATAGTTCCCACCTCAATTTCACACCACGAATTTCATGCTTAATTGTTCATTCATACTACCAAATTGGATTAGAACAAATTACAAATACATATAATTAATATATCATCGAACCTAAAATTTAAATCCTAAAGGATTACCATAAATTAGTTTTAATTATTGCTATTAAATGTATCCATTTCCATCAAAATTGCAGCAAGCATCTCCATACACTCTTATCTCTCTATCTCTCTTGTTTTTCAGAAGAACCACTCTTCTCTTCGAAGCAAGTTTTCTTTTCAAATTGTGTTGTGGAAGGCTCTTAATTAAGCATAACCACTAACACTAAGCATAAGAAAATCACAGATTTATACGATTCACATGCAAGAGTACTAGTTTTGAAAAAAATACAGCTAGTATTAATTAGGGTTGACATCATGAAAATACACGAACTTTGAGTCAATTTTCATTTTTCCCACGATCTTTCAATTTTCTGTGACAATACATAAACTTTGAGTCAACTTTCAATTTCTCCATGAACTTACAACTTTTTGTGACAATACACGAACTTTGTGTCCAACTTTCATTATTCCCACGAACTTCAACTTTGGTCCACCTTTGAGTCAGTTTATGTGGCAATCGAGAGAGTGCAATCTTTTCGTCCGACGACTAAATTAAATGATCTCTTCTTTTAATCTCGTACGTTGTCATTTAATCTCTAATTAACTTACCTATTTAACTGTCTTGCTAGGATTTTTGGTGATATAATTTGTCCTATTTATCCAATCAAGCCATTTGGAAAGAAAAAGACATTAGCGTATGAGTTTTATTTTGGCATGAAGATTAATGGCAAAATTGAAAAATTAAGAAGAAATATGGAGAAATTTTGAAGAAGATGATGCTCTTGTCTTTATAGGAGAAATATGGAGAATTTTCGTCGCAATATATATCACCCTAAACTCTAGCAAGATAATAAAATAGGTTTGTTAATCTTAAGATTAAACAATCGGGTATGAAGATTTAAAAATATGATAGTTGTTTAATTTAGCTGACTAACGAAAAGACTTACTCTCGATCGCCACAATTTTAGCGGAAAAATGATCATGGGGAAAATCGAAATTGGACCAAAGTTTAAGTTCGTGAGTATAATGAAAGTTGACTCAAAGTTCGTGTATTATCATAAAAAGATGAAACTTCGTGGGGAAATTGAAAGTTAACTCAAAGTTCGTGTATTATCATAAAAAATTAAATGTTCGTGGAAAAAATGAAAGTTGATCCAAAATTTGTGCATTTTCATGAAATTAACCCTATTAATTAAGTACCACGAGCGTGGATATAGCATTTTTAAATTTAATTCACTAATTTCTTTTAATTGGTATGCAGCAGGTTCACCCGCGGATTGAAACACCGAATAAAATAAAATAAAATAAAAATAAAAATAAAATATTTTACTATGTGATAAGAAAATTCTATCTCATGTTGCTAAGGCGGCACTAAATTTTCAAATTTTTAGTATTACTTTGCTCATATAATTGGAAGCTGCATAATTAAATGAAATCCAACCATATTTGCTATCAGAAACCAGCTTTAATAGAAAGCAAATTAAATGCTTCTTTAAAGCGTTGGATAAATACTATGAATGTGCAGCGCAGCGCAGGTTCACAGTATCTTACATACCTACCATGCAGATACTACCCAGGTGAGGTGTCCTATTAGTACCATGACACCACATGCATTGCTCTTCAACAATTTTTCTTTTTCATTTTTTTAAAAGAATTTATTTTCACCAATTACTTGATATTTTACATACATATTATGTTGTAGGGTTCAATTAGTTATTTAAGTGATGACTGGTTGAAAGAAATGAAATTTATAAGGGAAAACAAATGAACTTTTTTTTTTTAAAGAAAAACCTAAATATATATGATAGTATATTAAACATAATCCAATCAAACAATATTTAGGATATTTAGAAGCTAACCCGGAAAGGTCGACATTCAAATCATTACACTTTAATTATCAAAAACATAACGGGCAAGACTGATGTGCTACTCCTCGCAACGGCTATACGAAAACTTCCACCACAAAATGTTGATGGAAATTAGTGAAACTAATAGAATTCTTGTGGTTGATATCCATAGTGAATGAAACGATCATTTCTTAATGAAATTTCATTTCCATGACCACAGTTACTCCCTCCGTTCCGTTCTACTTATCTCACTTTTTATTTTTGATGTCTCACTTTATTTGTCTCACTTTCTATTTAAGGAAATAATTAATAAATCAATTTTTTCCACTTCAAAATCAATTTATGTTACTTTAAAAATATTTTATATCACTTTATCAATTAAAAAATTCCTTATAAAGTATCACTTTATTCACTACTCTAAACACACCATTTATATCTAATTCTTTTTCCTTAATCTCCGTACCCGTCTCAAATGAGATAAGTAGAAAGGGACGGAGGGAGTATTGACTTTTTGATAAATTTTAATTAAAACTAATTAGTACTATAAATTACTAAAAGTTAAGTTTTATAAAATCACATACTGATGACAAATTCCCTAATTATAAATTATCAATCCTAATAAATATAATAATCAAATATCAATCGATAAAATTGAAATTAAGTACTAAAAGTAACTATATACGCTAATTAATCCTGAAGTAGTACAATATTAAACTAAAACACGAATAGGTATAAAATGAGGATGAAAAGTTTTAAATTAAATGATAGTACTACGTAATGGGACACTTATTGGGGGACACTGCCCAAAAAGTAAGAGTTGCATGGTTTCCTTTTCTGATCTTAATTTTTTCGATAGTCATACTTGATATAAATAATGTTCTCGTAAAAATAATTCTCTCTCAAGTGAAAATAATTGTTATTTAAGTAAACATTTTACTTTTTTTTAGTCAAGTATTTTACTTTTTACAAGGTTACAATTGATGATAGACAGATTAGTATGAAAATTTATATTACATATATTATTATTTGGAATTATAGAGAAAAAAGACTAATTTCTCAGTTTACTTTAATTTTCTTTTTGACTTGGGAAAAACGGGAATTTGAAACCTAAATTTTACTGCCTAAAGACTAAAGCCGACAATTTATGTTTTTACTAAAGTAAGGATTTATGCTTTGGACCGAACTATTCCTAACAAAATGTAGAAAGCTAGCTAATGATGCCGCAAATGGAGATTGCGTACAAAATGTAAAAATGTCTATACATTCGGTACATATATAATTCTTCAACATAAATGACGCTTGTTGCATTAATTGCGATACAATTGAAAGAAATTATAATAAAAGTTGTCATTATTCGTAAAACATAATTAAAAACTTAAAGGTTGCAATAAGTTTATAATCAAAATATACACCTAATATATGTATGATTAGTAATTGTGTAATGCATCAGACAATTACAGATAATAATAATGACAGAATTTCATATTATTACTTCATAATTACTAAACCTTAGCGGTGTGCATGTGGCCGTAATTAGAAGGCAAATAAATAGATTGGTGTAATTAGGAATAATTATTGATAACTAAATTTATGAATTTTAATTAGAATTTAATCTCAAATAAAATTATTAATGAATTTTTATTATAGTTTATTAATCCTAATTTAATTTATTAAGTCCTCACTAATATAATTAATAAAAAAATTAAAATTATATACGATGAAGTGCACCAATAATACAATTTGTAGTGAAATGATAATTCCACAAATACATTTTAATGGAGAATCCCTTTGCTAATGGTTTATACAAGGCGCTAATGGAGAGAAGAAGTGAATATGTTATATTGTTATTACGGGAAGAGATGAATTAATCTTAGGTCTGTCATGACTAATATATGCAGCAACACACACTCACACAGATATATACCTCCCAAACCAAACATGCGGGGGAGAGAGAGAGAGAGAGAGAGAGGGAGAGAGAGGGAGAGAGAGAGAGAGAGAGAGAGAGAGAGACTGGCCTGCGAGAGAATCAAGAAACGTTGACTTGCCGGAGCCAGAAGGGCCCATGACAGCCATGATTCTGCCGGGAAGAGCATAACCAGTTAAGCCATTAATCAACCTTTTGGTGGGGCCGTTACCGAAATTGGGGAGCAGAGCCGTTAAATCCTCCCACGCCAGAAACCATCCTCCTCCTCCTCCTCCTCCTTCCGAAACCATTCTGCCCCTCTCCAGATCTCCATTATCAACCTCTTCACCTGCTGCTGCTATTTCTATCTCCATATTCTCTATCTTAAATAATGTGCAAACACATATATCGACGTTGAATTGTGTTATTTTTTTTGGATTTCTTTTTTATACTGGTTAATTTCGATGGATGTTATTACTTTAGTGGATACACTTGAATGCTGCCAATGCCATGAATGGCTATACAGAGAGGAGGTTGAGGGAAAGTTACCTATTTATATTACCAAAAGCTTCTTGACAGAATAGACCCTAAGTTTTTTTCTTTCCACTCGGATTTTTCTAGATATATTAAGAAGAATAAATCTATGAGTGATGCTATTTAGCCATAATATGGCTAGCCATAATTCAGTTAATTTTTTCAAAATAAATCGATTTAGATAATTTTTTGATTTATTTTAAGAAGTACAAACATATATTTTATGTTATTATCATATTATTGACTTAAATTTTGTCATAAGTGGTGTAAATATATAATTCTTTCATTCTTTCAGTAAAAAGCTTTGTATTCACTTTATTATCTATATCGACATTTTTATTGCCTCAAAATTCAAATACTATCAACATAAATTTATATAAACTGAATATTTAAATTATTAGAAGTCATTTAGAACTTAAAATTATAAATAAATCAATTTTTTCTCTTATTTTAACAAAATTATGGGTAGCCATAATATGACTACATAGATTTATTCATTAAGAAATCGAAAATGCTAATTCCCCGTCTCATTTAAAATGATAAAAAAATTCATTTTTTTCTTATTTAAGTGATGACACATATTCAAAATAAATATAATTATTTGAAAGAAAATATGAGCTCTACTTAGGACTGTTCAAAGTTTGGTTTAAACCGTAAATCAAATCGAACCAAATCGTATTTGTACGGTTTGATTTGGTTTACGGTTTCAAAATTATGGTTTGGTTTAGATTTTTTAAAAATTATGGTTTTTGATTTAGGTTTGGTTTTTAAAAAATATAAACCAAATCAAACCGTAAACCGTAATATATTTATAATATTAATATTTTGTTTATTATTAATTAAGAATTAAATTGCATAATGCATCTCATTTTTTATTGTATATGTCGCACAACCTGTTGGTTAAACCATGATGTAATTAAATAAAGTTTAACCCTAGCAAATACTTTACTTTTTTTTTTTTGGAACAACATTACAAGAAAATTTAAATACCGCATGACGGAGGACTCGAACCCGTGACCTTTGGCCCGGACATTAACCTCACTACCACTAGACTAACACACTTGATTTAACTTTGACGGCCCTTCTTATATCTTTTAGCGCCTCCGTATATATTTTCATTAACTATGATAGTTTCACTATTAACAATATATTTTCACCAAATATTGTCATTCTTGTTTTTACCATGTTCAAATTCAATATCAAGGTTCCTGTTGGTGAGGAAAGCTGAGGATGTGAAGTTTGTTTATTTTTGGTCATTTGCTAAATCATTCTAGCCAAGTATAGTTGTGTTAGTGTTTTTATCCTAGTATTAAGAAGACATTTGCACGATAACAACTCAAATAAAAGATGTTTGATTTTTATTTGTTACTGTTTTGCAAGAAATAAAAAAATATATGGGAACCGTAAATCAAACCGCACAAACCGTATTAATACAGTTTGGTTTGGTTCAGTTTTAATGCTAGAACAGTTTGATTTGGTTTAAAAAATTATCAAACCGTTTTTTTTCCAGTTTGGTTTGGTTTTGGTGCAAACCGCACCAAATCGGAACGCGTACAGTCCTAGCTCTACTACTTTAATCACTTTATACCTTTAAATGATCATGGGCAATGGTGATCGCTGCTCATATTTTAGGCTCATCTGTGGGCCATGTGATCGTTTATTTTTTTACTTATTAAATTTTATAATGTAAAAACATTTGAAAATAAATTAATTTTTTTTAATTAAAAAAACATTACATAAAAAATATTACACTAAAAAAGTACATTTAAAAAAAAAAAACTACTAAAAACATTACATTAAAAAAAATTACTCCAGATTGGAATCAATATCTCATTTCTTCCTTAGAACCCGACAAAATTTCTCGGGGACTTTTCTTTCGTCGATTCCCATAGTGTCTTTGTTTCTCATGAGGATATGGTAGTTGGCCATTTTTCCCAATGCGAAGGCGACGTCTTTCATTGCAGCAGTGTCCTCGGTGAACTCGTTTGCAGTCGCGCACGCGCGGAGCTCGTTTCCCCAACCTTCTTCTTTCCTTTTGCCACCACTAGGGGACATGTCGAAGAATTGGTCCGATGCGAAGGCCCCTGGAGAAAATTGAGAAACGTAAGCTCCTTGCGTCGAAAAATTGATGCACACACGCTTGAGGAGAGGAGAATAGTGCATGTGCGGGGATGGAGGGACATGTATTTTGCATCAGCGATGGCTGAGGGCTCGTGCTATTCGGATTGATCTCTTCGGGAAAAAAGGCCAATTGGTGTTGAAATTGGCATTCAGATCCATTTTTAAGTTAAAATAGAGAAATAATTGAGATAGAATTGGAGGAGAAGTAGTAGAATGGTGTGTGATTTATGTATGAAAAAGTGTGTATTTATAGGAGAAAAATAGAAAATAAAAAAAAATTGTGGTGACCGTTGCGATCGCAACGGCTATGCGATCACCCCGTGTCAAAAAGTGGCAGCGATTGCAAGTTGAGAAGATCGCAAATCCGATCATTTTGGTGCGATTGCGGAGGTTGATCGGCAACAGCAATGATCGAAAGATCACAACAGTTACGATTACCCTAGTGATAATCGCCGCTGCGGGTGGTTTTAAATTGTGACAATTGATTACTAGCAGCTCGAATTAAACCTCACTATGTCGTCAATCTAACTATCTGCCTCTAAAACCACTAGGACTAGTACATTATGTTTTAGGCTATTTGCATTATCCACATATTATGCTGATACACAAATTAAAAGCCGCGACAAGGTGTTTTCCCATAGCTTTTTAATGAAATTAAAGGTATAGGGTGCGTTTACTTTGATGGAAAAGGGTGGAAAAGGAATTTTCACCCCTTTTCCATCATTTTCATATGTTTACTGTGATGGAAAATTTTCTCTGGATAGGTTAGAAATTTTTTTCGGGCAGCCATTTTTCACTCTTTTTCTTTCAATGTTGGATAATATTATCCTTAGCTTTTGATATGAAAATATTTTCCAATGGATAAAAGGCTTTCGGGCAGCCATTTTTCACTCTTTTTCTTTCAATGTTGGATAATATTATCCTTAGCTTTTGATGTGAAAATATTTTCCAAGAGTGAGTCTCCTGTGGAGACTTCCACGGTGAAGATGGGCACCCGCCCCGCCCACGCGCCCAATTTGACCCGCGCGTGAGATCCAGGCGCCGCGCGTGGGTCTCACGCGCCACAGTTCTTTTTTTTTTTTTTAATTTCCCGATTTGTTTTTAATATTTTCAGATTTTTTTTTCTCGACGGAGCCGAAGGCTCCGATTTTACGGCTCCGCCTTCGCTCCGATTACTAAAATAAGGATAATCGGCGGACAACATTTTGGACTTTTACGGCTCGCTCCGAGGCCTTCGGCTCCCCTCGCTCGCATCTTGACCATAGAAGAAGCGGCAAACAAAAAAGACTGGAAAAAAAAAAAACTGGTCAAAGGGGGGTTTGACCGGGTCAAACCTGGGTCAAACGGAGCGGATCGGGTCAAATGGGTCGGGTGTTGCACGGTAGAGAATATGCACCCAAGTTTTTATCATTTTCCAATGGATAAAAGGCATAAAATTGGGGAAGGGGTGGGAGGACCATGTGATAATTTTCTTTTCCATCCTAATAAATATGTGATAAAAAATGGATGGAAATATTAATATTTTCTGATCTATTCTTATATATCATTTTTCAATGAAATTTTTTTTATCAAAGTAAACGCACCCTTAATTGTGGGAAATTGTTGTTTGCACGGATAAGTTGAGAATGGAATAACTCTTTATACGCTCATTCATATTCTCATAGTCGATATAGTTTTACTGTAAGGAATTGGCCTTTTCGTTGAAATGAGTAATCCCATGAACAGTGGATTAGTCATTCTTAGCATTCCCATGGCATTACATGAACCTTATTAATTACTATCAGTAAAGAAATTTATTATTATTATTGTTGTTGTTATTAATATATAAGTATTATCATCATTGTTATTATGTTTATTACTTCATCCGTCCCGCTTATTTTGTCTCTTTACTATTGGGTACGGAGATTAAGGAAAGTTATTTATTTAATAAACTAGTGGATGAGATTGGAAGGGGATGAGAGAGAATCTCTTACACCCACTCATTATGTCTATATTTGAATGTAGACAAAATGAGTGGGACGTCCATTTAAGGAAAGGGAGACAAAATGAGCGGGACAGAGGGAGTAATGTTTAGTAATAATAATATATTGTTACTATTATTGTTTATAATATTATTATATATGTTTCTTATTAATGTACTACTATTAATGGAAAAACTGAATGTTTGACAACAAAATATATATTCAATCGATGTGTTTCATTATTCATTATCAATTTCTTACCATTCTTCGTGTATAGCTAGTAGATATAGGGCTATCATTCTCTGATTCATTCATTACTTATCTTCATTGTATTACAAGATTCATTCAATTCTACTAAATTTGTCATTTCAGCATGCCAGCAGCCTCTTAGCTATTTCTTTATGCATTAATGAAAATTATCTTTGTCCCCTTAGGGATGGTCTAGTAGTAGAGTAGGCTGTTTGGGACTGAGAGTCAGAGATCACGGGTTCAATCCCCACTGATGCCTCTATAGATCGAGATGAAGATTATCCAGTGCGCAACAAAGGTAGCGGCTGCGGGTTTCCACGAATTAAAAAAAAATGAAAATTATCTTTAATTCATCTCGCTTCTCTTTAGTAAGATCGGGAATTATTTTTATAGTTTTTGGTAGGACTTGGACCCCTTTATTAATTTGTAGTTTAAAAATTAAAAAATATATGTAACTATTAAATGATAATTTTTGTTTTCTTATCAAATTACATGACAACCATGTAATAGGCCAACAAATTCAGTTAAAAACCAATGCTTGCAAGTTTTGAAACAAAATTACTAACAACGTTTCCGTTATCATTACATTTTCTTCAAAATATCACATTCAATCAAAATCAAGTTAATTTAGTTTTTCTTTCGATATAATTGTCCATAATTATTACTTAAGAAACTTCAATTTAGCTTCTTTTTTCCTTTTTTTTTCATTTCAGTCCTGCTCTTTTATTTTTATTTTTAATTTTTTTTTAAAGATTTTGATTTTCTGATTTAGAAGGGTTTTTATGCATTGGGGACTACCCAAAAATAGTACTAGCATTTGGGCCTGATTGGGTGAAGATAAACTACAAGGAATAAAACAGAATTTTGAAGCAGCCCAAATTGTTATAAGCGGCGGGTACCGTGACCAAGTAAAGTTAAAAGACACGATTTAGAATTACCCTAAAGCTAAGGAGCATGCTTGTTTGGTTCAAGCAAAATAAATTGAAAGAAATGGAATCAAGTAAGAGAATGAATTATAACAATAATTGTTATCTTTATCCTGTGTTTGGTTAAGCAACGGAAATAAATTACTTGTAAGAGATTTTCTCTTTTCGAAAATGAATGATTTTGTTACTTCTCTAATTTGAAATATACTAGTAACATTTTAAAGGTTTTGGTAACCCTAAAAAAAGAGTAATGATTAATTCACTACACAAACAAAACAGAGAGTAATAAATTCAACCTGAATCCCTTTCCAGTCCCAAAAAACCCAACCAAACATAGAATATATACATATTAGGACCTTTATATTTTTTTGGGTCTTCTTATTTTTGAAGCTTGTACGGTCCCCACCCAGCATAACTCCATAACTGCCCCTGAGTTAAGGGACTTAGCAAGTCATGTCTCTTAATTAGTCTGTGCAAGGGAGGAAAAAGAATATATCTCGAGAGAGGAAGCATATATGCGTGAGTTATTCGAACATCAACCATTCTAGTGTGTGTATTTTTATATTTATTGGAGAGTATAATATAAATAGAGATTGAAGTTAGTTTTTCATAAAAAAAATTAATTAAACATTATAAAGAAAAATAGTATTATCCATCAGTATGTTTATTATTTTGTTGAATTAAGAGACTATAGTGAGAAATGATCGTAAGCATATAATTATAGTAATCACCCTCTTTGTATAAGCGTGTCGTTGGGTTGAAAGCTCATTTGAATGAAGTTGGCTAATACCCGGAGTTTCCCCTTTGGCCTATAGGAGGGAGATGGGCTATGTAAAGGATTTGATTAATTGATGCATCAATTCAATTTCGACATCACAAAACTCACATTATTCGTGCATTTAATTATTTCAAATTGCGATGTTGTTGTATGTAATTATTTCTAGGTGGAGATGCAATAGGCCCTTCATTATCTATCTATACCCATTATAAAAGAGTGAATTCTTATAAAATTTGATTTATCTAATATACCCATCTTATTATATTCGTTTTAAGGATATTAATGTAATTTTATATAATTAATTGAAGAATCCTAATTATATTAGAAGTCTACCCAAAAATTCAAATACTACAAAACTTAAAAAAAGGTTAATAATTAAGGAATTATTATTTTAACACGGTATAATATGGAACTCTTTCAAAAAATTGGTTAATAGTACGCACAGTCAACATATCATATGTGACTGAGTAGTAGATTGGTATAAAATTCTAATATTACATACCTTAAAATGTGGGAGGGGGGGGGGGAGGGAATTCATAATTAAGGAATTATTTTAACATATACAAAAGTAACAAAACTCTTTTAAAAAAAAAGTTAAATAATATTATCAAGATAGATATAAATTTCACGAAACCCTTAATCATATGTTTGAAATAAAAATTTCACAAATTAATGCCTTATAAGTCGCGTCTGATGCAGTTCATGTTTGTTGTGTGGTGCACATCTCTGTAATTTGCTACTATAGTTCAACTTAAATTAAACATGTTTTTATATAGTTAATCTTGATTCATCTCACTTCGTTTATATTGGAGCCATTATGCTTAAATAATGAGTGGAATGTAATTGGGAAATAAAAATTAGTCTATTACAATAACGAATTGAAAAAAAAAAAAATGATAGACGAGAATGATATATAGAAACTTTCATTTCATTGTCGAGATCAGGGAAACCTATATAGACAAAAGTATCTAATGAAAATAGGCCTCACAATTCATTATTTGTATTGTGTATTTTATTTAAAGCATCCCTAAGTAGACATCTCAATGGTGTAGCAGTCTGTATGCAGTAAGGTTAAGTGTTTAAATTCCACCACTATCTCTTTACGCAAGTAAAAAAAAGCCTTAGCGAAAATAATGATTTAGAGGTTTGAGCATACAATATTCAACTAAAAATATATTCTATGAAACACGGCCCCGTCAAGTAAGATATATTTGATGATAAGGGAAACTTGACTCTTATAGTTATAGCTCAATTACCCATGATTTTCAATGCTATGATACACAATAATATATTTTTTGGAGTAAAAAAATTTGCATTACTAAGCCAAATTTACACGAACAACATCAAGACGCCAAGACGAGTAATATGACTCACTCCCAAACAATAACACTTTGATATTCAAAAGCAAATTAGATCGACAACTGTTATGGCCAAAATTAACCCAACATTTTCAAGAATATTATCCACATAAGAAAAAGAGGAAATTGCTGCTCGCTTGTTGTGAATCCGAGGCTAGGTATTGCTGAGAGATGAACTGCTACACTCTCGTTTCATGTTGATGTGTGTTTGCCTGCAAAAGAATGAACGCCGGGGGTGGATTCCGGCGAACACCCTCCGAAGCTTAAGTCAGATTCTCTCATTTAACAAGAAAATAATGCCAAGTGCTTGAGTGTTTGTGTAGAGAGTATTCTGTGTAAAGAAATGACCAACTCCCCTATTTATATGGAAAATGAGTGTTGCTTAAAGATTAAGCAATAGATCCAAAGGTCCTTAGCAGCCAACTTTCCACGTGGCGAAATCTTATTGACTTACTTAAAAGTGATGTCAGAGTTGGCAGGAAGGACACGGGAGACCTCACGAGGTCTCTCGCAAACGGGAGACCTGACCAGGTCTCTCGTACTACCTGATGCTAGCCAGGTCTCTAAATAAGTGTACTAAGTTGTTTCTCTATATCTTAGCAAATTGTTTCTTTCTCAAGTCTCTAACTGAGGCCGGTTGCATTTATATTCTCCTACTTTCTACGTGTGATCTCTTTATCAAGTCTCGAACCAAGACTTGGCGATTTTGTGCCACATCAACAACATTATTTTGTTAGTCAATATGTTTTCATTATCAATTTCCTAATAATACATGTTTAATTCAAGTACATATAAATGTGTCATACATAAGTTACATAAATATTCTTATTTCAAACACAAAGTTTATATTCCTAATGTAAATAATAATTATTAGATTTAAAAAAAAACTATAATTGAAAAGAAAAAAAAAATATAATAGTAAGTTATTTTCCAAGATGCACACCCATATATGTACATATATATTGACAAACATTATTTTATTGTATTGAACCCATTTTTACTGCAGTGTAGCAAGAATAAAGTTTGAGCATGCAATTTTTGTTAATTTGTATATTATGGATTTGAAGGTTTTAATTTACAGGGTCATTTAAAGTTTTGATTTGAAATTTATGCAAAATTAACAAATGTTCATTTTGTACAATATTGAAATATAAACGATTACTATTAAATGAGATACACTCGATCCCGCTCTTTTTGAGCCGTTTTTTATATTGAGACGTCTCATCCATCTTGACTCATTTCATGAAAGGAAACAATTAACACTTCAACCTACTCATTTTCTATATTTCTACCCTTCCCCTTAATCTTCGTGTCAATTATAACGATCCAAGATGGGCGGGACGGAGGGAGTATGAATTAATAATATAGAAAACATGAAAATAAAGATAAATAAGAATAGAGAACCGTAGGTGTGCCACATAGTACAAACATAAGCTTCGTTAGTATGAACATAACTTCGCTATTATATACTATATATTGATAAGATCTTCGAATTTTCTTCTATCTCATTGTATAGTGTAATTCCGGTTATTTAGAAACAATCAAAATACAATAAAAGAAAGAAATTTGTCAAACATATAAATTTTTTGAATAATTACTTTTTATTATTTAAATTAAATTTTCAATAAATTGCACGCAAATAATTTGGAGAATTAAGATAAATAGGAATGGATGGATTTGGGGGGTGCCACGTAGAATTTTTGCAAAAGTTATCGTGAGCTACACCATTCTTTTTTTTTGAATGAAGGAAAATGATTATTGTTTTGAAAAAATCCTATGTGGCACCAGCCAAATCCCTCAATTCCTATTTATCTAAATTCTCCAATTTTTTGAATTATTAAGCAAAAAATACATTTTACATAATGTTCAAAATGATCAATATATAGAATCAGACCAAGTGATTGCTGAGATTCGCTCATAAACATACAATTTGAATTTTAAAGATAATGTTCGAAAACATATTTATTGTGACTTAGACGGAGAAATGCACTGGAGCACCGATGTGTATCATGCATGCATCCGAATTTACATATGGAAATGTTCATCTATTACAAAAAATATGTTTCATTTTTTATTTGTAGCAAACAAGTAGTTAGCTTATCGGAATCTTAGCTTATCGGAATCAAAGTAACTATAAAGGGAGTTTTCTTTGGCCACCGAAGATTTAATTGTAGAAAGAATCAAAATCAAAAGTTTCAAATAACTCTTTAGAAAACGTTCTTGGTGAAAAAAAAATGTGAATGAACGGTCTCACTGAATTGAATTGGATCCATGAATCTGTAATTATATCTATATTTATTGGTAAATACAATCTCAACCAAATTAAAGTTGAAATAGTAGACGATGTAGTGGACAAAATTCGTCTTCTTACAAAGCCTGTTAAATTGGCCCAACTAACATGTCGGACCATACAGATCAGATCCACTGGAAGCATCGGACATACTGGAAGCATCAGACACATTGGCCGCATCTGCCTTAAAATCAAGAAGGCTTTAATATTTTTATAATTAATTACTGTAGCCCAACAACTTGTCGCGAGTCTCGTGACTAAACTATTGACCTAAAGTTCACTAACTATTACTTGTTGATGGCCCACTCTATTAAAGTTGATGGCTCTGCAAATTAGCTATATGAGCAGTTTGCATCAAGTATGTGTTATACGCACACATGTATACATGCAAATATAAATAAAAATGTGCACATTAATTTATTTATATATGTATACATACGTGTATATATAAGTTACTTAGAAAATATAAAATAAATTATATTCATCAAAACAGACATTACCCGACTATTATAACTCTTTGGTTAAAATCATTTTAACTAAATTTGGTTAAAATCATTTTAACTAAAAAGTGGGGGACAAACTGTAGTGGACAAAATTCATCTTTCTTACAAAGCCTGCTAAATCGGCCCAACTAACATGTCGGACCACACGGATCAACCCAATACAAGTTTAATTAAATCATTAGGCTTAAGGAGCCCATATCCGACCTGGGGGTATCTGACGAGGCCGTCGTTAGCACTCACAAAATAAATTTGTAGCCTTTGCCTACAGCTATATAGATAGCTGTAAGAACAGGGTCGATCCACGAGAAGTTGATAGTATCTTTCTCTTGCCTTCTTCCACCGGTCTTGCAAAAAGGTTTTGGTTTTGGTCACAGTACCCTTCTTGGGCAATACACTGTAAACTAAATAACTGAAACTAAACAGAAGAATTGATCAATAGACAAAAGTAACCTGGCCTGAACTTGACTCATTAATTATGAACGCTTACTCGGTCATCGGTGCAAATATATTTATCACATGCATGCATCGTTGGTTATAGGACTTGAATGCTGAGATCCCTTTTTACTCGTCACGCTCTCAATAAACCCTTCCCTGACCTATCCTTACTTAGTTGGCGACGCACCGCCGGCTCCCCATTCTGGGAAATACCTCTGTCGGAGTCATCGTTCAGTTTCTTGCCCAGAGAGCATTAAAATCTAGAAAGGCCCAACAAGGAATAATCACGTCTTGCCCAACAGGGTAGACACCTTCCTCTAATGCTAATCGATCTTAATTGAGATAGTTATGGAAAACACTCCTACTTCCCAATTGATTAGTGATCTAATATGTCTTAAGTGATTAACGGCCTATTAACCCCTTAATCGTATTACACCATATTGGAATAAGCTCATTAACATATCGGGAACACATGCATGCAATTATAAAGCTCAACTTAGACCTCTCGTGTTTATTGGTTCATATTTAATTCATCGTTGTCCAGACCAGGTTAGAGAAACTTAGCTAGACATAATTAAATAAACAAAAACAAAAGAGATAAAAGAAAACATACTTGAATTGAAACAAAACATAATCTGAATGTCTTGGGCAACATCGGACTCCGATGTTGCCGGAAAGAACATAAATGAAAATATAAAAATACTAAACTAAAAGTGAGCCGAAGCTCCTAACTAAGAACGAGTGAAAATTGATCTATCGGGAGTAGTAAAAAGTAAAAAATCCGTGTGTGCATGATTTAAAGTAGTATTTATAGAGGCATGTGTAGGGTTTCTGATGGGCCTAGCCCAGAGTCGTGGGCTTGGCCAAGAGTTGCCTTCTTGTGCAAGACTTTCCTTCTTTAGCTGCTGCCCAGATATACTTTCCTTCTTGGGCAGCTGCCCAGATTCTTCTTTCCTTGTTAAGTGTTGCCCAGATTCGTCCATCCTTATCTTCAAGAGATTTGATGCGATCCGAATCTATATGGATAAGGAAAGATTGACTTGGTTGATTTCTATCCTTATCTGCTTTTTTGAATAAGATGCATTCGTCAATTGTTCAGATGCAAGCTCTGGACGGTCAATGGACTTCCTCTGGGCAAAGTCCTTGTATTGGGCAAAGTGACCCCATTGAGCTGCGACGATTTTAATGCTAGTTATGTTCTTCAAGCTGGAGTTTCTTCAGCTGCTCAGTGCCTTGTATCTGCAACCTTCGTCTTTTTCACGGAATATATCACTGTATTGCCCAAATGCACCTGTTCTGCCCAAAACGCACCTGTTGTCCAAATTGTGCCATCCCAGACACAAAAAGACACAAAAGACTAGACAAAGACTTTATCTAGACACCTTAAATACACACAAAATAATCACAAAATATGGACTCATCATATACCCACACACTTAAACCACGCTTGTCCTTAAGTGTGTAAATTAGACTTACCCACGACCCTCAAAATACACAAACAAAACTCAAAACTCAAACATAAGAAACAAAATAAAAGACTCAAGACAAAATCTGCATGACTTTAATGTTAGTCAAAACAACATAACAATTCTTATCATAAAATATGCATGTGAAGGGAAGAGAACATGCATAACTATCAAGCAAGTCAAGATAGAACTGTGAGCAATATGGATGTCCTCACCACGCTCATCACTCTTGTGTATAGGATCTTTTTAACTCTCATTGACCATCTCAACTTCGGATTCACCATAGGCTTGCTTGCCCTTTAAGTCTTAATTTCATGAACTAAACCTTAAAACTCATCATTAGGTCTTTTATTGGGTTGTAACTTGGCTTAGGGCAATAGGTAGGATGTATTTAGATATGGGCTAAGGTCATTTGAACTCGTACTGGGCAACAGGGATTCCCAGCTCCTTCTTGATTCCTTGCCTCATTTTCCAAGCCTAAGCATAAAAACTTAGTAGGGAGGAACTTATTCTTTTTTTTTTTTATATATTTTAATATATTTTTTCCTTTTCTTTTTTTTTGTTTTTCTGTTCCCTCCCTACTTCTTTCACAACATTTACTAATTTGGGCAATAACGTACCCAACTATCAGTAGAAAATGTCTTGCCTAGAATGTACCCCATCATCTCCTTCCTTCCATTTTCTTCTACATTCCTTGAGTTCTCATGACCAGGTAGGACCTTTTATCAAGGCAATATTTAAGTGAATAGAAAGAATTAAATTAGCTCAAGGGAGCTAGTCAAAGGATGAATGATTAAGGTAGGCTTTTAAGGCTCCTTGGGCAAGTGAGAGAAACTGCCTAAATCATGTCAAGCTCCTAAGCCAGTTTAGAAATCATCAACAAAAGTACAAGCAAGTTCTAGTTCTTCCTAATTGAGATGTCATTATTCACGCAAGAAAATAAATCATGTATTGGTCAATACATTAATTAAGCTCAAATCCTCACAGGGTATGCTCACAATTCATTCCATCATACAAGTCATCTTCTAGCATGCATAAACTCAACACTGTTCAACAAGCATCAATTAAGCACAAAGAATTTATCAAACTATCTTGACCAACTCCTAACATGTTGACCAACTAACTCACAAACATAAACACATAAAAATAACAACAACCCCCACCCACACACTTTACCTTTGGCAAAGTGGGTGAAATGGTGATCAAGACACTACTAAAACAAAACTGACTTAACAACGACCCCCACCCACACACTTTGCATTGAGCAACGTGGGTAAAGTAAAGGTCAAGACTCGACAAACTTGACGAAAACAAAAACAAAAGAAAGACAGAAAATAATAGACTCAAACTAACTAAACCTCAAAACACTTGGGAGGAAACAATTATGATGAAGGTATAGCAAAACACCTGGATATGTTGTGGGCAGAGTACGCATTGAGAACAAAGTGAGTGGCTTGTAGTATCTCCATACGTGCAACAAAAACTTCTCCAAACTGGTCAACGCTCTCAAAGTTTGCAACTCCTTGCTTCTCGGGTTACGCAGGTGTACATCTTGCCCACCACTTATGATTCTAAAAATGGCACGTCGAGCAAGCAAATTGTTCCACAATGTGCGACAAGATTCTCCTTCAGCTAGCCCAGGCCACTAACCTCGATGCCTTTCAGCACAAAGGTAGTAGACTTCCTCTTGCCCATTATAAATGGTTCTGGGCAAGAAAGCCATGCTAGTGATTGTGCCTTCGCTTTTGAATGTCATTCCAACCTTGCTATTTTGCTCAAACTCCTAAATCAGATGTGGGCAAAATATGCTCGTTGATCAGCCTGGATGTCAGCAACCATTTCCTCCACATTGCCCAGACGCTCCAACAGTGCCTTGTCTTGGGCAACGAGAGAACTTCTTTCCTTCATTTTCCTTACCCCTCGACTTCTGCACACCAAAAAAAAAAACACCATGCAAGAAAAAAACAACTACCTATCCTAGGGTTATTATTAGAACTAAATTTATTAAAAGAAAATTACGAAAATCAAATAACATACCAGGTTGCCTCCTGGTCAGCACCCTATTTTGTGTCCTAGGCATGACGTGGATCTCATTCAGTGTTCATCAAGGTCAAGGAGATCTAGAGCCTCCTTTTGACCATAGTAGTGCCCATAGCAAAATTCCTTTTCCCAAATGATTACATGTCGAACTGTCCTTCTCCATTGACTAAACTTTCGGTAGTTAACATATTCCCTCCGATCACTTTGGAGTCTCATAGCCACCATCTTTTTAATCTCGTTTTTCACCACTTTGCTGCCAAACGTCTTGGGCACGGTATGCGCTTTGGGGAACGAACGATCTTCAAATTCTGGATAGATTCTGCCTAGACCCAGGAGTTTTAGGATCTCCTTCATCACTTGGTTCAACTCTCCTTGATGTTCCATTCTGGGCACAATGTCTTCTTTCATCAAAGGGTGATGCATACAAATGGTTGGACTCATGTCCCAGATATCGGTCAAAGTCCAATCAATTACCTCTTTGTTCATGTCCAAACGCTTTGCACATTTTCTTCTTCAATGGTTAACTCATCACTTATGATCATGGGTAGAGTC
The DNA here is from genome assembly GCA_029490685.1 of Schizonepeta tenuifolia. Taxonomy (NCBI): domain Eukaryota; kingdom Viridiplantae; phylum Streptophyta; class Magnoliopsida; order Lamiales; family Lamiaceae; genus Schizonepeta; species Schizonepeta tenuifolia. Next base: position 78,034,746 of record CM055958.1, read on the forward strand.
TTATCTTGCCCTGGGTACATGTATCTCAGATGTCTGGGCAATGGCCTATCCAACTTCGGTGCTTGCTCAATAGATGGCACCAATCTGTCTTTTGGGCTCAACAAGGGTATGTTGAGTGCCTTAGTTCTGTGTTGCCCGTGAAGCTCAGTAATTAAATAGTTGACCTCTTGGACAACCTTCAAATCACCATCTTGGGCTTTGTACTTAGTTATGCCCTCTTTAATAGGATCATCAATACCAGTCTGTTGCCCAAGCTCTTTTTCTTTTCTTAATCTGCCTGGAAATGGTATTCTGGGCACATAGGCAGGTACCTCCACCTTCTTGGGCATAACAACATTCTTCTTTTTAGCTTCTATTTCTTGGGCAAGTTCTTCTTCATCTGCTAACCCCATGTTGACCACTTCTTGGGCAGGAAGTTCCCCTTGCTTCTTTTCCATTCCGGCCAACGCGTGCACAACTTGAGAAAGTTGACTATTCATGCCAGTCATCAACGAGTCGCCTCTGTTCTGTTCATAGTGGTGGGGCAAAACATATTGATGTTGGTATTGCTGTTGTTGAGCTGCACTCTGCCCAATGTTCCAATTTTGCCCAGGTTGTTGCCCAATAACACTTACTTCTTCATCCTCGAACCAAGACGGACATTGGAACAAGCTCATTAACGTATCGGGAACACATGCATGTAATTATCAAGCTCAACTTAGACCTCTCGAGTTTATTGGTTCATATTTAATTCATCTTTGTCCAGACCAGGTTAGAGAAACTTAGCTAGACATAATTAAATAAACAAAAATAAAAGAGATAAAAGAAAACATACTTGAATTGAAACAAAATATAATCTGAACGTCTTGGGCAACGTCAGACTCCGATGTTGCCGGAAAGAACATAAATGAAAATATAAAAATACTAAACTAAAAGTGAGTCGAAGCTCCTAACTAAGAACGAGTGAAATCTGATCTATCGGGAGTAGTAAAAAGTAAAAAATCCGTTTGTGCATGATTTAAAGTAGTATTTATAGAGGCATGTGTAGGGTTTCTAATGGGCCTAGCCCAGAGTCATGGGCTTGGCCAAGAGTTGCCTTCTTGTGTAAGACTTTCCTTCTTTAGCTGCTGCCCAGATTTACTTTCCTTCTTGGGAAGCTGTCCAGATTCTTCTTTCCTTGTTAAGTATTGCCCAGATTCGTCCATCCTTATCTTCAAGAGATTTGATGCGATCCGAATCTATATGGATAAGGAAAGATTGACTTGGTTGATTTCTACCCTTATCTGCTTCTTTGGATAGGATGCATTCGTCAATTGCCCAGATGCAAGCTCTGGACGGTCAACGAACTTCCTCTGGGCAAAGTCCTTGTATTGGGCAAAGTGACCCCATTGAGCTGCAACGATTTTAATGCTAGTTATGTTGTTCAAGCTGGAGTTTTTTCAGCTGCTCAGTGCCTTGTATCTGCAACCTTCATCTTTTTCACGGAATATATCACTGTATTGCCCAAATGCACCTGTTCTGCCCAAAACGCACATGTTGTCCAAATTGTGCCCTTCCAGACACGAAAAGACACAAAAGACTAGACAAAGAATCTATCTATACACCTTAAATACATACAAAATAATCACAAAATATGGACTCATCAGTGTCCAATGACCTAACCAGACGTGTCGGCCTAATCGGCCACAATATTCGGATAAGTCAGCACGACTAGCTGATGAATAAGTTAAGTAATTATCTACCCACGATAGTCGGAACCACTTGAAAGAGGATGGTGGGCGGATAAGGCCGACGACTAGGGTATAGTCAAAACCCTAAATCAACTAAGCGGCCAATATAAATAGGCGGCCACTACGTCCGATCGATCCATCGAATCATTAGCACTCTCACTCTCTACTCCATCTCTTGCCCTATCCACCGCTATCCTATTTCACTCTTATTCTCTATTCTTTTAGTTCATTGGATACATCGGCCGCACCTGCTACACCACACCACCTACCCTCTTGACGCTCTTATTCTCTATCATCACCATCCAGACGTGCCGGACTTCTGAGAACTCATCACTATTGCATTTCTCTACTATCTGATTATTTCTTTAATTATTAATATCTTATTATTCCGATAACTGACTTGAGCGTTGGAGGTCCATCGGCCGACACCCCCTCCGGTGTTCCGTTGGACTCTTGCGTGTGTTACTTGTGACAGGTTGCTTAGTGCCCTATTAACCAAGTTAATCAACGACACCGGAGAGTCTTTCGAATGCCAAACATGTCTGATGGACGTGACGGATCTGAAACTCCCGACGCACCCAACATGACTGCTCAGGCTGACCTAGCTGCTCAGATCACCGCCCTCACTAAGCAGATGAATCGGGAGTTGAAGAGATGCAAAAAATTGGAAATGGAGAATGCTAACTTGTACGATCGTCTCGAGGCTTTGGAGCCTTTCGAGATCATCGAACCTCCTAGCTTTCGGGCCCAAGTGCCTTCCATGCAGTCTCTGGGAGACACAACGATCCTTCGCCATGATAGATCCAACTCTCTCGTGACAGACCCATCACCTTCGATAAGAAAACCGTAATGTCAATGATAACCCAACTGATTCGGCTCGTGGTATTTTAAATGCAGGTATCAATGTTCCGCCGTCTGCGATTGAGCAAGCACGTGATTTGGGGCAAATCAACCTGGACACCACCGGAGCTGGAAGAATCACCATCGGGGGACAACATACTGGAACCATCTTGACCACCCTTGGCGCAGCAATGAGTAACGCTGTTATTGGAAGCACGCAACCAACCATACTGATACCCAACCAGACAATTCCACCGGCTAATGTTAACCAACAAATGGTCGAAACCGGTCAAAGAGAAGTCACACAAGATCAGTTGTTTGCCAACGAGTTCGCTCAACCAGCCACGGCCGGCACTATGTAATAAGAGATGAGGACCTGGCATGAAAGTTGGCCGAAAGGGAGGCCCTGATCTAGTGGATTCCTGGTGTCCCGGCACCAATCTACAAAAGCTTAGAAAACTGCTATGCCGACTCACCGTTAGTAGATGAAATTGCCTTGGTCGATATGCCTGTCAAATTCAACTTCCCTACCATGCAGATGTTCGACGGCACAACCAATCCGACTGATCACATTGCTCAGTACAAGCAAAGGATGTTCACTGCTGCAATTCTCCGTGAATTAAGACAAGCTTGCATGTGTAAAGGGTTCAGCTCTAGTCTGACGGACCGGCCCTCCAGTGGTACACCAACCTTCCAAATTATTCCATTTCAAGTTTTGCTCAATTAACCGATATCTTCATACAACAATATGTCAGTAGCAGGAAACTTGAAAAGATATCAGAGGATTTGTATGCCGTGGTTCAACGGCGTAAAGAGTGTCTTCGAGACTACATCGGACGCTTCAACAAGGAGAAAATATCCATAACCAACTCCAACACCCAGACAACGGTCACTGCCTTCTGAAAAGGCCTTCTGCCCGACTCAGACCTCTACAAGGACCTCACCAAATATCCTTTTAGGACAATAGAAGATGTTCTAGCTAAGGCCTGTGTACAAATCATGTGGGAAGAGGACCAGTACAACCATCACCGATCTTCACCTGGCAGGAACACTAGAAGAGACTCCAGTTTCGACCAAAGGATGACAAACAAACGATCAGAACCTTACCCACCTCCATGCAAAGAGTACAGAAGGAGGCCATATGACCAACCCTCAGAGACACGACCACGTGAAAGAACGAGAATACCGGAGTACAATTTATCCATCTTACCTGCTGAGGCGGTCCTAGCTCTCAAGAGACTTGGAAATAAGGTCAAGTGGTCTGAAAAGATGAGGACATTGGCGGATCAATGAGACAAGTCAAAGTGGTGTGAATTTCGTGCTGATCATGGACACCGGACTGAAGATTGCATTGCCTTGAGATTAGAAGTGTCTCACATGTTAAAGGAAGGTCATCTCGTCGTCTTTCTGACTGATAAAAGAAAGAAAACTCTCCAACAAGGACGAGATAGAGAGGAAGGTCATGGAGACATTACCCCTCCAAGGCCATCAGAACTCGACCGAACCGTCAATATCATCACTGGCGGTTCTGAAGTAAACGGCATCACACATTCAGCAGCCAAGAGGCACACAAGACAAGCTGGACATGCAAGAATAACATCCAGTGAAGTTGAGAAAAGCTCAACAGCCCTACCATCTCTGACAATCAGCTTCACTACTACTTATTCCACTAAACTCCTTAACCCACACCATGATGCACTTGTCATTTCACTTGTTCATGCTAATTGCTTAACCAAACGGGTACTAATCGACAACGGCAGCTCTGCCAATGTCCTTTTTCTTTCTACTCTCAGGAAAATGGCAATTGATGAGTCAAAGATAGTCAAGAATCCACCGTCCTAATCGGATTTAGTGGAGAACAAAAGAACATAATCAGAGAAATTGAATTGCCAGTCTACGCAGAAGGAGTCAATTTATACACCAGATTCTTAGTGATCGATTCGCCATCAGCCTACAATGTCATACTAGGCAGGCCATGGCTCCATGAAATGGAAACAGTCCCTTCCACGTATCATCAGGTCCTAAGGTTTCTAACTAAGTGGGGGGTGAGAGAGATACGTGGTGACAAAAAAGATTCAAGGACGTGCTACCAGACGACTATGAAGGCTAAACAAGTCACCTTATAGCAATTATAGCAGGAGGGACCATCGGACCCTCAATCAAGTAAGACACCACAACCCGAACAACCCGACCTATTGGAGCTGGATGAAGTCTCTATTAACCCGGACTTTTTGGTCAATAAAGTCCGGATTGGAGCACAATTAAAGCCCGACCTCAGAGAGAAGCTTATTCAATTTCTTTCCGAACATCATGATTGTTTTGCTTGGTTCCATGCGGACATGATCAGAATTGATCCTGATATTATTGTTCACAAGCTAAACGTCGACCCAGACTATCCACTTCGGAAGCAAAAGTGAAGAAAGTTCGCCCCAAAAAGGAATAAAGTCATCAATGATGAGATCAGACAGCTTTTGGACACCGGGTTGGTCCGAGAAGTTCAGTATCCCGACTGGCTAGCAAATGTGGTGGTAGTAAAGAAGAAAAATGGCAAGTGGCGCGTCTGCATAGACTTCACGGACTTGAATATGGCGTGCCCGAAGGATTCTTTCCCTTTTCCGCACATAGATATGTTGGTCGATGCTACTGCCAGACATGAGCTACTCAGCTTCATGGATGCCTATTTCGGATGCCACCAAATATTGATGCATTCCAACGATCAAGAGAAGATAACTTTCATGACCAACATTGGCATCTATTGTTACAAGTACATGCCTTTCGGGTTGAAGAATGAAGGGGAAACATACCAACGTTTGGTCAATAAGATGTTTCAGGAATTGTTAGGAAATACGATGGAGGTTTACATAGACGACATGCTCGTTAAGTCTCTACGAGCAGAAGACCATATCGACCACCTCAGACAATCCTTCAGCATCCTCCGTGATATAGTATGAAGCTTAATCGGACTAAATGTTCATTTGGTGTGACCGTAGGTAAATTTCTTGGTTATATGGTGACCCAAAGAGGGATAGAAGCCAACCTGGCCCAAATCGACTCCGTACAAAGAATTACATCTCCAACATGTGTCAAAGAAGTACAAAAGCTTACAGAAAGGGTAGCAGCCCTCAGCCAGTTCATCTCGAGATCATCAGAGCGGTGCCATCCCTTCTTCAACACATTGAGAAAATTATAAGCATTTAAGTGGACACCCAAATGCGAGGAAGCACTCAACCAGCTGAAGCAATATCTGACGAGCCCGCCGCTCTTGTCCAAACCCAAAGATGGTGAAACACTTTACATCTACTTGGCCGTGTCAGAAACAGCAGTCAGTGCTGTCCTAGTTCGAGAGGACGAGGGCAAGCATTCACCGGTCTACTACATCAGCAAATCATTATTGGATGCAAAGACAAGATATAGTTTGCTAGAGAAGCTAGCCCTCGTCTTCCTACATACAACAAGGAAACTCCGTCCTTATTTTCAGTGTCACCCGATAGTGGTTCTCACCACATATCCTTTGAAGACAATTCTTTACAAACCCGAGCTATCCAGCAGACTTGCTAAATGGGCAGTTGAACTAAGCGAGCATGAAATATCCTACAAGCCACGTACTTCGTTGAAGTCACATGTATTAGCTGATTTCGTGAATGATTTTCCGCCTTACCTTTCAATGCAGACAGACAAAGAGTTATGCTGCCTCACCGAAGACGAATCAGCTGGAACATGGAAACTCTTTGTGGACGGTTCAAGCAACAAACATGGAAGTGGACTTGGACTCGTCCTTTCATCACCTCAAGGCGGCAACATAGAGCAGACAGTAAGATGCGGATTCAAGACAACCAACAATGAAGCCGAGCACGAAGCTATGCTAGCTGGCCTTGGATTCGCTAAGGAGTTAGGAGCAAAGAAGATCAACATCTTTAGTGACTCACAACTCGTAGTGAATCAGATGCAAGGAACCTACCAAGCCCGGGATAACAAGATGACGGCTTACTTAGACAAGATGAAGGAGCTGCAGTCAAGCTTCAAAGAGTTCACAATCAGCCAAGTGCCCAGGGAAGAGAATAGTCATGCTGACACTTTAGCCAATCTCGCATCCTCTATTCAAACCACTTGTCCGAAGACCATTCCAATTATCTACCTCCAATGGCCAGCCGTGTGGAAGAAAGAAGAAGAACAGGTGCATGACATATCAAACAACCGGACATGGATGACTCCAATACTAGAATACCTCGAGCAAGACATTATTCCAGATGACAAAAATGAAACACGCTAAATAAAAGCTTAGTTTTCCCGATTCTCCATCATCCGAGGTAAGTTATACAAATGATCATACTCTGGTCCATACTTAAAATGTATTAACCATGCAGAAGCAAAGACGGTCTTGGCCGAATTGCATGATGAAAAATACGGAAACCACTTCGACAGAAGGAGCTTAGCTCACAGAGCTCTAACAAGCGGATACTATTGGCCCACAATGAAGTCAGATGCAGCCGATTATGTCAAGCAATGCGACAAATTCCAGCGGTTCGCCCAAGTATCCCACTTTCCACCGGAACCATTGATCTCAGTCACGTCGCCTTGGCCCTTCATGAAGTGGGGGATGGACATTGTGGGCAAATTACCTAAGGCACCTGGACAATTGGAATACATGCTAGTTGTAACAGACTATTTCAGCAAGTGGATAGAAGCCGAAGCATTCCACAAAGTTCGGGATACAGAGGTGAAAGAATTCATATAGAAAAACCTGATATGCCGATATGGAATACCAAAAGAGATAGTGACCGACAACAGCTCCCAGTTCATCAGCTACGAGTTTTAAGACAAACTCAGCTTCTCAACACCTATATATCCCCAAGCAAACGGCCAAGCTGAATCATCCAACAAGACAATAGTCAACACCCTGAAGAAGAGGCTTGAAAAAGCCAAGGGCTTATGGGCCGCCGAACTACCCGGAGTGCTTTGGTCATATCGAACGAGCCCCAGAACCTCGAGGGGAGAAACTCCCTTCTCCTTAGCCTACGAAAAAGAAGCAGTCATTCCAGCCGAAAGCAAAGTACTAACCGCGAGAACCGAGCTTGTCTCAGACGATCATAACGACCTAGGAATATGTCACGAGCTCGACACACTTGACGAAAAGAGAGATATGGCTAGGCTACGACTAGCCTCCTACTAGCAAAGTGTCACCAGACACTACAATAAACATGTCCACACCCGTACCTTCAAGCTAGGCGATTCGGTCTCCGACGTGTATTCCAAAATACTAAAGAGGTTGGGACTGATAAGCTAGGCCCGACATGGGAAGGTCCATACTTGATCACTAAGGTATACGGGAATGGAGCATACAAGCTTCAAGAGAAAGACGGACGCAACATAGGCAACAGCTGGAATGCCATCCATCAAAGACAGTATCACTCCTAAACTCAACTTTTCACTTATTCCAATTGATTAGGTCCTATGGGACCCACCTCTCTAGCCACACTAGTTCTAATAATTTTATGTAGGACATGAAAGAACTACATTGTAGCTTGATCCCTCTTCAGGGTATGTAGGCAGCTCCAATGAGCACAACCACGTTTGCCTTCTCTCCCGGCATCTCTGACCGTTTATTGCAACAGGTCAGAACTACATTGGGCTTAATCCCAAAATAGGGGTATGTAGGCAGCTCTCCGGAATGCAGCCCCATCAACTGCAAAAGAAAAGACGGTGCAGCTCCGCTAGCAATCGCAATCGAATCGACACAAGGCGGTAACATTACTTGTTTTTATCAATAAGTTTTAAGTCCTACGGAACTAACATTCCAACCATACTAGTTCTGACAATTTTATGAAGAAAATTCTCAGAACTACATATCGGCTTGATCTCCGAAAATAGTATGTAGGCAGCTCTCTAGAATCCAGCCAACGTCTTTGCAGGTCCAATTCGTAAGACGGAAAATGACAAGATGCTCAGTCACCAATATCACATACACCGGACCCATTGGATGGTATCAAATCTAACTTACTCAGTTTTTTTATCTGATAAGTCCTACGGGACCCACCATTCCCCACACTAGTTCTGACAATTTTATGCAGAAAATTTTCAGAACTACATATGGGCTTGATCTCCAATCGGAGTATGTAGGTAACTCTATTGAGCGCAACCCTCTTATAGACCCAACTTTATTGTCCTACCAATATTGGGGGACAAGTAAAATAAAAAATGACTAAGTGTCAACAAAATTAAATACAAAAATATCAAAGTAACATTCTGAACCGGACAAGTTGAATGTGCATGTCCAACAACATAATAAAAAAGACCAAGTGTCTATAAACTCAAAAGCCGCTCCAAATGTGTTGGAATAGTCGGAATATAAAACGACTAAATATAAATAAATCCAATAGCAAATATTGAAGGCATTGGACTAAACTAAGAAAACCCAAAAACAACAATACAATAAAAGAAAACAAGTAAAAGAACTTGCAAATAACAAGAGAACACCCCGAACAAGCTAGTCGCCATTTATAATATCAACTAATTCAAGTCATGTCTTCCGACAATAACTTGAACTAGGGGAAAAAATGGGGATACGGACCCTTACAAACGATAACGAAAACAACAAGTCATGAGTCATAGTACAGGCTCAGTCATCAGGTACCCGGCCAAATAAAAATAAATATTGTCTAAACATCAAAATAAAGATAGAAGTCTGCAAATGAACATATAATAATGAAAAACTAGATCACGCATTGGCTTCCATGTTCGATCTAGTAGTAGCTCCCAGCTCGAAGCAATTCAGCGGCTGGTCTCCAAGAGCAAGGTCTGCAGTAACCATAGCCTCAAGAGTAGTAACAAGACCGCCATTCCCCGCATCCTCATTGGCCACCCTCTTCAAGTAAGCATCATGGTCGGCAATAAACCTGTTAACATACCATGTCTTTTCCTTACCGTCTCCAAAGTCGCGAGCCATCTCTCCACGCACTTGAACCTCCATGTCATCAGCAGCATCCACAAGCTGTTTCTCCAGTAACGTAACCGTACCCTTGACGGTTTGGAGCTCACTCTTAACACCTTCCAGCTCGGCAACCTCGGACTTGCAAGTGTTGAGTTGAATCTTTAACTCTTTGTTGGAAAGCTCCATCTCTTCACACTTAGCATGGAAACAATTTAGCTGTGCCCCCATCACCTTCAACCGACTTATCAAACTTTTGATCTTCTTCCTCATCCATATGGCCGCCGCAATACTCTACACAAAGTATATGAGATAAGTACAAGTTAGAGAAATGATAAATTTCATGAAGCAACAATGCAATGAAAACAAATTACACTTACCCGGAACATATTCATAAGGCATGCACCAGATGCAACTTCATATCCAACGGTGTCGTAGATCTTCTCGTCTTCCGGAAGCAATAGTCGATCTACATTCTTAAGAAGTAGACTAAAGTCTTCTACACTAGCAACGACAGAAGCCGATTGCGACAATCCACTAGCCGTAGAGAAGAATGATAGCTTAATTAAGTCATCAGATAGATCGGATACAACGTCTTGGGATGTTCTCTTTCCTCTTTGTGTCGGGGTAAGAAGTGGAAGGGCGTCAACAGTATCGACTCACCCTCCTTCACCAGAATGAGTCGCGATGGCTTGTTGCTTATCTTTCCGAGGCCCGGGAGCAGCTCTTCCTCTCTTCGATGCGATACGATACTTGTTGTCGATAGTATCTATCACCCAAGCTCGATCGTTAGGAGTCAAGCCAGGATCATTCGGTTCCGGAGGAATAAAGTGATTACCATAAATCTCATGACAGTATCGTATAAATGCTAGGTCACACTCAACTTGAGTAGTAGGCGCAACTAGATCTGTTTGACGAGGTGGACGAACATATCTCTTATCCCAAAGACTGGTGGAGTAAAGAGTTGCTCGGTCAAGAGTAATATCCACAATAGCGATCCTCCTCCGGATAGCTAAAGAACTGGTCGACCTTCTCCTCGCTCTCGTCGCGCACTAGGGAGTTCTTATCCTTCAAATCTACAAGGAAACATAAAAAAGAAAGAGTTAGTATAAAACAAAATGATAGAAGCATACAAGTATGAAGTAAAACTACTCGGACATGGAAGCACTTACCAGCAATAGACCAACAAGGCGGAATATTTTTATAATCCGAAATTCCCAACAACTCGTTAAGGACATAAAAGTAACGATGTTTCCATCCAGACTTATCGCCCTCAGACAAACCTACTACCAAATGTTGGCCCCGTCTCTTGACAAACTTATATCTCCCTTTTTTCGACAGAATCCGTCAAAGAATATGCATATAGTACATGTACCCTTATCAGGACATGCCAGACATTTGACATCAGTTGGCTCGGATGTAATCGTTGATGGTTACAGAGCTCCAACACTAGTCTAGGCAACGGAAATCGAGCACCTACCTCAAAAAACATCATGTACATACACCCATATCCTGGAATAAACCAATTGGCCTTTTCGACAGACAACGGAAGCTTCAGGTTAATATGTATTGGAACTCCAAAGTTTGACCTAGCCCAACCTAAATGATCTTCCCTAAGCTTGGTAGGATAATTGACGCCATGGAGAAGTATGTTAGTAGCCACACTACCCGTAATCGACTTGGTAATATCTTTACCACGAATTATCACAGCCTCCGAAATCATATTAATTTGAACATCATCATCACTACTACTCTCGCTAGAAGACATATCGGCTCTACTAGATAATCCAATGACAATACTCTAGTTATGGGACGACATCACCTAAAAACAAAGACACATCTAAGGTTTAGCCCACCGGACAAGTATGTTGGGATATAAAAAATAACAACACAATAGGCACAAATATAGTCGGCCACCGGCCTCGCTGGACCACCAGCCAAAACGTCCATAGCTTATCATGATAAAAAGTATATATTCTAGCATGCTGGAGTCGACATACAAGCAATATCGGCCTTACTGGACTAACATGCAAGAGATTCGTTAACACATCAGCACAATCGGAACTAACGGAAAATAACATTGCATACATTTGCTAAATAGTAAAATTCCTAACTTTTACTACTAGCAAAGATCAAACAAAACATAAGCTATAAAGGAATCAAAAATTTACATCTACTACTTTCATGCATTTACTGCGAAGAACGCAAAGAACATTCAAAAAGTAAAGAATGAAAAGAAAAACTATCCTTGTGGAGCTCAAAAATCTTCTCTCTAGAACTTCATTCCTCCACTTCAAGCTCACAACTCTCTCCAAAAAATTATCTCTCTAAAAAGTGAAGTGAGAATGGTATTGCAAATTTATCTTTTATAAATAGTAGAGTATAGACTCAACACAAAAGCATTTATTACACCGAACATATCACAATTTCAGTAATGGTTCAACTCACACTCATTCTCATTCCAAAGAAGGTGGTGACCTCATAGCAGCAACCTCACCAACTCACACTTACTTCAGACGCTGGACTTGTTGGCTTCATTGGTTCAATCAGTATGTGCCGCATTGGAAGGACAAGGCAGTAGAAATAGCACCCAAAAGGAGGTAATAATTAGCTACTGACATTGCAATTTTCCATTCCAATATAAAATAAAAAAAATCATACCATATCACGTCCATATGCATATATTACTATAAAAGAATTTCTATATAGGTTGTAAAGAAAAAAAAAATTGTATATATAATTGGAATCATTTGCTGATGTTTTCCCATTTGTTAATATATACACATGTTATATGTACGCATATACATATTTGAGAAAGCAGAATATTTACAAAATAATGATTTTCGCATACATACGTGTTATATATATAGATCCAGTGAGAATAACCCTTAAAGTGAGAAATAAGAATAAATCTGTACCATACATCTCAAAAAAAGGGCGGGCGCGTGTAGCTCATGCGCCAATTTTTTTTTTGGGCGATTTTTTCTTAAAACACGGTGCATCTAGATACACAGTGTGGTGCATCTAGATACACTGTGTGGTGCATCTGATTACACATTGTGGTGCATATCCGATTTTTTTTTTTCAGTTTTTTTGGGCGATTTTTTCTTAAAACACGGTGCATCTAGATACAGCGTGTGGTGCATCTAGATACACTGTGTGGTGCATCTGATTACATATTGTGGTGCATGTCCGATTTTTTTTTCAGTTTTTTTTTTAACATTATTTTTCTCGGCTCCGCCTTAAAGCATAGTGCATTTCCTTACACCTAGTGGTGCATCTGATTACACTGTCCCGTGTGGTAGATGCACCACACTTTACAATGAGATGCACCACAAAGTGAAACTAGATGCACCATACGTTGACATGAGATGCACCCAATTTTATGGAAAAATCAAACCTTAAAAAAAAATTAAAATTAGAAAAAAAAATGAAAATTTTTCATCCGGATGCACCGCCCTTCTTAGCGAGATGCAACAGATGAGTGGCTGAGATTGATTCTCATTTCTTAGGATAAGGGCCATTCTTATATGATCCTAATTCTATATATATATATATATATATATATATATACACGAGTTTATATAGGTTAAATTAAAAAATCAGTGGTTTTCTCCTTTGCATACGTGCTTGTGATATACTGTCTAAACCTCCAATAACATATTTATGAACTAAGTTTTCTAAGGAGAAGTGGTTTCCTCTCAACTCTCATCATGTACGCCTATGTGTGCGAATAATATATCATGCGTGGCCAAAGAATTGTTTTATCTCTTTTATGTTTTTTGTATGTATAGCTACATACTACTATTCCACATCGTTAGCATATACGTGCAAAACCAACCTTGCTGAAAGCACCGGCGAACTCGACAAAGCGCGACTACAGCGTACTCACTCCTTTATTATGCCGCCTATGGGGCTCCCACCGTCACCATCAGCACCATCTGACTCTTCGACAAAACCGACTACTTTATACGGCCTGTTTGAATGTGAGCACAAGGATGTTCGCCGTTCGATCGCCGTCTACTTTCTAGTCACCTCCATCTGGACTCGAAAGATTACGAGATTCCGGTTTATTAAAAGGCCAAATTGTATAAAAATCTCACCGGAAAGTTGACCGGAACCGAAGATTGCAAAAAATCGAAAGGTGAGGTATTATAGCAAAAAATTGAAAGGTCATGAAATAAACCGGAATTTGAAAAAAGGTGATGAATTTTTATACAATTTGGCTTTACTTTAATGATATGCAAAATGCAATGGAGAAGGGGCAGACTTTTATTTCTTTAAAGGGGTCCAACTTTTTAAATGCCAAAATATAAAAGAGTAATCTTCTATAACCTCTTTATAATTCACACTCTTTTACATACCAAAAATCCTTAAAAGACTAATATACCCTCAACTTACAAAATAACAAAATAAAACTTAAATAAAAAACAACAAAAAACAAAAGTAAACCCTACCCACCCAACCTCCATCCCCACACATACATACTCTTTCTTCCTTTGTCGGCGGTCCCCACCACCGACACTCTCTCTCTCTCCCCCCAAAATTCGACGCCCCCCGTCGCGTCTCCTCCCTCCCTCACGACCTCACGACAGCTCCTCCTCACGATCGATTGATCGTCCTGACCGGAAGAACATGAGAAACCGTCGCCACAACCGCCGCTGCAATGAGTCACCGTCGACGTCCTCCGGCGAAGAGGAGGAAAATTCGAATTTTCGAGTCCCAAATCCACCGGTTAGTGCCCTTTTTTTTTCGAAATTCATGCTTAAATCTTCGATTGAATGCATTTTTATTTAGTTCTACATGTTAGAAATTGTTATATGTTAGAGTTAGGATTTTTATGTGGAAGATTTCGACATTATTTTGGTGTATAGAGTTCGATATTTTTGAATTTGTTGGTGTTGGATAGTTCAACATTTGTTGTGTTGGTTTGGTATTCTTATGGGGTCGATGGAGGTGGGGAAGACGACGGTGAAGGAATTTGTCTTGCTCACGATGGGCTTTCCATCGTGAGGTCACGGTGAGCTTCCCATCGTGAGCTCACGAAGACACTCCAACGTGAGCTCACGATGGCAAGGGCTGTCGTGACCACGGCCGAACCCTTCGCCGTCGTCGCGCTGGTCCTCCTTCCGTCGTGACCATGACCACGGGCTGTCCTCCCGTCTTTCATCTTCTTGTGTTATGTTGGTTTGTTGAATTATAACACGTTACCACGCACTTAATACTTGGTTTTATTGATTTTGTAGGAACATTATCAATTTGTTAGACCCGCCATGCTCTATTCGTCTCCTAAAGTGAACCTTTATATGAGGGTAAACGTATTTGATGAAATTAGGAGAGTTTTATTTAAAATATCCGGTAATTATAAAGCAGAGGCATTCCTAAGAACCGGTGTTTTTGGGCGGTTGATTGATGCGAGAAGAAATCAGAGTGCAAGTAATGCGCTAAATCTGACAATAGCCTAACAGTTGCAAGGGATTGGTGCTAATTGGCTACCAGAGAACGAGCTTTGGTTTTATCTTGGTCATACGACCATTCGTGTGAAGGCAGTGGAATATGCTCTCATCACCGGGCTTCACTTTGGAAACTCTACATTTAATCCACATGCAGTTTATGTACCTCCTAGAATTGGCATTCACTATAAATTTTTCAACGGCCGAGAGATAAAGACCAATGAGTTGCGCGACGCCTTCAACAAAAAAGAACTTGGGAGAGACATCGAAGACTATTTGAAGGCGGTCAACTTGCTCATTTACTATTATTTCCTCCTATATCGGGACAAACCCACCATAGAGAATTGGGCATGGACGTTAGTTGAAGACTTTGAGGCTTGGAATGCCTTCCCATGGGGCTCGTACACATGGGGAGCATTGTGTCACTATGTGTACAACGCTCAAATAGTCCCCAAGGACTACCACCTCTATGGTCCGATTTGGACTTTACAGATTTGAACTTATGAGATGATTTCGGCGTTAGGAGATTTATGTGGAATCAAAGATCGCATTGAAAGAATGCCCCAGTGCTTGATGTGGACCACAAGAGTGATGAAAGTTGATTTCAGTCAAGTCTTCAATAATCTACGGGTACATTTATGATCTTATAATGTTTTTCATTCATTCAATAATGCTATCTATATTAGTTTCTAAAATTCTAATATTACATTTTCATTACCTTTGCAGCTTCAGGTATTGGAAAGTTTTGAAGCTACGAAAGGAGAGCGTTATGAGTATTACATGCTTAGCTTCGAAAATGGAGACCCTTTTGATGTTCGATATATACCTCCTAAACAAATTGCTTCTAGGTTTAACCCGACTACAAAGAATGCAAAGTAGAAGACTATGGAAAAGTTGAAGCAGTTAGCAGCAAGGGTGGTCCGTGGTGACCCGGCACGACAGATGTCGAAGCATCGTCGAGAGGGTACCCCACCACCTCGCAGTTCACCACCTCGTACATCACAGTGGGGGCCCTCGGGAGAGCCAGACAGGGTCTATTGTTTGCACGGATGACCATGCCCCCTCCATGATGAGGGCACGAGCAGCAGAGGGGACGAGATTGAGCGCCGGTTGAGGAGCATTTTGGACGACGAATCTGACAACGGCTTCCTTGCTAAATTGACTCGGAGAATGAGTCAGTTTTTTGTTATGAGGCGCTCAGACAGTCCTCCACAACAGCCACATAGGAGTCGTAGGATGACATTGGACGCTCACCGTCACTCTACCTCGGCATTCGATGCTCAGATGCTGGCTGGTAGGGTCGACCAAGACTTGGATCCGGCCCGTCACTCTTATGCTGGAGGTCAAACTTCTCCAATTCGGTCACACTATTCTGGAGTTAGGTCCCACCACTCTCACCGGCAGACTTCTCACCACTCTACTGACAGAGCGCTGTCGTCACACACTTCGCACAAATAATATTTATAACACCTCTTGCCCAACAAGGTAGTAGTCAGTAGCAAGCGGGATCGTACCCAAGGGACTCAGCGTAATTTGCTCTTCTGATGTTGTTCAACAAAAGGGTTTTGGTCACGAACCTGAACTCAACAAGTAAAACTATCAAATAACAAAAAGGGTTTAGATTGGGTTTCAAACACATGATCATAATTACTCTTCACTCGTTCATTGGTGCAAGGATATTCAATTAACTGATTTTATCACTTGGTTTAAGGAAAAGATTAGTTTATACCCTAAGGTCACGAAGTCACGATATAAACTCACTTAACCTATGTCCAACCAATTTTATAGATCTTGACCAGAAGGCAAGATCTCCTTTCTCGATCAACAACGTCACGAAGACACTTCAGTGACATTCCTGCCCAAGAAGCATTAAGAATAAATAGACCCAAGACAGCCAAGAGGTATGTCAATACCGACTGCTCTCCAACACCTTTTACCTTTTTAGGCACGAAAGACACTCTCGTGTTACTCCCAATTCCGTTAGTGACTTTAACTCAACATCTAGGTGGTGATCAATCACTTGTCAATTTCAACTTAGTCTAATATTAGTTCTAAGTGTTTCGGGAACAAAATTAATTAACGAACTCAAACCAATTCGACCTCACGAGTTTAGAACGAGTAAAGTATGATCACTTCATCTACATCCAATCTAAACTTAAGAATTAGCTAGACATAAATATAATTAAGAACGCAAAATAAATAAAGGAAAACATACTTCAATATAAACTGAAAATGGGTTGCTGCCCAAAAACGTCATCAGCAACTAAAGGGTCTTGGCTTCACGCCAACAACTAAAGCTAAAGTGCAGAAAATATAAACAAATGTAATAAACCGTAATTGCCCGTAGGACTTGTTCTTCCTTACTTCCACTCAAACTAGGATGCGAACTAATCTTAAAACTACTGAATCGAAGAGCTCTCTTACATGATAGAGTCGGCCATATATATAGGCGATGAGATTCTAGGGTTTAGGGAAGTTTCCTTGTTGAATAAGGATTCTTCCCATGCATATCATAACCTCCGCCTCTCTCTCTTTTCTTCGCATGCACGATCCTTCTTTCCTTCCGTGGTAGATTTATTCCATGATTTGGCTCGGCTAGGATAAGGAAGGAAACATCCGATCCTTATCCTCTTCCTTGAAGGAAAAGAAATCTGCTGCTGCTGCTCGATTCTCATCTTGCCCTTTATCGTCTGCATCCTGCTTTGCTTCCGGTGTTGACCACGATCCTGGCTCCTCCGAGTACTCTGTCTGTTGGCTTTTAAGGATATGGGGAGGTACTTCCTGACTTGTAGAAAGGATATTTCGATGTTGCCCAGCTACAAGTTTCCAGCCCTATATGCCCATTTGCATCGTATCGCCATCTCAGCATCTTAACAACAGATTTTCCATCGGATTTTGCCCAACATCCACCTGTTCTTCCCCTGCACACTATCTCTCGACTTGCGTGTCCTCCCAGACACATAATAACTCGATAAAGACTAAAAACACAAGAAAAACACAAGAAAAGATGGACACAAATATGGGTTCATCACACCCACACACTTGAATTACACTTGCCCTCAAGTGTATGGTTGCGACTTTGCCCAAGACTCAAACGCAGAAAAGACAAAACAGAAAACACAGACTCAAAACAGATCAGCATCTCACATGTCAGTCAAAACAGAATATGTAACAGATATTGCCATCAAACAGGTCAAGATAGAGTTATTGGGCAACATGGACATCCTCACTAGCACTCATCTCTCAAGTGTATAAGGTTAAGTGTTTACGCTCTTGACCATCATCAACAAAGTTTTTCCGTAGGCTTGCCTGCCCTCTACATCTCTACTTCTTCGAACAAAATCAAACTACTTATCCTTAGGTCTTTATTGGGTTGTAACGTGGCTTAAGGCAAAAGGTAGGATAATATGGGAACTGGCTAAGTCAAGAACTAGGTTCTCGAGCAACTCATTGCCCTTAATTTCTCACTCCTTTTTATTTAGCACACTTATTCTAGACTTCTATATATTTATTTATTTTTTCTTCTTTTTTTTTTCTCTTTTTTTATTTTTATTTTTATTTTTTTTCAACCCAACACCTCTATCTTAGGTGATTTTGCCCACTATGTGCTACCCAACATTCCCTTTCATCCCTTCTTCTTCTAGACCTGAGTTCTTGACCGGGAAGGCTTAAAATTCAAGTTTCTATAAGTAAATAGAAAGAATACGATCCAAGCTCAAGGGGGCTAATCAAAGGATAAATGTTATGGTAGGGAATTTTTAGGCCATGGCTATTTTGAACAAAAATTGCCTAAATCATCTAAGTAGTTCTACTAAGTTACATGAAGCTTTAATTAAGAGATACAGGCAAGTTCTAGATCAACACATGTCAACTGATCATTATCATACAAGAAAGAATAATGCTGCGTATGTATATAGCATTTCAAAAGCTCAAATCCTCACAGTTAATGCCCAATATCTCATTCCGTCCTACCTATTTACATACGGCATCATCCATAAACCTATTCTAACCTTCATGCTAACATGCTGATCAATAACACAAACATACTTAAAAAAAAATACAACTGACACCCCAAACACCCACACACTTTGCCTTTGGCAAAGTGGGTAAAATGTTGGGCAACAAACAAACATAAAACAAACTGACTCAATAAATACAACCGAGAAGGCAATAGGATCTTCACCACACAATTTGCTGGGCAAATTGTGGGTGAAGACAGTAAAATCGCCTTCTCAAACAACAAGACACTAAATAACACAAAACAAAACTCAACAATAAAACACAAAAACGAAAAATAAAATCCTAAACTAACAAGGGAGGAACACAAATCAAAGAGAAGATTCAGGTGGATACCTGAATCCTTGGTGTGCAAAGAATGCCAGCTGGACATCTCTGATCTCGGTCAACAACCTCTCCACATTGGCCAGCCTGGTCTCGATCTCTATGTTGGGCAGCACCGCTGCACTGGTGCTTGCCTCCTCCTTCTTGCCCACTGGTGGTCGCCTACTAGATGCTGGTTTGGAATGATCAATAAACACATACCTGCCATTCCTGATCTAGATGTCATTCATCTTTCTCAAAGCAATTTCTCCCAACATGTTGACCGGCATCTTCGGCTTCCCCTTCAGATCACAATAGTCCCCGACTCCATTCGCGAAGGCTGTCACAAAGTGGCCACAAGTGCATCCCAACGCCTGCTTTGCCAACACGGTCTTAAGCTGCTCACCAAGGAACGCCGCGAAGTTGACCTTGGTCTTGGTGTGCATACACCACAGTAGATATCGCTCCTTGTTGCTCAAGCTGTTGCCGCTGTCATTCTTGCCATACAAGTTGTAGGTAAGGATGCGGTGGCAAAGTCTCAGGGCAAGCGTTCTTAGCTCAGTACCCTTGTTGTTGGCTCCATAGTAGGGCGTCCCATTGTTGATCTCCTTCCACTGCTCTTCATAAATCACATCTCCTGGGGATGGCACCTTAGTCCTGGCCTCCATGAACTCCTTCCTGGCCAAATCTCGCAGACTCACCATCCCGAGAATCTAATTGAGGGCACTGACTTGAATCTCATACTTCTCGCCCAACAGCGAGAAGGAAATCATGCTCACCCTGTTCTCAGGATCACTTGTTATTGCCGTCGTGCTATAAACTTCCTTGGCTTGCTTCTCGTAGACCTCCACAGGCCACTCCAAAAACTTACTCCAGCCGATCCCCTTGAACAACTCTCTTACTTTCTGGGCAACACCCAAGTTCTCGTAGAATTTGAAGTCGAGAACTCGAGGTGCAGTTACCTTCCACTCCTTGGGCTTGCTACACGTCATCACCGTGGGCCCCTTCCTCTTCTTTCTGCTCTTTCCACTTGCTGGGGTAGACTGCTCATCATTCCCTTCCTCCTCAACATCGTCTCCTTCATCCTCTTGTTCACTGACAGCCGTTCCCTTCGAAATCAACGGCTGAAAAAGACCCGGCGTCCGAAGCAGCAGACTTGTGCTTCTTTGTCGGCGTCCCCTCGCCACCGTGAGGGCGTTTCTTAGCCGCCTTGGCTTCCTTCTTCTTCTTCTTCGCCGGACTTTCCTTGGCCTTAGTCTTCGCCTCCACTAACGCCTCCGCTGCCAGCGTTTCCGCCACTGCGTCAATGGCTTCATTCACATCATCGTTGTCGCCTTCTCCCTCATCACCTTTTTCTTCTTCTTCATCCTCGCCATCGTGTTTCTCCTCCTCTGCTTCTTCCTCTAACTCTTCTTGCTCAAAAACCTGCTTCGGTTGCGTCTCCTCCTCCTGCTGCTTCTCCGCCTCTTCCATCAGGCTAGGGTTTTCGTCGCTCATCAGAAGCCTGGCATCGACCGGCAGACTCTTGGGTACGGTAATTCCGATCGAAATTTCTGGGTGTTGGTCGGCAGAAGGGTTGGCGGGTTCCATGGGTAGTTTCCTCTTGGTGATGATTTTGGGCTTTGTGGTGGTGGTAGTGGGGTGTTCGGTGGTGAGGTCGATATTGGTTCCGGCAGGGATCTTGTTGAATTTGTTTTTGGGACGAGTAGACACCATTGTAGGGAATTTGGGAGTTTTGATGGAGAGAGAAGAGAGAAGATGAGAGGTTGCAGACTTGAATTTGAAATCGGGTAGTGGGGGTATAGATGTGGTAGGGTGGTTTTAAAGGGCGCGTAGTTTTAGGGGTACAGTAACCGCCTTAATCGTTGTTAACCAACAACTTAGCTCTTGCCCAAAATCCTTGCTCCACTCCCACAGCTCCTTCCCTTAGAGTGGATCCTGATCTACAACCTGCATCTTGCTCAACATCTCCTGCACACTTAGAAACACAAATACACTCCGGAACAAATTTCCCCTTATGGTTAGACTCGATCATAAAATATTTTAAAATAAAATACTTAAAACATAAACTAGCTAAACTACACTAATTTTTTTTTTTGGATTTTCATGATTTTATGAATTTTTTTGGATTTAAATATTTTTACGGAAATAAGATAATTAAATAAAAATACAAAATTAAACTAAAGATAAAATAAATAAAATACTAACCAGGTTGCTTCCTGGACAGCGCCCCATTTAAGGTGTTGGGCACGACACTCCCCTCTTTAGAAGTCAGAGGTCCTCCTCGACAGGAAACCCACATGGTTCCCCCTCAACAAACTGTTCTTGCCCAAGATAGGCCTTCAAGCGCTGGCCATTAACTTTAAAAATCTTCCCGTTCTTAGGATCCTTGATCTCAACAGCTCCATTAGGGAATTGAGCTTGCACTTTATAGGATCCTGCCCACTTGGTCGAAAGCTTTCCCGATGAAAGCCTAAATCTTGTTTGATAGAGCAGCACATGTTGCCCAAAATGGAACTCCTTTTCCTTGATCAAAAGGTCGTGGGTCTTCTTCATCCGTTCCTTGTATAGATCGGTATTGTCATATGCTTGG
This sequence comes from Schizonepeta tenuifolia, assembly GCA_029490685.1. Taxonomy (NCBI): domain Eukaryota; kingdom Viridiplantae; phylum Streptophyta; class Magnoliopsida; order Lamiales; family Lamiaceae; genus Schizonepeta; species Schizonepeta tenuifolia. The sequence goes on from CM055958.1 coordinate 78,056,586, forward strand.
AGTCTGATCTCGTCGAGTTCCTTGATCTCGAGCTTCCTTGATTTCCCTGCTTCATTCCAGTCGAGGTTAAGTTGGGCAACAACTCAATGTGCTCGATGTTCCAACTCCACGGGCAAGTGACATCTCTTGCCATAGACCATGCGATAAGGAGACATGCCAAAAGGTGTTTTGAAGGCAGTCCTATACGCCCACAAGGCATCATCTAGGTGCATACTTCAATCCTTCCTTGTTGTGCCCACTGTTTTCCTCAAGATCGTCTTGATTATTCTATTGGACAACTCCGCTTGTCCATTAGCTTGTGGGTGGTAGGCTGTTGACACACGATGGGTAACTCCATACTTCTTGAACAAGGCAGTCACCGTGGCGTTGCAAAAATGAGTCCCTTGATCACTGATTATAGCTCGAGGAACGCCAAACCAATTGAAAATTTGAGTTCTTAAGAAGTTAGAAACCACCTTCGAATCATCCTTGTAAGAAGCACGAGCCTCTACCCACTTCGAGACATAATCCACTGCTAATATGATGTACTTGTTGCCTTTGGAACTTAGCAATGGTCCCATAAAATCCATGCCCTATGTATCGAATACTTCCACGGGCAAGATCGGGATCATGGGCATCTCAGTCCTTCTCGTGATGTTGCCTTCCCTTTGGCACTTCTCGCACATCCTGACCCATTCATAGTAATCCTTAAACAATGTTGGCCAGTAAAACCCACACTCCAAAATCTTGCGTGCGGTACGTTGGTGCCCAAAGAGTCCTCCACACTACTTGTTGTGACAATGCTCAAGAATGCTTCGTTGCTCTTTATCATCGACACACCTTCTAATTATTTTATCCGCACATTCTCTCTATAAGTATGGCCCATCCCATAGGTAGAAACGACTCTCGTGTTTCAGCTTGTTTCTTTGATAACGCCCAAGATCAGAGGGAATTTCTCTGATCACCAAGTAGTTCACGATATCTGCATACCATGGTTCATCTTGGGCAAGACTCAGATGCTCACCGGGAAAGGTCTCCTTGATCGGCACCCCATCATCTGGCTGGAGGATACGACTTAGGTGGTCGGCAACTTGATTCTGGGCACCACTCTTATCCTTGATCTCTATGTCAAATTCCTGCAATAAAAGAATCCATCTAATCAATCTTGGCTTGGACTCCTTCTTGCTCAATAAGTACTTCAGCGCTGCGTGGTCCGTGTATACTATGGTCTTGCCTCCAAGCAAATAAGATTTAAACTTCTCAAAGGCAAAGACAATGGCCAACAACTCATTCTCCGTGGTGGCATAGTTGCATTGGGCTGGGTTCAACGTCTTGGATGCGTAATAGATGACATAGCTCTCCTTTCCGCACTTTTGCCCAAGAACTGCTCCTACGGCATAACCACTGGCATCACACATTAGCTCAAAAGGAATCCCCCAATCCGGAGGTTGGATGATGGGGGCAGTGATCAAGTTCTCCTTCAAGGCATGGAACGCCTTCTTGCAATCCTCATCGAACTCCCATGGCACTTCATTTTGAAGTAATCTCGTCATTGGTTGGGCGATCTTGGCAAAGTCCTTGACAAATCTTCTATAAAATCCAACAAGCCTAAGGAATCCTCTTAACTCCTTGGTCTCATCATGGAGTAACTCCTCAAGTTCCTCATCAAACTCTTCAAGGGGTTTTTGTTCCCCTACATCCTGATCTCCATCATCTCCACGGATGTTTTCAAATACGTAATTCTCCAACTCTTCGTCCGTGGAGTAGTCCTCATTGGTAGAGTCGAAGTTATGCCCATGAACTGACTTTTCCCAAAAATCTTTCTCACTCTCGTACTCATCTCCTTTGTAGAATTGCATCAGAGCACCATCTTCCTCATTATCCTCATGCTGATCAGGATCCTGGTCAAGATCCTGAACTAAGTTGAATTCCGCCTAGATTGCATCTTCATTGTCTTCTACGAAACAACTTAAGCTATTCAAAGTCTCCACTTGCTTTCCACAGGCACTGAGGGTGTTGAGGTGTTCCAGGGCATCATCTTGATTTTGCCTATAAGCGTCGAACTCTACTACTTCTCCTGCTACTTGGACTGTCAACTTTCCAGTATCGCAATCAATCTTGGTACATGCTGTCCTCAAGAATGGCCTCCCGAGCAAGATCACTGGGTTCTTGATTGCTTTCTTTCTCATGTCAAGAACATAGAAGTCGGCTGGGAACAAAAGATCTCCCACTTTGACCAACACATCCTCCAACACTCCATCCGGATAGACTGTGGATAAATCTGCTAATTGGATGGCAATACGTGTAGGGGAAAGAGGTCCAAAACTCATTTCGTCGAACATGGCTCTTGGCATAACATTTATCGAAGCTCCCAGATCAAGCATCGCCTTGGGTATTGATGTAGTACCAATCGTGCATGGGATAGCGAACATGCCTGGATCCCTCTTCTTGGTCGGGATCTGGGAATTCATTAGGGCTGACACATTCTCCACATGGAAACGAGTATTATCTGGGTACTTTGTCTTCTTTTGGCACATCTCTCGCAAAAATTTTGCTCATTTAGGCATAGATTGCAATGCCATCAACAACGGTAGGTTGATCTCCACCTTCTTGAACACCTCCATCATGTCCTCCAACTCCCTCTGATCACGGTCGCAGGCAAAACGTCTTGGATATGGGATCTTGGCCTTAGTAGTGCGAGGAGCAGTCCTCTTGGCCAAAGCCTCTGCTTCTTTTTCAGCCTTCAAGGACTCCAACATCACGTCATCTTTGTCAAATCCCAGCTTAGATCTCTCCATCTTTACGTAATCAAACAAGGCTTCATCCTCCTCATTATCAAAGACTGGGTTCTTGTTGGCCTTTATCCCTTCTTCACGCTTTGCCTTCAACTCCTCGTAGATGTCATTGATATCTCCTGAGCTTATTTTAGTTTCCTCTACTCGAGCTGGTTCCTTGGGTTGGGTCCTGGGCAACATCTCTGGCAAATTCTTCCCACTGCGCAACGTTACAGCATTGACTTGCTCCTTGTTGACCTCTACCCGGGCAAGAAGTCTGCCTGGCTTGTCTTCTACCAACCTTGACAAAGTTTGGTTGATATGAGTCAGTTGAGCTTGAAGGTTGTTGGACTGTGCTCGACTTTCTAGTTGGAAGTTCTCGAAGTCTCTCCTCAGCCTTTGGTTCTCGTTGGTAAACCTTTCAATGGTCTCCTTCATGAATTCCGTCTTCGCTGGTTCTCAATGTGGAGGTACATAATTATTTTGATGTTGGGGCTGTTGTTGAGGTGGAGGCACATATTGCTGTTGTTGCCCAACAGGTTGCTGCGGTTGTTGGTGGGTAGGAGGTATCTGATAATGGTTGTTGCCATACCTCAAGTTCTCGTGCTGATTCTGTCTATAACCATAGTTATTGTCATAGTTATTGTTATTGCCATACTGGAACCTTTGTTGCCCTCCTCCTTGCTGGTTCTGACCTATTGCTTTCACCTCTTTTCCTTCTTCCACGAACCAACCGGGACATTCTGAGGTGACATGTGATGTTGCCTGGCATACTTCACATCTTTTCACAACTCTTTAAACTTCCTTGTCATTGACCTGCTTCTTCAAATCCTCCATCTGGCCAGACATCTTGGTCATGAAGTCTTTAATGGTGCTGACCAAGTTGTCTTGGTTGCCCTTGCTGCCTTCGTACCCCCCTCTTGGGATATCATCTTCATCTCGGGATTGCTCAGCCATGACAGCTATCTTCTTGAACACTTCAGATGGTAGTTGATCAACTATTGCTCCTCCACACGCTGCAATGATATATTTTCTCTCTGATGCCCTTAACCCCTTCAAAAAATGCTCGATCAAATCAATATCCTGAATCCAATGTTGAGGACATCTTGCCAACAACTTCTTGAACCTTTCATAGTTGTCATATAATGACTCACTTCCTCCCATCTTGATCGATGAAATGGCATTCCTCCCACTTTGTATCCGGCCAACGGGTATGTATTTGTCAAGAAAGTCCTGCTGCATCTTGTTCCATGTATCAATGCTTCCCTCTGGCAAGGTATAAAGCCACTCACGTGCCCCGTCAAGAAGTGAGAACGGGAACGTGAGCAACCTTACGTAGTCAGGAAAGGTGTCTTGGGCAGCATCTTGGTTCCTCATAACTTCAGCATCGTTCCTAACAACTTGTCTATCCCCATTGTTCCTGGTAGTAGTAGTGGCATTGTTCCTTACTGTGCTAATCGCCATTTCAAAGTTTTGAAGATGAATTTGGGGGTCTTCTCCAGGATGGTCACTGAACTTGGGCAGTATGTGTATCAGCGAGTGCTTGAGCTCCCAATTGCCGCTGATGGTGGGCAACTGGATACTTGATGGTCGGATTCCCTTGTTATCAGGGAACATGATCTGACGGATGGTTCTCTCAGGTGTTCCTGCCATGATTGTTGATGTTTTTGCTTCTGAATTGGATGTTGACTTCTCACTGTCTGAACTGGTTGTTGAGCAAGATTCGACTTCTTGCTCAGTATCCTGATCGTCTGTCAAGCTCTGCAACTCTGAAGGTTCGTTGACGCCTTCCTCCAGATCTCTCTTCTTCTTGCGTTGTTCTGCTCGATTTCTCCTAGCTATCACCTCCGGGCAAGCACCGTGATCTTGTGGATCTACGTCACTTCGTAGATGTGGGTTGGGCATAAACCGTGCTCAACACAAGCTAGAAGAACAAACTAGCTTAAAACCAAGTCCCCAGCAACGGCGCCAATTTGGCGGAGCGCTGTCGTCACACACTTCGCACAAATAATATTTATAACACCTTTTGCCCAACAAGGTAGTAGTTAGCGGCAAGCGAGATCGTACCCAAGGGACTCTGCGTAATTTGCTCTTCTGCTGTTGTTCAACAAAAGGATTTTGGTCACGAACCTGAACTCAACAAGTAAAACTATCAAATAACAAAAAGGGTTTAGATTGGGTTTCGAATCCATGATCATAATTACTCTTCACTCGTTCATTGGTGCAAGGATATTCAATTAACTGATTTTATCACTTGGTTTAAGGAAAAGATTAGTTTATACCCTAAGGTCACAAAGTCACGATATAAACTCACTTAACCTATGTCCAACCAATTTTACAGATCTTGACCAGAAGGCAAGATCTCCTTTTTCGATCAACAACGTCACGAAGACACTTCAGTGACGTTCCTGCCCAAGAAGCATTAAGAATAAATAGACCCAAGACAGCCAAGAGATATGTCAATACCGACTGCTCTCCAACACCTTTTACCTTTTTAGTCACGAAAGACACTCTCGTGTTACTCCCAATTCCGTAAGTGACTTTATCTCAATATCTAGGTGGTGATTAATCACTTGTCAATTTCGACTTAGTCTAATATTAGTCCTAAGTGTTTCGGGAACAAAATTAATTAACGAACTCAAACCAATTCGACCTCACGAGTTTAGAACGAGTAAAGTATGATCACTTCATCTACATCCAATCTAAACTTAAGAACTAGCTAGACATAAATATAATTAAGAACGCAAAATAAATAAAGGAAAACATACTTCAATATAAACTGAAAACGGGTTGCTGCCCAAAAACGTCGTTAGCAACTAAAGGGTCTTGGCTTCACGCCAACAACTAAAGCTAAAGTGCAGAAAATATAAACAAATGCAATAAACTGTAATTGCCCGTAGGACTTGTTCTTCCTTACTTCCACTCAAACTAGGATGCAAACTAATCTTAAAACTACTGAATCGAAGAGCTCTCTTACATGATAGAGTCGGCCATATATATAGGCGATGAGATTCTAGGGTTTAGGGAAGTTTCCTTGTTGAATAAGAATTCTTCCCATGCATATCATAACCTCCGCCTCACTCTCTTTCCTTTGCATGCACGATCATTTTTTCCTTGCATGGTAGATTTATTCCATGATTTGGCTCGGCTAGGATAAGGAAGGAAACATCCGATCCTTATCCTCTTCCTTGAAGGAAAAGAAATCTGCTGCTGCTGCTCGACTCTCATCTTGCCCTCTATCGTCTGCATCCTGCTTTGCTTCCGGTGTTGACCACGATCCTGGCTTCTCCGAGTACTCTGTCTGTTGGCTTTTAAAGATATGGGGAGGTACTTCCTGACTTGTAGAGAGGATATTTCGATGTTGCCCAGCTACAAGCTTCCAGCCCTATGCCCATTTGCATCGTATCGCCATCTCAGCATCTTAACAACAGATTTTCCATCGGATTTTGCCCAACATCCACCTGTTCTTCCCCTGCACACTATCTCTCGACTTACGTGTCCTCCCAGACACATAATGACTCGATAAAGACTAAAAGCACAAAAAAAATATAAGAAAAGATGGACACAAATATGGGTTCATCATCTACTTCCCACCACGACGAGCCGCAGACTTCCCACCATTCTGAGCGGTATACGTCCCACCACTCAGAGAGGCAGACTTCTCATCACTCTCACCGGTAGACTTCCCACTATTTTGAGCGGCAGACGTCCCACCACTCACAGAGGCAGACTTCTTACCACTCTGAGCCGGTTATTCGTCACCCTCAAATCGGTGTTTCAGTCCGTGATGAGCTGTTCCAAGCCGATCAGGAGACGCAGTCCTCACAGCAGATTGGTCAAGACTTGTTTGCCCAGCTCTTTCAGCCGATGCCGATGCCGGCCCCTTACGAGGCACTGCAGCAGCCCATTATAGAGACGCCGCAATAACCCATTCACCAGACGTCGCAATTGCTCCCTTACCATACACCTTTGCAGCTGACCTATGGTCCAAGTGAGCACCAAGGTTCTAGCTCACACACTCCCCAGCAGCACGTTGTAGATGATCCGGTTGATGAGGATGATACTCAATATGAGGAGCCGGATGAGGGGGTGGTGAAGAGGTAGGTGATAAGGTAGGTGATGTTGCCTTGGGTCCTCGGCAACATAGACCGTCTGCTGCTGTCCGCACCCCTTTTCAGGGTGCAACTCCAAGTAGAACGGAGAAGTTGAGGATGATGTATGCTGACTTTAAGAGATAGGGATATGAGTGTTATGTGCCTGTGATTGAGACGGGTCATCGTCTAACAAACAAATTATTTGATCTGGTGGAGAATCCGAGGGAGGATATCATTCAAGAAGTAAGTTAGTAATTTTATATAACAAGTTTATACTTATATTGAAATTGATTTGAAATTTATATTGTCTCAGGTAGTAAATCTCTACGTGCTTTCGGTTCGCACGAGGATCCGAATGCATACAGGACTGCTCCAAATATTGGGCCAACTAACACGATCATCATCGGCACTCAGTTACTTGTAAGTTTTCAATATATATTCTTTATATTTTATTATAAATATTGAAAAATGATATTAATCTTGTATGCTGTCAATTTGATAGCAAGTTTTGTGCGCCGAGCTGCAACTGCTACATCCGGATGATCGAAACTTCATGCACATAAAGGGAAAGCCCTCGTATAAGCTTTGGAAGATGCATCTGGGATTAGAGGACATTGTGAACTGGCTAGACTATCCAAATTCTGTTCCATGGTCGAATTGCAAACATGTAAGTGTTTAATGAAATATATGTCAAGTTTCTTACCATTCATTGATTTAAATTATTCTATTTTTTTTATTGAAACAGATCTGCTCTCTGTGTAGTGTCTTTGAGAACTATTGGGTCACGATTCGGATAAATATTGCTGATTGGACGGTTGAGTTGGTACGACTCAATGTCACATGAATATGATCAGCAAAGGATCGCACCTATTGATTACGAGCTCAAGCCCATTACTCGTCTTATTCCTCGTCTACGAGCTCTCTCAGGCTACTGGAAGAACAATTTAACAATGGCGAAGTGAGATGGTGAAATGAAGTTTTTGAAGATGCCGATCAAAGACCAGTTTGCCCAGACAGACAGTTACAGTTGCGGCCCCTTTGCATGCATGTATTTGGATTGTTTGATTAGTAGTAAGCCGAGACACTGGAGAAAAATCACCGAACGCTACATTCAAAGATATCGGTGGCTCGTAGCGACTAGGATTTATTGGCTTGCAGTACTTGACAACATCTAATTATGTATGGTGTTTGAAACATGTATTTGAATCTTATTTCCTCGTATAGTTGTTAGTTTATGTATTTCAATATTATTTTATGGGGTAGTTTTGTTAGTTTATCGAGTTTATGGTATTTGAAACATGTATTTGGATCTTATGTTTATGGTATAGTTTCTTAGTTTATCGGCTACATGAATGAAATAGTTTGGAGCAGGTAAATTATCATACTCTCGGGTCTGGTCACGAAAGCCTCACCATCGTGAGCACACGATGAAATGTCACCGTGAGCTCACGATGGTGGGTAGTCGTGAGGTCACGATATTACCCATCGTGAGCTCACAATGAGGATGCCATCGTGAGCTCACTGTAGTCTTTATCGTGACCTCACGGTGAACACGCTGAACCCCATCGTTACTTTAGAATTTTTGCCTAATTATGGTGTTTTAACTGGATATTTTAATTTGTTACGTGTTAAATATGTTCTACTTAACATTGAAATACATCAACAAATGAAAAATTACATATTTAAACTCACAATTATAGTGTTGGAGAGATTTGTGACGCAACAATGAATACATTACTATATGTTACATATACAATGACTCTTGCATTTGATAAACAATACATCTCTAACATTAACCCATTTAATGTTTCTTTGATATAAGACCGCAAAATATGATGTGCAAATGTTGTTTAAGACATAATATAACATTTCAAGACTAATTAATCATTATTTTCGGTGAAATCGATCCGGTTAATTAATTCACGACAAGATAAAAACATCATCGTGAACATGGTCGTGAACATGTCAACATGATCACGATGACCATGCCAAACGTGACCACACGATTGCCCAGCCATCGTGACTTCACGATGAGCGTCCATCGCGAACTCACGATGGATGCCCATCACGAACTCACGATGGGTATCCATTGTGACCTCACGATAAAGAAGCCAACGTGAGGTCACGTTTGACGTGGTCATCGTGACCTTTCCAGGAACTCGAAAAAAAACCAGTTTCATCAAATTAGGATGAAATAAAATATCAAATTCAACACAAATAAGTCTACGTTCATACAAGTCACCAAATAAGTCTAGTAGTTTAACACTTAAAGTTCAAACATAACTTTTAAACAAATCTAAACTACAGCCAACACTCTCTAAATAAGTCTAGTCGACATCTAGAGCCGTGGAGGGTGACGCACCATCATGTGCTGCTTTATTTCGGGCCTCAAGTTTAGGCGGCAACCAAACTGTGTCCTTTAGGATCAGCACTCGACATCTAATAATTTGCGGTGTCAACTCCATCACCTCAAAGATCACGGCATCATCTACTTTGAGGTTGAAAGTGCATGTGAATTGTTTCCACCCTGCATACTCAAACTTCAGTTTCTTCAAAGATCCAGGGTACATCAACTGACATTTGGTTCCCTTATGATTGGCAACCATTGGCACATCCGCACGAGGAAGTTTAGAAACAATATGTGCCGGTATATGCTATTATTGCACACAAAGCATTGATTAAATTCTAAAAAAAAGTCATACAAAACACATTAATTGTTTGTTTAGTGGTAGAAATTCTTACCAAATGCCAAGGGGCCGAAACATATGACTTGGCTAGGATAACATCGAAAAAAGGTTTGTCTCCTGATAGACAACTGTTGGGAAATTTATTAGTATGAGTTTTGATGAATTCCAAAACCAACTGACCCCAACCGAGTAGATGTTGCCAGTTCCTATTGTTAGCTGTTAGGCTCGCTGTTTGAGCAATGTTAAGATTTTATCTTTACAGATCTCCAGCTGAAGACGGCAACAGAGCAACACTCGGATACAACCCCGGATAGAAGATCGGATGAGGAACAACAGTTACAAGACTGCCTGATGAGAGAGCTATGCTTTTTGACAGCTGAGAGTTCAAGCCAACTGTTCAGTTGGAACATCAGCTATAGAATGCCATCCGATAAAGAGAATGTTTCAAGAAGGGGGAAGTTATAAAGAAGTCTCAACATGAAGTTCAAGATCAGCTGAGAGTTCAACAGTTCAGTCAGAACATCAGCTGAAAACCACTCAGATGAAGTTCAAAGTCAGCTGAGAGTTCGACGAGAACATCAGCTGAAGACCACTCAGATGAAGATCAAGATTTTCAACCGACTAACCGAGGTTGACTGTCAGAAAGGTTTGAATTTGAATTTCAAAAGGAAGTCACATGAGGGTTTGACCGTTCAATCATTACCCCATTTGGCCCAACACAAGGCTGTCTCAGATGGAAAGCAGAAGAGCTCAGATGCCATATCGGGAAAGTCTGTAGAGATGAGAGACAAGCCATCGCTTTCACCGAACAGAAATTAATAGCTCCTCCAACGGCTAGTTGATTCTCTCCACCTATAAATAGAGGCATTCATTCATTCGACAAGATATAAGACACTGATAAGAGAAGACACACACGCAAGAAGAAATCTGAGATCAAAAAGAAAAGAGCAATATTCTTCACGAGCTGAACTGAATCTCTTAGAACATCACTTGTTGAGAGTTCTAGAGTTAGATAGTTTTAGTGTCTTGAGATCGAACCTTGAGAACATCACTTAGTGAGAGTTCGTATAGAGTTAGATCTTAGCTCGCTACACGTTAGAGCTTTTAGTTGGAAACCCATTTTCTTTCACCTGAAAAGGTTTAGGATTCTACTCTTCCTGTAATTGAGTAGTCAGGTTGTTAAGTACCCGTAAACTTAACTGTAAAGGTTGATAAGTACCCGCAAACTTATCTTTAACGGTTGCTCAGCCCGCGTAAGCTGAGTGGTTTGTCCAGAAGAACTTGGATAGAGTTGTGTCGACTCACAACTCCCCGTGGACGTAGGAGGGTTATCTCCAAACCACGTTAACTCTCTGTGTGCTCGTGTTTATCTTTATTCAGTTATTTCTTACTTTCTTAACTGACTGACTAACCATCATACAAACCTCATTTGCACATCTTCAACTGTTTTGGGTTTTGACCAACCGAGCTGTTTTGGTTCATGACCATCCGAGCTTAAAAGCGTGAGTTGTTTTAACGAGTTTAATTTCCACCACATTCCGCACAGCGTCACTCTTCCAGCTGAGGTTGCTTACTCAGCTGTGAGATTCCAACTGAGTCTTTTTACTCGGTTGAAGTAATTTTTAAGGGTTAAGTTTTAAAATCCTAACTGGTGTATTCCCCACCCCCATACACCAGTAACTCGTTTCGGGACCATCAACAACACAAGTCTGAACCGGATGGCTCTGTCGACATCTACAACCATCCAAATGCGACAAAACATAAAGCGAACATGAACATCAACCAATTAAATTCAAGAATTTGTCATGTTTTATGTTCAACCAATCACTTTAATTCATACATATGCGGAAAACATAAATCGAACATCAACATCTTCAACCAACTTCAACAATTGACACATAAATTGAAAAATTCTTACATATCAACAACATCAACATATTCCTCTAAATTCAATATAGCAAACCAAATTAAAAAACAACAACATATATCGAACATAAAACAACAACAACATCAACATATCAAACAAAATTAAAGAATTCTTGCAAAAGAATACTAGATAACCAATTCATCAAAACATAAAACCAAAGATAATTTCATAACTCCTCATAATTGGGTGACATTGGGGTCGAAGAAACGTACCTCCAATCGGAAACGAGCTGTGGGGGCGGCGGCAGCGGTGGACAAGAGAAGCGGAGGTGGTGAAGAGGGAAGATGGAGATGAATGAGATAAGAATGATATATGTTGGATATTGGGGGAAAAGAATGGTAATGTACGTATGGTTGAAATAAAAAGTTTGAGATTCTGTCCCACTTTATAGGGAAATCTGGCTTTATCACGATGGGATCACCATCGTGAGGTCACGGTTGTCCCTCCATCGTGACCTCACGATTACTATCTCATCGTGACCTCACGATAGCTGCTCCATCGTGAGGTCACGATGGTTTTGTCATCGTGATCAAGGCAGGGACTCACCAAAAATCATCCATGTATGCAGATAATACCTGTCTCAAATATTCTGAACATAAAAACAGATATTAAAGGTTTAAAAACGTCAATAGAATGCCATAAACTCAACATATGTCATAAACTCCTATATTTCATCTTTAATTAGGTAAGGACATGCCCTAATATCATGACCCTCACGACGGCAATTGTTACATTTTTTTTCCTCCGGCGCCGTTGACTTGATTCTACTCCCCCAAAATCATGAAAATTTTGTTCATCCTCTGTTTGTTGGAGAGGGATATTCAAATTGACTCCACCCGGGGGGGTAGATGTCGTGCATTTTTTTCTGTTGTGCCCAGATCTACTATACCTTGAGCAAACTTGAGGACGTCGTGCTATCGTGCCTTCAACTGCTGACCGAGCACGGCTCGTTCTTGGACGACAGGCCTGACGTACATCTTCTGGAGGATAAACCTTAATTGATTTGATCTCCGGCGGCACATTCTACTCATCAGAGTGTGGTTTGATCGATATGCTCAACATAAGTCTGTCTTAGACTGTCTTGTTTGAAATATCTATGTACAAAATCGTACACGTTCAAACCAATGCCGGCCCGCCTGTTAAAATAGGAAAAATGGAATTATTTACATACAAAATGAATATAAAAATACTAGAAAATTCTAACAAATAATATAAATTTTATCTTATAGCGGCAGAAGCATGCTTACATGGAATTCTATCCTCATCGAAGACACGACAATCACACGTCCAATTTTAAAGATCGACTTGATATCGTCTACTTTATAAACATGCTCGGTGATTGCTCGAACAGGAAGAGCGAGACTCGCTTGCACTGATAGAGAAAGCTTGTTGAATGTATTGACAATCAACACATGATCTCTCGATTCAGCATCGGTACGCCGCTCGTCAAACCAATCCTCCAATGTATGGCGAAATATTTCAAGTAATGAGCACACTGGTAAACGCCTACCCCCACCACAAAACACTGTTCACGGCTTCGACAGCATTGGATGTCAGTAATCTATAGCGCCGCGCAGGACACTTTGGCCTAGCCCACCTCTCTGGTCCAATTTGAGAAAGTCGTCTGTGAGCACCATTAGGACTTACAGTGTACAACAATTCTAAAAAGTTTTCAAACACTTCGTGGCGATAACTAAATGTTGCTTCATAAAAGAGTGTGACCACAGTTTTGCCGTATGGGGTCAAATTTTTCTGCAGATGGTGATAGCACAATCCGTGGAATGCATTTGGATAGACGGTTCGAACTGCATTCCTAATGCTCTTATGTTGGTCACTCACTATCAAAATCTTCAGGAGGATTGAAGCATTTGTGTAGGTTATAGAGAAAATAATTCCACGACTCATCGTTCTCTATCGGACCAAGGCCAATTGCAAGCAAAAATACGTGCTCGTTCCCATCCTTCGTGCAAGCAACAAATAAGGTTCCTTTGTTTCTACCCTTAAGATAAGTCCTGTCTATTATGAGCACAGGTCGAAGACACTGCTCAAATGCTCTAATACACTGTCCAATGGCAAGGAACATGTGACAGAACACTCCTTCACTAGTCGTCTGCAAGTCGTATACAGTCCCAGGATTACGTTGTTTCAACAAATACAAATACGACGGAATCTTCTGATATGACGAGGGGAAGTCACCGTACATTCTTTCTATCGCTAGCTGCCTTGTTCGGACGGCAAAGTTGTATAACATTTGAACGTCGTATTGCATGCACATCTCTACCATCATCTCATTTGGCCTCAGAACGACCTTCTCATCTATCAATTTCTTAGAAAAATAAAACGCGGCCATCTCACCACTCACCGACCTTGCACGTGAAGCACGATTCAAATCTGATCGGCAACTGTGATTCAATGTCAACTTAGTAATCTGAAAAAGAGTTGCACATTCTACAGCATACAACCTAAACGTGCAATTCTTTCTACCACTCCTACATAGGTACACTGCACGGTCCGAAGCGAAGCGATCGGTCTTACACTCTACAAAGTGCTCCAAATGATACATTTCTACAACTATCCTCAACTCTTGCACCGATCGAAATATGGACCCTACCTCGAAACTACCATTGATGATGATAGACTGCTCAACCCACGCCAACGGTATTGCACTTTCAAGGTCTGGATGTGGAATGATTCAATTGCCCTGTTACGCTCATGCTCAACCTTGCTTTCTAATTGATGGTCCGATGAAAAGTGTCACTGCCCCATGAGCCTATCAATTTGTGCCGGCTGTCCAATCCAAGCATAAAACTCTTCTTTCATTGATTCAAGCAAATCATTATGACGATCTTCCTCTTCATCTTCGGATGTAGACACCGCTTCATCCTCCTCATAATCTTCATCATATTTATCATCATCATCATCGTCGTCACTATCATCTTGTGCACCCGAGGTGCTACCTCTCACATTAACTTAGGGGGCGGAGTTCCCACGGTTTTCAATCACATAAACCTCCAGATCCTCTTTAGGATCCGCTAACCATCAAAGTATTTCTAAATCGCCCCGCAATAGCACTTTTGCTTTCATGCCGTTAATGGTTATGAGGTACCATAACACATATTCGGTCTCCTTCCCACCATTCAAACCCTCTCTAATGAGTTCCACGAGGTTAGCACGATTAATCGTGTCGGGGTCGATGTAGACAAGAAATAAATCCCCGTCCATATATGTCGATCGCTCCCAATGACCACCGTGATGTATAATAATACGGCGTAAAGACATCTGAAATTAACAAAAGATACAAAAATGAAGTGTAAACAATCAATGAAAATACTTGTTTAGCACACACCTGTGGTAGTCATGATGGTGATCACCATCGTGAGGTCACGATTTGTGAGCTCACGATGGGTATTGTCATCGTGACCTCACGATGGTCATCATAATCGTGAACACGGTGTACTTCAGCATCGTGACCATGGCAGAATTCGTGGTGAGCTTAGAACTAGGTATTTTAACTTCTTTTAACCCCCCGATACCATGAAGTTTTTAATTTAATACACCATTATATGAACAAAATAACATATTTCATGATATAAGATGAAACATATCTTGTATTATACTTTGAAAACCCTAATTTCACCCTAACAATACCCTAATTTCAGCAGCAACTATATCAAATGAACAAACATTATGCATATTATGCTTACCTTTGTATGAAGTAAGGAACACCACGGAGTCCCCTTTGATACTTTCATTCTTCTTGGGCGAGATCTTAGATGCTTGGAATGATGATTTGTTTTTGTTTTTTTTTTTTTTTGGTGTGTATATTGAAGTGAACAGTATGTTTGTTTATTGTGAGGTTATGATTTTAAATGTTATTATTCTTCCCCATTACTACCACCACCAACCTCTTAGTAACAAAATTTAAGGAAGTGGCTTCATTTATTACCTAGTACACCAAAAAATATTCACCAAATCGAATGTGCACATACAATTAATGGGTTTCGCATGCATCTGTCTTGGTCACGATGGGAAAGTCCATCGTGACCTCACGATGGGAGTGCCATCGTGACCTCACGATGGGAGTGTCCATCGTGACCACCCCATCGTGACCACGTGCGGAGTCAAAAATCTGACACAATTGACTTTGAAACCTAAGGGTATTTTAGTACTTTTATAGGATTTTGGTATACAAAAGAGTGTGTTTTAAAGAGAGGCTATAAAAGAAGTGTTTTTTTATATTTTAGTATTTTTTTATTAGTTTCCTCTTCTTTAAATGTAATGACTCTGCACATAATGAATATCCTAAGTATATATATATACTTTTTTAAACATGTTGTACACAAAAGCACATCCGAACCTATATGTCTATTGTTAGTGGAATAGATGGCATGGGAGTTGACGTGCATCGTTGCTCACGCCACCATCTCCACTCACGTGCCTTCGCTCAGGCATCACGGCCTCACCGGCATCACCAGACACGGCTACCAGCGCTACTCTTCCTCTCATGATCTGTTGAACAAGGCGATAGACCACTGAACCAAACGAATCACTGCTATAATGACCAATATTGCAGGCCATAAAATTCTCCATCTTTTTTGCCATCAGACATGCCTGAATCGCAAGCTATCGAATCTCTCTTTCTCTGCCTTCAACTTGCCAATAGATGTGCGTTGTCACTTGTTAGGCTTCCTAATCGGCCTTATTAGATTTAACAAGCAAGGCTCTACTATAGTCGTCAAACTTACTCGAACCACCGAACTCGTCGGTTACCACTCTCACCGGCTTCACTAACGCCACGAGATACGACGAGCTCGCTGGCAATATTCTCTATATATTTTCTGTATGCTAACAAGGCTGCATCTCTGCTTCTCATTGGGTCTATTGACATCATCGGACGCACCGGCCTCACTGACCTGTTTCTCACTCTTTATTTCGATAAAATCTTATCCGTTGGAAGCATTGGCTCTATCGGATCATTGGATGCACCAGCCGCATCGGCCTAATTAGCCACGCCTGAACCTTTTATCTTGGTTGGCACTACCACACAAAATAATTGTTCACACACTTCACTGGACGCATCGGCCACACGACGTTGGATCTCATGGAGATCAAATCCACTGGAAGCATCGGACACATTGGCCGCATCTGCCTTAAAATCAAGAAGGCTTTAATATTTCTATAATCAATTACTGCAGCCCAACAACTTGTCGGGAATCTTCCGATTTGTGCCAAAGACATTGTGCCAATGGCTAGGATTGATCCAAGGCCATTTCATTTATTATTGAATTTTGAATTATTTTTAATCCTGAAAAATGTATTTTTTCTTTTCTTTTATTTGGGATTCCAACCATGGTTGGGCTCTACTTTCTAGGTAATATGCACCACATGTTTGTGTCCAACATAATAAAATATTGTATTCTCTTTTATTGTGTTTAATTATTTATTTTTTAATTGTCTTGACATTATTTATGAATTTAGATTCTTAAATTTTTCGTTTACAGTTATTAGTAAACTTGTTAATTAATAAAAATTCTTTATTTAATGTTATATTCTTTATGTGTTTAGTTTAATATGTTCGTTTATACCAATTAAAAATGTTATATCGTATAGTATTTTTTAAAATTTTTGGTAATTGTTTTGAGTTTATTTTTTAAGTTCTTAATTATAGTTTTTTGTTTCAGCTTAATATTTTCGTTTAGTCTTATTATTAAACTTGTCAATTATTAAACATCTTAATTTAGTGTTATATTATTCAATTTAATGTCTGTTCTTATGTGTTATATTTTTGGCTGGATTTAGGGTTTTTGTCACCATGGCTGTATTCGTTGGCTATTTAATTAACTCTTTAAATTAATCAAATTATTTATGGCCCCTAATTATTTGTATTTAAAAGTAGTGAATTACAATAATCACATTTATGGCTTAAACTGCATGTGTTGTTTATATTTTGTTATTTTACTTGCTAAGTGGTGTAGTCTTGTAAAATGATTTTTTTCCCATTAATAATACTTTTGGACAAATTATGGTTTTCTGACCATGGCTTTGGCATTTATCCCAATTAAATCAATGAATTTTTTCATGGCCAATACTTAAATTAAATTAGTACATTAAAAATAACATAATAAAATCGATGGCTAAGTTTATTAAAGTTTTTATATAATTAATATTAATAGTTTAGTTGAATAATTAGTTAGTTTTGATGGATAGTACACTGCATTAAATGCTATTTCATTTTGGTCCATTAATTTATTTGGGGTACAATACATTAGAATAAAAAATAGGGTTAATAAATTTTGGGTCAACGCATTTATTATTTCCAATACACACTACATTTGAAATTAAAGCCTTAAGAGAGAGAAAAATCGTAACCGGCGATTCTTTCTTTTCGCGGTGTGACTCCTTGCATTTCTCTTGCCGGCGACGACGACCGTGTAGGAGTGTAGGCGGCGAGTATGTGGACAATGTAGTTTTGTCCGTCTTGCCGTGGTTTTTTTAGAGCGGGTGGTACCGGCGGTGTTGAAGGGACGGCGGCAATATCGAGGAGGAGCCATGTTTGCCGGCGATGCGTGGCCCATCGCTGTTGACTGAAGAGCTTATTTTCATCGGTGTTGAACTGATTTGCTTGAGAAGGCTTTGATTTCCTATTTGCCTAGTTGTGTGCCGTCCATTATTTTGGAGTGAAGGGTGCGACCGGCCGGGGAAAGACTAGGCGGTGACATTTTGAAGAGGGAGAGGAAGTTTGCCGGCGACACCGACGACGGCTTCGTTGCGTGAAGCACCCCATTCTTATTTGGCATTCTTGTTCGTAGTTTTGACGCTATGCCGTCGGAAGGTAATTTTCGAAGCCTTTGCGTTTTTTTGTCTATTATTTATTGATGATTTGTGAGCATGTCTTGTTGTTTGATCTTTATGTTTATATTTTTTGAGTTATTTGTCATTGTTTATATTGATGACTGTTAGGATTTTAGGGTTTGTTGGAGTAGTGAATAGCGTGGATTGGTTTGAGTTCGTATGTTGAGTTTTGGAATTCGAATTTTGTTATTGTTGAACGGTTTGATGCATTTTTTTTTATTGAAAAACAGAAATTTCAGTGACTTAGAGGCTGAATTGTTGTGGTTTTTAATTGGAAAAGATGAATTTTTATAAAATTTTGTGTGTTGTGGGTGCAAAGAATTGCTTTGTTTTGTTGGTACAGTGTCTGCATGGTGCTGTGGATTTTTGTAGAAGAATGTGGTCTGTTGGTATGTTAATTTTACAGTTTATTGTAACCTGTGAATGGTGGAGATTGTTGGTATTTATATGAATTATTAACTGTGTAGGTGCTGTGGTTGCGGCCCGATG
Source organism: Schizonepeta tenuifolia (assembly GCA_029490685.1). Taxonomy (NCBI): domain Eukaryota; kingdom Viridiplantae; phylum Streptophyta; class Magnoliopsida; order Lamiales; family Lamiaceae; genus Schizonepeta; species Schizonepeta tenuifolia. Next base: position 78,075,388 of record CM055958.1, read on the forward strand.
CCATTCCGAGTTTGTAATTAAATTGATTAGTGACTGTCTAGATGTGGAGAATTTTGAGAAATTTAGGAATGGGCCATTTGGGCATTTACTGAATTTACAGCATTCCCCTCAAAACTATCAGGGTCAATTGTTCTACCATGCCATGCAATTATTGAATCGTTCAAAGCGTCGCAAGGGTGTTTTGGTTTTTAATTTCAATAATTCTGAAGTGGTTTTCGGGCCCCGTGACTTTTACTTGCTGTCCGGGTTGAAGTTTGGTCCAGTGGAGGAATTTCCCACAACCTCGACTTTATGGGAAAATACTTTTAATAGTGTGCAGACACTGACAATGAAGCATATTAAGGATGCTTTCAAGAAAGCTGTGGATGATGGAGCAGGGGGTGGGGAGAGTTGCCTTTTGTTGGCACACATGCTATTCATGTACGGGGTTTTGTTTCCCCGCGATGCAGAGGCGAAGAAGTTGGATTTGAAGTACTTGCATGCATGCGATGATTTGAAATCCATAATGCAGTTTCCTTGGGGGTTTTGGAGCTACAAATATTTCGTGGAAGAGTTCGAGAAAGCTTGTGATAGGATGAACAGATTGGTGAGAAAAAAGGGTAGCGGGAAACCGAATTTTGAGGTTTTTGGATTCCTCTTCGTCTTCTATTGTTGGATGTACGAGATATTTCCTTTGTTCGGGGCTTCTTGTGCCCATACTCTCTAGGGTTCGGAGGATATATATCTGAGAGTTCTCCGGTGGAAGACGGCGTTGGGTCAACGGACATATAAGACTGTTCACATCCTCCTTGACGGCGCAAACATTGTGGTAAAATTTTCTGCATGCTTTTCTTTTATGTACTTTTGATTCTTCGTCGTGTTTGCAATGTTATAACAGTAAAGTTTTTTTTTTTTTGCAGCACCCTCTCATCCCCTCCAACGAGGAGCAAATGTGGTTATCCGCACAGGAGACATATTTGGAAGAAGAGTTTGTGTTGGAGGAGGCAGATCAGGAGGACTCCCAACCCAGCATGGATGATCGTCCCGAGCAGCATTTGCTGCATGCAGCTGGCCATCATACTGAGAGAAAAGCAGTCAAGCGGAAACTGAATTTGGAGGCTGGTGATTGTTCCATGAAGCGGCGTCCCGTTTTGCGATCTGCAACATGTGTCGTCGATCAAAACGAGCCTCGTCAAGATGCAGATGTGCGTTCCGAACAATCAATCCCGTCCGTATCCACACCAGATGGAAATGTCAGATTGTGCGTTGAACTCATCTTATCTGCCCAGGGTGATAATATTGCTAGGTTTCTGTTTTTTTTATAATGTTGCAATTTTGTTGGTTTTTCAACGTTCAGGAAAGGCAATTCATGCAAGTGATGACTCTTCGGATGGATAAGTTGGAAGCATCATGTAGGGACATGAATGAAAAATGGGATGACATGAAAGATCAGATGGGTGTGATGAATAAAAATATTGGCATTATATTGGAGGTTGTTCGCAATTTGAGTGGGAATTCAAACGTGGGTACAGGTATGGATCTTGGTTTGAAGGGTGGTTTAGACTCACCTTGTGAAGAAGGCCACAACGGTGCAGAAGGTGACTCTCCACCGAAAGATGTGGATGATTGTGTTGTAGAGGTCTTTGCTGAAGATGATAAGCTTATGAGTGTGCCGGTTGTTGAGTTATCGTCCACCCATGCCAGTGATTTGGTAGAGTTGCGCGATGCATTCGTTGGGCGTACAATTGATGTTTTGGATGATCATTGTGTGGATGAAAATGGTCAAATTAGGATGGTCCATGATGATGATATTGATGCAGTTGGCGATGATGATGATGATGTGCCAGTTGGTGATGATGATGATGTGCCAGTTGGCGATGATGATGATGCGGCAATTGGTGATGTTAATGATGCGTTACATGCTGATGATTCGAATGGGGTGGATGGTGATGTAGACGATGGTCTAGTTGGTGAGGACTTGTATGTTGAATTGCAAAAGGAGGAAGATAGAACAGAAGATCTGGAAGTTGATATGGAGAAGCTAGCTAAGTTAGTGGATGACATATCTGATGATATCTTAGGCATGGGGAAATTAGTGGAGGCCGTTGATCCTGCCGAAAGGGTTGACAATGTAGTCGGGGGTGACGGCCATGTGGCGGATGAGCAGTTAGTGGAAAAGGCTTTGGAGAATGTGGGTGATGGGGTGAGGCCCGCTGAGACATGTGATCAAAACAAAAGGAGATACAACACTAGGTCAAAGGTAGTGGTGATATCCTCTAGCAGTGAGGGCTCGACATCGGTGAATGATAAGCGGCGTGGGCCGCAGCATAGCGAGACAGGAATGGTTGCTACCCGGTTTGCCCCGGTAAATGACATGTTTGATCCACTGCAGACATACCACCACACATATGTGCAGCCCTTTCTTACTTGGTACGAGCACCCACCACCGCAGGAGAGGTATATTTTTTTTTAAATTCTGTTATTTCGTATGTTATAATCGCACTTCCACCACATTTATAATGCATGGACTGAGCTAATACTATCCAAAGTTTGCTAATAGTCGTTTATGGATACCTAATTTCTAAGCATCCAAATAGCTACGTCAAAGCGACAATGGAAAGAAATAATTATCATAGTCATCAATATTGGAATCACCGGCCTTCTCCTTCTCCCTTTCACTTTTGTCCGTGTTGCTTGGTGGCATGAAGTCTTGGGTTTTCAATGGTGAGGTTTCGTCCATCTTTGCTTTCCTTGCTACAATACAAAGTAAAAAAACCATAAGAAAGCTATAGACAAATCTCAACAGATAATACAATACAAGTGCATTAAAACAAAAACTATACCCGGTCTGCCTTTTGGGGTGGATTTTCGACGCCTCTTCGCGCCCTTTGACTGGAAAGGATTTGGCTTTCTAAAATTGACAAAACCACGGGGGCAAATCCTTCTCGGATCACGAAACAGGGGAACCGTAACATGGGGTTGCTTCACCGGAGCCTCAAAACGATTCTGACCATTAGTCAACAACACTTTTTTAAATTCTTCTGTCACTTTCTTCATTCGTTCAATGAATTGCTCACAGGCTTGAGGGTCAACCTTCAAGCCGGTAGTGACCAGCTCATACAGATGTCTCATAAAATCATTACCAATGGTCATGTGCCTCATCATTGCACTCTCCTCAACAATATTATCTTGCAAAGGGATTTTGAGATCTTTGGCTCTTTTTGTCCATCTGTGGTAAATCATTGCGTCGGGGATGTCGTTCACATTTTCAATGACGAATATCCTCAAGATGTGCCGACAAATCAATCCTTCAGTTTCCCACTTCCCACAATCACACGAAGCTACGTGGGTGACTGAATTGAACACCACCGTGCGATCATAATCAGGTATTTCTCGGCATCTAGCAGTGTACTTCCTGTTGTTGTCGGAGAGCGAAACGACAGCCGTCACATCAACCACCACGGTGATGCAGTTGGCAAGGTCATGCTCAAACTGCTTATAAATTGTCCGGGTGAATATAGATGCAGCTTTTTTAAGAAGGCCACAATGAGTGATGGCCTGCCCCGGTTGCCAAATCCCCAATGCATCTTCCCTACGCTCCGTGCTTCGCCACTTGTTTAAAATCTCTTCATATTGTTTAACAAAATCAATCAAGGCAACAGTGTGGCACACAACATCTTTCAAAACCTTGTTCGTAACCTCGCTCCGCGAAGTGGCAAGCAGACCAGAGGTAAAAATGCCGCGTGAAAAACAAGACGCCCACCGTTCTCGCATACTATGCATTGCATCAAACCACCCACGGTTGGGAATTTCATAATTGTCCATCATCTCTTGCCATGTGCTATTAAACTCCTTTTCGCTCTCCACAATGTTCAAGCATTTGTACCATAAAGACTTGAAAGATGAATCCCCATGCAGCTTACCAAAATTTGATGCACAATTCTTCATTATATGCCACTGACAAAGACGGTGTTTCGACTTGGGGAACACAACATCAATAGCATTCATCATTGCCCTACACTGATCAGAGAAGATTACCTTTGGCTGCTTTCCATGCATGGACTGCAAGAAGGTTTCGAACAGCCACTTGAATGTTCCGGTTGTCTCGTCCGATAGCATAGCCATGTCGAACATGACATTGCGCGTATGATGGTTAATGCCTACAAAAGGCATGCATATCATGTTGTATTTATTTGTCCGGTACGTGGTGTCCACGGACAGCACGTCGCCAAAGACATCGTAGTCCAAAGCACAACGATTATCCCTGAAAAAAATATTCATGAGCCGCCCACTGTCGTCGAGCTGATACTTGCAGAAAAAGAAAGGATCCGAACATGATTTTTCACTAAAATAATCATACAACAGCCTTGCATCTCCATCCTCCACCTTCGTCTCCATCCTAACCTTGTCCATGTGATTATATGCATCTCTCTTCGTGAATCCAACATTCTGCACGCCGCCAGATTCTTTCGCCATGAAATTGAATGCAGCGGTGACACCGATACCAGCCGAATGGAGAGCTTCCATTACTGATTTCTTGGCATAGCTCATGTGACGACTGGATCGCAACATAAATGTCTGATCAAAGTCTACGAGCTCGTGATTGTGCTCCTTGTCAAACGTCACAACAACAAATGAACCCAAATCATCCCTTGACACACTGATTCTGGCTTTACAGTTCGTGCGGACCACAAGCTTCTTGTACATGCATAGCTTGTGCTTATAGCTTTGATAGTTAGGAAACCCGGTGCTGGAACAGGTAAACTCCTTATATCTAATATTGGTGGTCTTTCCGAAATAGCGTTGCTCTCCTTTACGAACACTAAAACCTTTCCAACGACCATACTGACAGTATAGGAGATAAACTTGCTCCAAATCTAGAAACTTAGTGCCAATCCTTAATTTATCCTCAAGATCAAAACAATTTCTTGCCGCAACCAATCTACCATTAATTCCAACATCGCCCTCTGTTTCTTCATCTTTCACATCAACCACTGGTTCCTCCTTTATAGCCTCATTTACTGGAACTTCAGAGTCCTTCTCATCATTCTCAACAGCATGTTCTTCGGGTTTTATCCCCCTCAATGGACTACGCTTCTTCTCATTCTCAAAAACTCATGATTCCTCTATTTTGATCTCCTTCAAAGCAATCTCACTCTTGCGAAAACCTCCTTCATCTGCTTTTGACTGTTTCAGCAGCGGATGCTCACTTAAATCCTCGACACGTGCTTCGTTTCCACCATTCTTCGATGGACCATTAATCTCCACATTAACATGCTTACTAGCTGTGGCACCCACAATATGACAATCGCTCTCCTCCTCACCATTTGATGTAGGATTCAAAACAGACTTCGGCCAATTACCAATAAACTTAGGCCTAACGACTCTAGCAGATCCCTCAGCATCATCATCAAATTTTGACTCAAATTTGCTAAAGTCAAAACCGGGTGGAGCCGGTATTAAACCCAAAGCAACCTTCAAATCAACATCCTCAACTCCCAAAATTTCATCCGCGTCTCCCATATTAACACAAAATTTTCAAACATCCACAATGCCGCATTCAAATCAACAAAACCAATTCCAAAAAATCAAATTAACTATCTTCTTCGAACCACCTGCGAATGTAGGGCACAAAATAACAGATTATTAACACAATTGTAAACAACTAACGGTACAGATACATTTAACGCATACATTCCAATAAATTCATACGGGATAAGATTTAGCCGTTCAAGGCAAAAAATAACAGAGCCACAATTAACCTTCACAATTATTCTTCAAAACCAGTCCCTACAAAGATCACAGCAAACTGATAACGGCCATAAATAAAATAAATTGCAACCTAAAAACCATAAAACAGTAAACCTTCACTTCACATCACACTCATTTCATCAAACACCTACTACGCAATCAAAACAATTGTATGCTTTAACCACCCAATGCTGCAAAAAAAAGACACAAATATGTTCAATCAACTGATATAAAATACACCAGGTAAACTTACTTCAAATCCTTCGTCGTCGCGAAAATGGAGCTCGGGCTGAGCTACATTTTAACCTACTTCAAAATCGGTGGAAATGGAGGAAGAAAGATCGAATCCAACCCAACAATCCAAGCTCAAGCTCGAACAATCAGGGGGAGGAATCGAAGCTCAATCCAAGCTCAATCCAAGCTCAATCCAACCTCAATCGAACCGAACAACCAACCACAGCTTTGAGGAACGAAAAATGAGGGGCCCTAAAATTGAAGAACGAACAAAGGAGGCCTATCGAAGATGAGGAAAGAAAAATGAGCATAAGAAGATTTAGAGTAACGAAGAATAGTCGATCCCGTACAAATTCACGCGTGCAATGGAAATCGCCGTCGCACAAAATCTCGCCATAGGAGGATTTTACAGAACAGGGAAAATGAGAAAATGGTTTACAAAATTAGAGTTTAAACAATTTCAAAAAATTAAATATTTCGTCTTCCTTCGATCCTTACGTAATTCGGCAACTAAAATTTTAGCCATGCACATTTTTACACATACAATTACGAGTTACTGCCGATCCACTATAGGCCATAAAGAATTTCCGTCGTGGGAACACATTCCGGCGAAGTTCTAGTCGATGGCCATGGAGTTCAAAATCCGGCCATGATGTCAGAAGTGGGGTCCACTAATTTGTTGACTACAAACATAATTTTGACTCAAACTAAACTAAAGTCATACAACTTAGCCATGGTTACAATATAATATTATTTTAAAATTTGAATAAAATTTTATTTTTATTATGATCACTTTTCAAAGGGTGATGATGTGTCGCCATCTCAACGGCTCATGCATTGTGCCAAGTCCACATTATAGGCTTCCCAACTTGTCGTGAGTCTCGTGACTAAACTATTGAACCAAAGTTCACTAACTATTACTTGTTGATGGCCCACTCTATTAAAGTTGATGGCTCTGCAAATTAGCTATATGAGCAGTTTGCATCAAATATGTGTTAATTATACGCACACATGCGTACATGCAAATATAAATAAAAATGTGCACATTAATTTATTTATATATGTATACGTATGTGTATATATAGGTTACTTAGAAAATATAAAATAAATTATATTCGTCAACACCGACATTACCCGACTATTATAACTCTTTGGTTAAATCATTTTAACTAAAGAGTGAGGGATAAACTGTAGTGGATAAAATTCGTCTTCTTACAAAGCCTGCTAAATCGGTCTAACTAACATGTCGGACCACACGGATCAGTCCAATACAAGTTTAATTAAATCATTAGGCTTAAGGAGCCCATATCCGACCTGGGGGTGTCCAACGACCTAACCAGACGTGTCGGCCTAATCGGCCACAATATTCGGATAAGTCAGCACGACTAGCTGATGAATAAGTCAAGTAATCATCTACCCACGATAGTCGGAACCACTTGAAAGAGGATGGTGGGCGGATAAGGCCGACGACTAGGGTATAGACAAAACCCTAAATCAACTAAGCGGCCAATATAAATAGGCGGCCACTACGTCCGATCTATCCATCGAATCATTCGCACTCTCACTCTCTACTCCATCTCTTGCCCTATCCGCCGTTATCCTATTTCTCTCTTATTCTCTATTCTTTTAGGTCATTGGATCCATCAGCCGCACCGGCTACACCGCACCACCTACCCTCTTGACGCTCTTATTCTCTATCATCACCATCCGGACGCCCCGGACTTCTGAGAACTCATTACTATTGCATTTCTCTACTATCTGATTATTTCTTTAATTATCAATATCTTATTATTCCAATAACTGACTTGAGCATCGGAGGTCCATCGGCAGACACCTCATCCGGTGTTCCGTTGGACTCTTAACTGTGTTAGTTGTGACAGGTTGCTTAGTGCCTATCAACCATGTCATCCACGTCTTCCGAATAGTATGATTTATCCCCTACACACGACAATTGATTTTTCATCTTATCATTGTAATACACTAAACTAATTAAAGTTTAATTTTAAAGAATTATAAATATATGTAAATACTATATTGTAAATTAAATACATATACATATATACTAGACTTGATAAAGAAATAGAGATAATGAAAAAAGTGTGAGAAATTAAAACTTGATACTTGGGACACTTAAAATTGTTATACCCCCTTATTTATGTATTATAAAATTAATTAATTAATTATATAGATATGAGAACCATTAAAGAGATTAAACATATATATATTTTAGAATATTACTTTATTGTTAATATTTTAATATTCGAATATTTTGTTGTTTAATTATGTTAATTTTTATATATTAATTATGACTGCTATTATTTATTGCTACTTTTACTTTTTATATATGTAGTGTTATTTTAACAGATAACCATGGGATTAAATAGGTTTGAGATTGGTTGAGTGATGAAATTATTTTTTAATAGGATTTGGAACGAGTATTGGTGGATATAATATAAACAAATTTGAATTTGAAAAATGATTGATGGGAGGTAGCAGACCCATTATCATTCCTTTTTGCTCCTACTTACTAATAATTGTTGAAGTTAATAGCCAAAATTAATAATATATATTACAATTTTTTTGATAAACAAATATATTTGTAATAAATTAATTATCTTAAATAAGAGGTTATACGTGCCACGCATGTATCTCTCTACTAGTAATATTAAAAAATGAATATGCAATTTTTTTTTTTGATTGGATATATGCAAATTAAAGTAGGAGAAAAGAACCCTTTTTTATTAATTCAGATACAAAAATACATACATGACACCGTCAATTTCATGTACTTAATTTGCATGTTTTATTATATATGTTCATCAACAACAACCAATTTTAACAAACATTGAACTCGAATATATAGTGTAAAACCAAATCGCTATAAAAAAAAATGGCCACGTATATTTTAATTTGCAGCTTAATTATTATGGGATGGGAGAATTAAGGCCCTCCTGCGATGACAATGCTATCGCATTGTGATGCCTCTTGGAAGGACGAGACGTCGCCCTTCGCAACGAGGGTCGTTTCTTAAGATGGTAAGCAGTTCGCCTTGCGTAAAGCGAATGTAGATAAGGCCCTGCTCTCTCTTTCAATTTGAGGATCACAAAGAAGAGGAATCTGTAGACTACGATAAGACCATACACTGCGCATAAATCCCACCACTTGGAGTGATCCAAAGATAACCCGAACATCTTTGTCAAGACATACTCGCCGGTTATCTTTGGATCACCCGGGAACAAAGGATCGAACACCAGCCCGATCATGTCGTTCTTGAATCCTCCCTGCCAAATAATACAAATTATAGAATCATGGATATATATTGAAAAAACGAACAAGAAACGAGTCGAGAAAGCCTAAAAACCCTAATGGAGATCAAAAGCGAAAACTAGAACCCTTTGGAGTAAATCCCCTCGGGCCATTTTGCTCTATATAGTTTCAACAGATAAGATCTATAAGGATTGAGGATGTTTACTTTAGAACTATAATATATATATATAGAAAATGGTATTTATATGATAATTAATATATGTCATACTCATACTTTGATGGATTTTGAATTTCCTTTGAAAAATAAGTAAAATAAATTTGTTTGATCATGTAATCCTCCAAATTAAAACTTAGTTCTATATATTGTATATCAATGTAATTTATGACAGTGTACACAATAAATGGTGGTTTGAAAATGAGGAAAAGTACCTGCAACGACCACGCCCCATACCCCATGTACGAGACAGGATAGCGCCAAAATGGCTTGGGGAGATCCGGGAGCAGCCGAAAGAAGCCAGCCGTCATCATCATAATACCCTGCAAAGATTAATCAAGTCATGATAGGGAGGGATAACAAAAAAAAAAACACACACACACACACACATATATATATATATGAAAAACAGAAGAATCTTGCGTGAGACAGGTCAAAGATCCAGATCCAAACTCATGACACAAGTTCAATATGGATTTGGATGAGAATCTTTGACCTGTCCCATCTTAACCGCCTAACACAAAGCACAAAATGTGTTTTCACTTACAAGAACTCCAGCACCAGCAATGATCCCCATCAAGAAGTTAGGGACAAGTGAGGCTACAATCATCATCACACTCTCCACCATAGCAATGCATCCAAATAAATTAAGGCAGAAGAAGGCATAACGCGAAAATTCGGCCTCATATTTCACCATGAAAAATGTAATTGTTCCAGCAATAGCTGATATTGCAACCAAGAATGGCAATGAAGAAAAGAAGTTGGACAATATGAACACTCCGACACCATAGTAACCATTTAGCCTCTCCCGATAAAACACCTATATATACATTTGTCGAGAAAAAAACTAAATCACCATTAATTTCGCTTAATTAATTTTTCTGCACAACAAAATATAAATTAATTAAACTAAAGTAACAATGCACGTACCTTCATTTCCTCTACAAAGGATGGAAATCCTCCGATGGACATGAAAGTCATGTAACCGGTTACGAAGCCACCGCAGGCACCCCGAGCTAAAATGGCGGTGTAGCTCGTCCCGACGTCGTAGAATAGAGTTCCAACACATAGAGCAACAATGGTATATATGACTATCCGAGACCAGTAATATCCAATATCTCTAGACATGTTCAAGAAGGATCGTTGTGTTAAGGTTGTGAGTTGCTTCCACCAACTAGCTTGGCTTCCTTTTATTGCTTCCATATCTAGCCCTCTCTGAAATCAAATCAAATCAAATTCACGACCTTATTAATCTCTCAATATCCCTTAATTCTAAAATAACAATTACATTGCATATTGAAAATGAAAATGAAAATGAAAATGAAAATGGAAATATAATAAATATCTTACGACAATGGAGACTTCTTGCATCCTTGATCTTGTCTTTCTTGCATACTCTGAATGCTTATATTTTTCAAGCAGAGTTAATCTGATATCTGCTGTCACCATATCCATCAGAGGATCCGATTTTTTATCTGTTTCCTGTCATTCCAAAACATTCTCTTAATATGAGACATGGCGTGTAAAAAAAAAAAGAACTTCTTCGCTCATTAAATTTTAAAAAAAAGTTTGCGTACTCGGAGTCTTTGAGAGCCTTTAAGCGTGGTGGTTACAACATCAAAATCTGAGTTGATGCACCGCAGGAAATGATCCGACGGATTTCGCCTACTCGGACACGGGAATCCCGATTCCGCGAAAAACTGATGAAGATCAAAATCCAACAAGATTAATTCATCATTTCCACACATGCTATGTTATGTTATGTTATGTTATGTTATGTTATGTTATGCCATGTGAGAACAACTTAAAATAGGTACCTTAATCCCGGTCTTAGCTTCACCGAAGTAAACAGTTTCGCCTCCCGACAGTAGATAAAGATCATCAAAGAGAGCAAAAACTTCACTACTAGGTTGATGAATGGAGGAGATGATAGTCCTCCCATCCCTAGCAAGATTCTTGATGGATTGGATGACGAAGAAGGCGGCTGCGCTGTCGAGGCCGCTAGTAGGCTCGTCGAGAAACATGAGACGGGGGCGTGTGAGGATTTCAAGAGCAATGCTCACCCTCTTCTTCTCTCCACCACTGATGCCTCTCTTCTGCCAGTTCCCAATCTGCCGATCACTGCAATCTTGAAGCCCCATTTCCATGATAGTCGCCTCCACGATTTCATTGATGGCGCGTTTACTCATGGAGCTCGGAAGCCTCAAATGAGCCGAGTACGCTAATGTTTCTCTAACTGTCAATGTTCCTAGTAGTACATCCTCTTGCGTCACATATGCCTATTTGTTTTATTTATCACCATCAATTAATTAATTATTTCAAACTTCAACATTAATTCATAGTATATGCATATATTACAAGTATCTATCTATAAATATATACACTCTGAGCTACTTACAACGACGCCGTAGTCCAGCCGTCGCTTCTTCCCGTTGAGAAGAATATTTCCAGTCATGACTATGTTCGTTGACAGTCTACCTGTGTCACCAAATAAACACTAATTAATTAAGGGGACTAATAATTACTAAATTTTAATTCATAAAAAATCAATTATGATTATGAATTTATATATTTTAATAGTGGATTACTACATTTAATTAAAATTAATAAATAACCCTAAGCAGTTTACATTAATTAGGGGTTAATTGCATATATATTAAAGTTGACATCACGTATTGATAAAACTATAGCGTTGAGCAAATCTTATTTGTGTAAATTTACGAAATGGGTAAGATTCTTCACAAATAGAAAATAAATGAAAACATTCAATATCAACATTTGGTGGATTTATTTTAATTTCAAAAGCACGTAATTCGGAAATGAAATAGGACATACTGCATGGTTCTACAATAAAGATTTTGTCTTGATCGAATTCAAAACCACAGTACATAATCATGAGAGAGTTTCGTGCGAGACCGTCTTATGGTCATGATCTGTATATATTGTAAGACGGTTCAAGATCTAAATTCAACACAGCCAAACACCAATAAAATTTTAAATTTATCATTATTTGAATTTTACAAAGTATGATTCATAAGAAAGTCTCATGCTTGCAGGAATATGTGTTTAATCATTAGATGCCAAATCAAGATTACAGATAAAGATACGTTTTCCAGCAACCAAAACTTGACTCTATCAACCAATCAATATCAGAGCCCCCAAGCACATTAAAACTAAGTTTATTTTCATGTAAATAGAAAATGTAATTTAAGAGAAAATAATATCTCGGGGACATCGAGCCCCTACTCAAATAGACCACTAGAGAGGCAACCACTTTGTAAGCCAATTTATTACTCTTAGATTCATTCAGTTACGAAAGTACCCTTCTCCTAACTACCCTTTAATTGCCAATTAAATGACGAATTTCCTTCTAGTAATTAAATTCATACAACTAAAGGTCCCTTAGATGTTAGGGGATTTTTAATTAAGAGGTAGCTTAGTCTTCGTCGGTTCACGTAAACCGCCTTCCTATCTTTGAGTAAATTCTTGTTTTCCACAGAATATTATAGGGACAGATGCTTTTCATATTCCAGATCATAGAATACTCGTCATAAGTCATAAGTCCATAAACAAAATTCTTAAATTGTATGCCTATTCTTTTGTGAGGCCGTCTCATGCATCATAATCCGTGAAATTTATGGGGTTGTACGAGTTAGGCTGAACTCAGCTAAAACTTTTCCTTTAATTAATATACACACACTAAAGTTTGACAACCTAATTGTAGTAGAGTTAATAGCTAAAAAAATTCAAACATCCTCTCCAACATTTTGTTTTAGTCACTTCTTAAAAAGTTACCGTTTCGGTAGTTAGGTGAGGTTTGGCAATTTCTTAGATTCCCTACAAATTTAGCTACACATTCCCAATGTAACAAGATAAATTTTAGGGTGGATTGGATATTCATTGCCCCCCACCCCAAATCACTTCATTGAACCAGATAACAAAAGTAAGTATAAATACAACTACAAATTGATCATCACATACATCTTAAAAACTATATTTAGTAAAATTTTTCTATCAAAGTTTTTTATAAATAATAGGAAAAATTGAAGTTAAAGCACAAACTTCATTTTGCAATTTTAACCTTACTTTCAAATCTTCGTAATTAAATAACCAATCTTTTGTAAATTAAAATTCGTCACAAATTTTCGATTTAAAATTCTCATTGTTCGAAGCACTACAATTGAGAAACTAAAGGTTGGGCTCCGATGGGTTTGAAAACATGATTATTAACAAATGAATCGATGTCTAATACTTAGTATCAAGTTACAAATTCGATGAAAATAATGGCTAGTGATTGAATTCCAATATTCATATAGAAACCTGGAAAGTTTGTTTTCCATTATGGAGAGAGGAAAGAAGAGGAGGAGGAGGAGGGGATGACCTGCCAATGCATCAAGTAAGGTGGACTTGCCGGAGCCAGAAGGACCCATTATCGCCATGATCCGACCCGGTTCAGCGTAGCCAGTAAGCCCATGAAGCAACTTCCGGGTCGGACCCTGTCCAAAATTGGGCAGCACCACCGTCAGATCCTCCCACACCAAGTATGCTTGGCCACCACCATTCCTCAGCGGCGCCGCCTCCACATCACCACCGCCGACCTCCGCCTCTATTTCCATTATGTAGCAAGTAGTTAATTTGCACTAACTAATTTACCTTCCAATGAGTGGGAAAAAAACTAACTGTTTTAACCAAAAAGAGTAGGAGTATTATCAATGCAATGTATCTATCTTAGAGAAAAAGAAAAGACACAACACACACAACATACACACGCATGTGAATGTATTTATATGCATAAGGTACAACAAATTAATGCGGTTTAAATGGTGGGAGTTAAATTGGTGGCAGTCGGCGGTTTAAAAGGAATACAAGGGTAGGAACGTATGAGATTGTTTTTAGTGTGCAAAAGAGAAAGAGACGGGTGGGAAATACTAATGAGATAGGAGAAAATTGAACTACTGTACAAAATATTAATGGAAGGGGGCCCACTTAAGCTAAATGGTTTACAGTTGCACTTGCATTGCATTCATAGTTGTATGTTTCCAGCCAAAGGAAAACTTTGAATCTTTCTGCTTCTGCATAACTATTGCCAATTAAGTCAAATTAATTTCGTCACAGCTGCACCTACTAATTTATATCAATAGGTGAGGTGTGCACTGAAATTCTTTAATTTTCTTTTTCTATCTTATGTGGAGTAGCATATCAGATGGATGAGAGGAGAGGATATTCCCAATAATAAAGGTGCAAACCATCGTGCAATGATATTTTTTTTTTTAAGGTAAAGATGAATGTAATAAATAAAAAGAGTATAAGGGGTACTCAGCCCTTACAAAAGTAGAGGCGATATCCCGGGTGAGCACCCCCTAATTAATATACACCCCTAACTATTCCTAATCTCTATTTATTCTCCTTCTCTAATGATGATTAACTTGTGTGCACGTACACATGAGTTTTGTCTTTTTGACAGACACATGGAACTCTATACGATATGATTTATTATAATTACGGGATAATTAAGGACAAATCCCGGGTAATCAAGCTAATATGGGGTTTCAATTAGTGTTTGCCCACAATTTATTAATATCAAATTAGAATTTATGAATCTCATATCAATTAGGATTAGTTATTCTGAAATAGGGTTTATTAATCTTAAAGTCTGTATTAATCTCCAGTTATGATTTATTAAGTCTCAATTAGGATTAATTAAGCGAAATAGTGAGTGATGTTAATTAACCATGAAATAAATAAATACTCACCATGCGGTTAACTACATGCGAGGAGCGTTGCCCTTAATTTGGAGGTAAAAGGTAGTGTTGTTAATTTGTGGTAGTGTATATTTTGCCGAGAAAAATCACTACAGCAAAAATGGCCTAATACTGACAAAATTTAGGGGTATCAAGAAAAAAGTCATAATAATTAATTTATTATATGTTTATGGGTAACAAACTGACATAAACATATTTATTTATATACTTTTACTGCATATTAAAATATACTAACTAAATTTTGTTATATTTAGAAATGTAATGTAGTATTATTTACCTGTCATGACTAAATTTTATGACATGTTTTTTTGTGTTTGTGTTACGCATACTAGCTATCCATCACAAAATATCATAAATTTATATAGTGATTTTTCAGTCTCACAATCCCTTATAAACTATGTCACTGATGGAACATCTTATTGTGGTGAATTTTGACTATATATACTATAATCACTTCATTAGAAGTTGTTAGAGATATATACAGTAAAATCTCTATAAATTAATACCATTGGGACCATGAAATTTATTAATTTAGAGAGATATTAATATTTGATAAATTAATATTTTATTAATTTTAAATTCAGAAAATTAATTATATTTAGTATTCCTTTGTATTGGAAATAAATGAATTCATATATGTTTCATTGAATATATTCATGCATCACCTATTCGTAGTAACAAATACATATATTCATGTACAAATGAAGCAATCTCAAACGACTTAAGTGAAACAAGCTTTGAAGATGGCCTGCATAAGTTTGAGTTTATGATAAACGATGTTGGTTATCGCAATCAAATGAACGTCAACAACTTGTTGGACTATATATTCGGGTGAAAATGATGAATGTTCACGAGTTCACCGTTTAGAATAAATTATTGCTGACATTATTGATGATCCTACTAATGATAAAGTTGAAGATGATTCAACACCGTTGGAACCAGTCATGCGAAAGGAAGCTTTAAACACGACAACAACTCCTCACAATTTTATTACAGCTAGAAAACTCGAAACCGGAACTTTTGAGTGCAATTAGAAAAGTTAGAGATGAAATCCAATTTGATTTAAATTTTAAGAAAAAACAAATAACAATAGATTTAATTTTTAGTAAATTAGCATGACCTTAATAATTGTAATATTTAAGAATTATTAATTTATAGTATCAATGAGACCTATACATTTATAAAGGGACTTTTCAAAAAATTATTATCTTATTATCTTATCAAATTTGATGATTTTTTACAAGGATCCGAGTCGGAATCGGTGAAATTTATTATATTAGAGAATTTATTAATTTATAGAGTATTAAATTATAGAAGTTTAATGGGTAGGGATGGTTTAGTATAAATGATTCTAAATGTAGGAACGAGGAATAAATCCGGACAATTAGTCGATCTCTTGAAATTTATGGAGTCACAAAAAGTACAATAAAAAATAATATGAGAGCATTTAGGGAGTAATACTTATTAGATAATTTTTTCAAATTTTAGCGCTCCTTATAAATCTTTGAAAAAATATAGTACTTGTTGACAATTTTATCCTTTCACAACTTTCATCATCTCTCTGGTAACAAAAAAAAATTGTGAATCAACAAAACAAATATATATATTCCACCACCACTTTTCCACTGCCGCCGTCGTGCCGCTGCCACTGTCACCGGCGGTCACAAAAAAAATTGTAACTAAAAAAAAAAGAAGTTCACCACCACTTTTCCACCGCCGCCACCGTCGTGCCACCACCGCATATCATCTTCATCGTCATTTTCTCTCTCTAATATTTCTAATTGTCGCCGATCTCTCCTCCATTTTCCAGTTGAAGATCAAGTTTCTGAACTTGGTTCATTAGTGTCGGATAATTTATAGTAAGGATTTTGTAGTTTAACTTTGCATTTTGTTTCGTTTTTTTTTTTAACTAAATATTGTTTCATGTTTTTGTTTCGTAAGCACTGTTTTAATCTGCAAATGGAAAAATTTGCAAAGTCACAAAAAGAAAATGGAAAATTTTGTGAAATCACCAAAAAGAAAATGGAAAAAATTTGTGAAGTTACCAAAAAAATGAAAAATTTTGTGAATTCACCAAAAAAATGGAAAAAATATTGTGAAGTCACCAAAAAAAATGAAAAAAATTGTGAAGTCACAAAAAAATGGAAAATGTTGTGAAATCACCGAAAAAATGGAAAAAGTTTTGTGAAGTCACCAAAAAAAATTGGAAAAATTTGTGAAGGCACAAAAAAAAATGGGAAAATTTGTGAACTCACCAAGAAAAAATGAAAAAATTTGTGAATTCACTAATAAAACTGAATCACCCAAAAAAGTCGTCGCTCTCTCTCTCTCTCTCTCTCTCTCTCTCTCTCTCTGCGGCATCGAAGGCCTCTCCTCCGGAATCGCGACCGAGAAGCCCCGTTACCTTAAATCTCATCTGCCCCCCAAAACTTGCAGATGCGGCACCAGCTAAGGGTGTAATCAAGTCGAGTCGAGTCGAATGGTGTCTTGCTCAAGATTGACTTGTTTAGCTAATCGAGCTTCTCATTTAATTATCGAACGAGCTTTAATCGAGTCAAGTGCAGAGCCGAGCCTAATCGAGCTTTTTAAGTTTAGACTTTCATTTAAAATTTTAGTTATTTTTCAAAAATATAAGTAATTTTATTCCACAATAATGTAATATATTTACTATTTTCTTGTAAATAAATGAAGTTAACTAGATACTTAATCCAAATATTACTAATTATAGTATAAAATATAAGACATTTAATTAATAATCTTATGTTTTAAAGAGAAATCACTTAACGAGCTTGCTCACGAGCTAACGAGTCGAGTATCGTCATGCTCAAGCTTGACTCGTTTAGCTAAACGAGTTGCTCATTTAATTATCGATAGAGCTTCTATCGAGTCGAACGTCGAGTAGCTCACAAGTTGCTTGGCTCGTTTACAGCCTAGCACCAGCCGGACCACCAGCCAGACTCGCGAAAAACCGGGCAGATCGAGCTGCTCCAACTCCGTCGTCGACAGCAAAGGCCTAGTCGCCTTCCATCGCCGCCGATAGCGAAGGCCCACCACCAGAGGATGGAGACTACGGGGATGTCGATGAGCGAGTAGCGGATGTCGTAGTTGCGGAGGTGAGAGAAGAGTGTTTATGTGGGGGGTGGGGAGAGAGAGGATTTAGATAATTACTATAAATAACTATCTGCATTTCCAAGTTTGGAAGTTGAAAATTATCCCTTTCAAGTTCCTTTGTAAACATTCTTACCGGATCTTAAGTGTAAAAATGTTGTTAGTTGTTGAGACTTGATGATGATATAGACTTTTAAGATATTGAATATGAGTTGACATTTAATATTATTTAATTAAAAATAGAGTTGTCAATTGAGTCGTCGGACTCATCTAGCCCAGCTCACGACCAAATTTGTTATGGGTTAATCCAGACCTGACCCACTAGTATAGGTGGGATACCCCGAGCTAAAGAGACTCATTTTGGATCTTTTTTCTCAAGTAATGACTTGCTTTGCAAACAAGACCTCCTCAGTAGAGGTGGTCACGATTCATTTTCGATTCTGAAATGGAACCGGAATCGAGGATTCTCGGTTCCATCCCAAGAAAACTGAAATAGAACCGCCGACCTCTTCGATTTTAGTTTCAAACCGGAACCGTCAGTTCCAGTTCTGGCAGTTTTAAATTGGCACCGAAAAAAAAAAAACCAACAGTTTGGAATTGGGATCGAGCCGAAACCGGCGGTTTTCAGTTCCGCAATTTTGGAATAAGAACTGAATTGCCATCGAGGCGGTTCTAGATTCCGGCCGGAATAGTCGATTTCGATTCAATTTCAACAGGTTCCAATTCTTTTAACCACCTCTACTCTCAAGCCCAACACCACTAATTCATATACATCTTAGATTCGAATAATGTTTATTTATTATCTAGGTTTGATATTTATGTAATTTCTAAATTTAATGAATTTAATAAAAAAAATAACAGTATTAAATGAAATATAAGAAATTAAATAAATTAATGTTAATATGAAATGTATTTATGTGATGTGATTAGCATGTTAATTATTTTAGGGCAATAACTTATATGCAACCTGCTACACCCCATGCGAACGCGCGTGGGGTGCACATGGCTTTTTTTCAGATTTTTTTTTAATTTTCAGTTTTTTTCCCTCTTTTTTTTGTTTGCCTCTTCGTTTTATTTTTTTGCCGCTTCTTCTTTGGTCAAGATTCAAGCTAGGGAAGTCGAAGGCCTCAGAGCGAGCTGAAAAAATCTAAATTATTGCCCAACGATTATCTTTATATTAATATCAGAGCGAAGGCGGAGCCGTAAAATCGGAGCCGAAGGTGGAGCTAGAAAAAAACTGAAATTAAAAAAAAATAAAAAAAAAATTTTGACCAGGTCAACCCGACCCTAATCCGATCGCAGGGCAGGCGGCAGGTCGCACCCAAGTCCTACTCTTATTCTAAACTCTGATATCAAAAAATTAAGAAGAAAAAAGGATGAGATGCTTGGTGGGGTAACAGAAGTAACAAGGCTAAAGGTATAAAATGGATGAGATGAGATAAATTATGTGCTAAGAAAGAAGTCGAGGGTTTGGGGTTCCGAAAGTTTCATCTTTTTAACTTGGCAATGCTTGAGAAGATTGGTTGGCGGTTAATTGTTGGCCCACATACTCTTATTTGTCAGATTTTAAGAGCTAAATATTTTCCGAATGGGAATTTTTTGAATGTCGAGTTAGGGCATAGTCCAAGTTATACGTGAAGAAGTATCTGGTCTTCTCAACACTTGTTGTGCAGTGGAATTAGATGGAAAATTGGAAAGGGGGAACGGGTTCGTGTTTTCCAAGATCCATGGATGAGAAGAGATGGAGATTTTTTTGTCAATAGTTACCATACGTCTGATGTCCATAACATTAGAGTTTGTGATTTGTTGAACGAGGCAGGAATAAGGTGGGATGTGGGGATTGTTAACGCAATGTTTAATGCTGAGAAGCTGAAGGAAATTCTTAGCATTCCTCTTAATCCAAGGCTCGATAATGATAAAATGATTTGGCATTATTCAAGGAATGGTTTCTACTCGGTTAGCTCAGCCTATAACCTTGCTAGAGCAATGATTATTGATATCAATTTCGAGGTGCACACACAGTGGACAAATCTTTGGAAACTTAAGGTACCTCCGAAAGTTAAATTTTTCCTTTGGAGAGCTGTGCATAACTGTCTTCCGACGAAAGCTAATCTACTTCATAGAGGAATTGCTGTTGGGGGAGAGTGTGGTATTTGTGGTGTGAGCTTTGAGAATAATTGGCATATTTTTATAGCTTGTAATGTTGCAGAAAGTTGTTGGAGAGGGTTGTCTTTCCATGGCCAAATTCAAAGTTGCATGGATAATAGCAAATCGTTTCTCGACTTCTTAAGTGTTGTTTTGGAGTTAAAAGAGAACGAGATTAATGTAAAGGCGACAATGATGAATGTAGCAGATTTGGCGCGCGAGATAGAAATAATGTTGTGTAGAATGCAAAACAACCTTTACATGCGCTGTCAATAACCATGACTACTACAGCTCGAATGGAATGGATGAATGCTCAAAGCAAATTAGGTAGCATAAGAGTTTATTCCACTTCGTCTAATTTATAATGGGTGGCACGATTTGAATGCTGGCTTGTTCAGATGCATGTGGAATAGATGCTGCTTTCTTTGCAAGTGAAAATTCTACAGGGATTGAAATTATTTTGCAAGGGGAGAAAGGTGATTATGTGGCAACAAAGACTATCACATAACCTGGTTTAATGAGAGTCGAGGAAGGAGAAGCAATGGGAGTGCTTGAAGCTCTCTCTTGGATTAAGCAGTTGGGTTTTGAGTGGGTGGAGTTCGTCTCAGATACCAAACTAGTGGTCGACGCTATATCTTCGCACGATGAAAATAGCTCTGAGTTTGGAGCTATAAGCCTATAATCGATAGTTGTCGTCTTCTTTTTCAGTCTTGTCCTAATTTTCGGATAAAACATGTTAGACGTGATGCTAACGCTATTGCTCATAGATTTGCTAGAATGTCTAAAGAGTTCTCTTTTAAGTATGTTTGAAATGAACCTCCGGTCTTTGTGGAGGGTCTTCTCTATGCTCCATGCATACGTTGATTAATGAAATATTGGTTTTCGAACGAAAAAGAAAAAAAGAAAAAAGGAGTACTAGTATATGGTTTAATTTGGGGATAGAAAAATACTATTTTTATACTTTCAAGGGACCTAAGCTGCAAATTCCCTCTGTTTATCCTTGTGCTTAAGCACTTCTCCTTATCCCCAACACTCAACGAACAAATAGTGCGTCACTAAGCACAGGAGGAAGAGAGAGAGAGAGATAGAGAGCCGGAAAAAGAAATGTCGTGCAATTCCATTTCGCTTTCGTTTCTTCAGACTACCGTCCAACACTGTCAGCTTTCCAATGGAATTCGACCCAATTATGTTCAAATAATGCCCCTCCACCACCCACGGCGCCTCGTTGTCGAAGCCGCAGTCACGACCCGGAGAGAAAACCGAACTGCTCGCCACTCTCGCATTCGCAAGAAGGTAACTTGTTTATTTTTTCTTCCTTAGTTTAAATATGTGTGTGTGTGTGTGTTCTTCAAGAATTGCAATTGTAAAAACTGAGTTTCGTTTAAGGAGAGAACTAGATCAACTAAGGATAGTATGCGACGTACAATGTGATAAATTGCAGTAGTGGACGTTATGTGCGACGACCAATTGTTTGTGGAAATGATCGTGTGAACTAATTATTTGCATTTGGATTTTATATACCTCTAAAGCCATATCCTTTTGTCATAGGTTTTAGTTAGCAAATATTTTATTCACGATATTTCACATTCTTGTAAGCATATTCTGTATAGGCAGATTTCCATAGGGAGGGACAATGTGGCTGGTGAAATGTGTATATGGAAAGAGAAACAAGATGCCTTTCGTTGCATTGTTCGCCTCTCAAGAGCTGGTTAAGTTTGTGTTGGTAGCCACATTGTTGATTGTAGCTGAAGCTAATCTTTCTCGAGTACATTTTTGGAATACTTGTTGTATTCTTTAGTTGCATCACTATAATTGATGACTGGTTCACAATATAGCTTGTTCATGGCCACGTTTCCTTCATCTTCATTTATCCGGAAAAATGGATGAACGAGAAATGCATTTTAGTGCTTAATACCATGTATCCTAGCTTAAAATTTTAACTCTGAGCTTGGCCTTGTTGTCCTGCTCTCCTACGTCTTTCGACTGCATTTCTTTCTCAAACTTGTTTGTCTCTGCAACATCCAAGGTGGAGTTAATTTGTGTATCCTCAGGTTGAAGGGACACCCGAGAGGCCACGATTATGCGTTTTTCGCTCCAACAAGCACATCTATGCTCAAGTAATTGATGATTCGAAGATGCACACTCTTGCTTCAGCCTCAACAGTGCAGAAACCCATCTCAGAGGAGTTTGACTGCACCTCTGGCCCAACTATTGTAAGTTGAATGATGCTTTCACCATATTCTTTTATGCAGAACCACAATGCTCTTTATCTAACTTATAAATTAGAAAATTATTGGCCTTTATACAGTCCTACCGACTCCAGGGAAATGTTAACGATGGTCCTTTTGCATGTTGTTTGAGTTCCTCAATTAAAGCTTGCATCTCCTTGTCTCAAAATACACATCATATTCCTTTATACCAAGGTAGTGAATAAAATCGTTGGCAGTATCTGTTGACTTCCACCAGTTACATGCTAAGATTCTCCTTTAGCACAACAGGATTACAGATGAAGACGACTTTGCAGAAATTCTCTATAAATGAACTAAGCTGCTGAAAGATGTATTTCTTGCTGAAGGCTTATATAAAATAGTGAACTAAGAAAAGACTATTTTGTTTTTCGAAGTTATACTGGGAGTATGCAGACCTTTAGGATTTCATCTCTTGAAATTGGATTTCCAATATTGAGGTTTTATTCATTTTGTCTTGTGACAGGATGTTGCCAAGAGAGTGGGTGAAGCCATTGCTAAAGCTTGTCTTGAAAGGGGGATCACAAAGGTGGCCTTTGACCGAGGTGGTTACCCCTACCATGGCCGCATTGAGGCCCTAGCCGATGCTGCCAGGGAGCATGGCTTGCAGTTTTGAAGCTGAAACAGTTATATTACTCTCCAAGCTAATTTGATGATCCCTTTCTTTCACTGTTCTGTTGTGCAGATCAATGTTTGTCAAATATTCATGAAAATTTCTTTTGATTGTTAAAAACTTCTATTCAATGTTAATCTGTACTTTGTTATAACATAAATAAATAATCTTTCAGTTCTCCCTGTTTCAGTTTTAACTTTGTAGTTCTTTGACATCATGTAATTGGATTATATTGGGACCATGTACAACATAAATCCTTGTTCGTTTTGTTAAAGATTATTCATCTCCCAACACGAATAGTTGTATTGAAATCTCACGGATGCATATACATTTGATGACATGACATAACTTTGCCGTTGAAAGCATGATCAAACATTTGGCCTTTTTTGAAAATAGTCCCAACGTTTACCGAATTACAAATGTACATCTTCCGGCGATACACGCCGTATCTAAGGTCTCGGAAATGGAAATCAACCGAAGAACGATTTTCTTGCAAAACGAATTTTTCGAAGCTAAAATGTAAAATATATTTTAAGTTAAACTCTATCACAAAAATATTGAATATTTTCATTGTTAATGTTTTCATTATAAATATTTAGTAAGTAGATTTGTCAGTGAGAAAGATAACACTGACCAAACAATATCTATCTATCTAATATGTATTATATAAACGAAAGCGACTCTTTGTTAAAAAAATCATATGTGACACTCCTCATATTCCTCGATTTCTATTTATCTCAATTCTTCAATTTTCTGAATTAAAAGCTATTATTTATCATATTTATATTATATTTATTTCATTTCATGTTTAGGTTATCTAATTTGCAAATCACGTAATATATGAGGGAGGAGGTGTCTCTTTTTCTTCTCTTAATTCATCACTTTTCTCGAAACTAAAAAATTCCTAGACAAATTTGGAGATGGCGGAGGAAGAAGAACTCGGCGTCTTCAACCATTCGCGCCTTCACATGCAAATTTGGAGATGGCGACAGAAGAAGAACTCAGCTTCGACCAGTCGCGCCTTCACATGATCTCCGCAATTCTGGCTTTGGAACTGCCCAACTTTGTAATCTCCTTAGTAAGGTCATCTATCTCCCTTCCCCCTTTTTTACTTCATATTTTTGCTTTTGGAGGATTTAATTCATATTAATTATTCGAAACCAGATAATTTGGCGGCAGTTCCATCACCGAGACTATACAGTGTATGTTCTACTGCCTTTCCAACTCAAATCTGCAGTTCCATAACCGAGACTATAAAGTGTATGTTCTACTGCCTTTCCAACTCAAATCTTTTTGTTGGTTTGTTCAATTATTTGTCACGTGTTCTCTAACCATTTACTTATTTTTATTATTGGATGGTAATTTTATCATGCAATCTTCTTTTATATAATATATAGTGCACAATTATTTCACCATACCAAGATGTTCTTGCTTCCTAAGCAACCGTCTCTGGATCAATGCAACCCGTGCAGCTAGAAAAGTTTCTATCCCTCTATTTCTTTATTGTTTTATTTCGTTCTACTATTTTTCCGTTTCTGAATCCATAATTTTTTTGTATTCGTTATTTTCTTCAACTTTGTTAATATTTTTCTGTGTGTGTGGTTTATACAGTTTTATTATATCTCGACCAGACCCAATAGTTTAGATAGAAGGTTGCGAGTTTAAATGTTTACCTGTGTGCTTTATTGATTGTTGAGGTGCAGAGAAACGGAAGATGTCGGGGCAAAGAGCCACATATGAGTATTTGAGAGGGAAAGTGTTGGATGTTTTTCCCAAGTACAAGAATGAAGCATAGGATCACCTCTCCAAGGCTGTAAGTAGCGTCTAAGGAATCAATGCTACTATTCGGTTGGTTTTCTAATATGTTTAGGTTTTGTGATTCTTTTTCCTTTTTTTTCATCCATTGAGAAAAAGTTCGTATCCATACTCTATCCTGCGATTGTTTGTTAATGCGTCTCTTTATGTATGTGATTATATATTTTTAATTTTATGTTTAGTTTTAAATTGCTACTTGATGGAACTCTTTAACATATTTTTATTTGGATGAGTTGAAGATTATTAGATGGTTACTCGACCGGTGTTTTGTGTTGTTAGGCAAAGATTGCTATTCAATTTGGAGTAGGATTAGGGCTTAATTTGTATAACAAATAGTAGTATCATACAGTGAAATCCTTGATTTGGTCACACATCATCAGAACATTTGTGTTTGAACGTGAGAACATGCTTAAATTAGTATGTAGTTATGCTTAAATTTATAGATTGTCATGCTTTTTATATAAACGTTAGTGCTTATATAAGATCATGCTCAGATCGATATATATTCATGCTTCAAATAATCACAATCATAGATCATACAAATATAATGTTTATATAAAAAGACATGAACATAATTAAGCATGATAATATATTAATTTAAGCATGCTTACAAAGTAATTTAAGCTTGTTCTCACGTTCTCTCTCTCTCTCACACACACACACACACACATATATATATATATATTCACAGAACGAGATTAGTTGGCTGAACAAATAATTATTTTTTGTAGGGAAAAAAAATTATTAATTGGTTGAATAAGTGGTTGTATTTGTTTTTTTGGGCAATTATCCCAACTTTTATTACCAAGAAAGCCAGAGGCCAAAGAACAGAGAACACGTACACTCCAAGCCCTCAATTACACCTCAACTACTACTTATGATAATCTATTTAACATAGTAGCCGGCTTTGAATTCAACGTACATCTCCAAATAAGCAACTCATTGCAGCCTCTCAAAACATGATCCTCATTACTGCACTTCTCCTGAAATTTCCTCAAATTCCTCTCTTTCCAAATACAGTAGATCACTACAGATATGGCCAAACGATAGAATTGTTGAGTGACAAATTTGGATCGGCCATGATGAGTCAAAAACTCCTTTTCTTCCTCCGAAGTCACAGTAGGTCTTTTTATGCCCCCCCCACCTCTTCACCAAGTTCCAAACTTGGCTAGAAAATCTGCAGTAAAGAAGAGATGAGCAGCATTCTCAACCTAAGCTTCACTTAAACTACACTTTAGGTCCACTATCACTCCAATTCTAGCTAAGTTATCACATGTTGCTAATCTGCCTAACAATGTGATAAAGGTACATTTCGGTGGAGCTGGATTACAACAAATAAGTTTATGCCACCCCACCTTCTTTACTTCACCCCTTAACTCAAGATACATTCTCCTGATAGAAAAACTCGGAAGAGACGAGATGCATGGCTGCATGAGCATGCCTTACATATTTCCTTGCATCAATGATCTTTCTTATTACCCAACAAGCTTGTTGTGGCATTTGCATAGACATATTTAATTCATTTAAATTAATTATTTAATTTGGCCAAATAATAATTTATTTAGGCCACATAAATAGTTTGAACATTTAAAAATTTAAATACTCTTCGAGACACAACATTACTTATAGAAATAAACAAACTTCAATCCTCACAAAAAATAAATAACTTTGCAAATTAAAACAAAGAAGTTTTCAATTTCTCTGAAGTAAGTAATATAAGTCCAACCCTCAGCTGAAACATTCAAAATAAAATCAAAAGTAGAAATTTGTTCAAGAGCTTCCTACTATAATACTAAAAGCTTATATATACGAATTAGGACAAGAATGAGTAGTACAATCACTTTTTTAATTAAATTTGAGTTTATATAAATTCAAAATGAGTTTAATAAATTATGCAATTTCAATATATAGTTAAAATTTATTTTTTTATCTGTTACAATTATTTTCTACAAAGTCAGTATTGTAGTCAACGAGACGGTTCCGGGTCGGAACCATGGGGTAGACGGGATGATTGCAAAGTGGTGGTTTAACTTATTTTTTTTCTTTAATTTTACGTTGAACTCATAATGTATGGTATTTAGGGTCACTTTCATTCTTATAACCAATCTTCAAAACTATTTTTCTTTTTTCTAAACCAATGTGGGACAAGGAGCATTTCCAATGAAATGATTCATCTCAATTCTCATACAAATCGAGATGGACAATCTCTTTTAGAGCCAAATATGTTTAATGGGGGTAGATTAGATTAGAATTTTTAACATATTTGAGACGTAAAAATATGGTAAAATTACTTTTAATTGAATTGGAGATATGTTAACGTATATATAAAGTCTAAACGAGTTTAGTAGATTACATAATCAAATAATTGAACCCAAAAAAATTAACTTGATATTTATCTTAATGTATCACATAATACTATCTAAAAATTTTATTAATTTTATCAAACATAAATTTTCCGTCGATTTTCGATGGGTTATACGCTAGTATATATTATATAAACGAAAACGACTATTCGTAAGAAAAATCCTATGTGGCACCCCTCATATTCCTCCGTTTCTACTTATCTAAATTCTCAATTTTTCTGAATTTAAAATCAATATTTATTCATATTCTATATATTATATATGACATGGAAATAAAATTTTAACAAAATCAAATCTTCAAAATCAATATCTAACAGATTTTAATATATTGTATACATATATATGTTTAATATGGAAAGAAATTTTTAAATTCCATCTCAATCTCGTCTTCCATATAGTACACATTAATTTATATATAATTTTTTAATCATATTATTATTATTATTATTATTATTATTATTATTATTATTATTATTATTATTATTATTATTATTATCCCACATTGTTTTTCTAATGAAATTGCACCTATTTGAAAGACTAATAAATACCTAAACTTAAGAAATTTTAAAAGTAGCTTTGATAGTTTTATTAAATTTTAGCACTTTTTAAAAAAAATATTCCACCACCACTTCTCCACCGTTGCCGCCGGCGTTGTGCCACCACCACTGTCAACAGCGATCATAAAAAAAATTGTAACTCAACAAAAAAAAAATTCACCACCACTTTCCACCGCCACCGCCGCCGTGCCACCACCGCCGTTGTCGTGCCGTCGCCATTGTCGCCGGCGGTCACGATTTTTTTACTTATGTCTTTTAAAAAATGAAAAAATTTGTGAAGTCACAAAAATTTCACAAAAAAAATGTAAAAATTTGTGAAGTCACCAAAAAAATGAAAAAAAAAATAGTTGTGAAATCACAAAAAAAAAAATGAAAAAATTTGTTGAGTCACCAAAAAAATGGAAAAAAAATTTGTGAAGTCACAAAAAAATGGAAAAATTTGTGAAGTCGCCAAAAAATGGAAAAAATTGTGAAGTCACAAAACATTCAACATTTGCGATCGATTGTGTGTAAAACTCTTCAGATTCTGAGACAAAATAATCAAACATCAATCACAAAAGCCTGCTTCCAATAGCAGGAAAACATATAGAGAGCCAAAATGAAAAAAAAAAAATGAATTCCTACTCTTGTCTGATTTTCTACTTCTCAGTCTCCACCAATTGCAGGTTCTCTATATGGAATTCCTACTACAAGAAGATGATCTATCAAATCAACAAAGTTCGTCAAAAAAAAATTAGAAATCGAAAAATCAAAATCGAAAGGCGTCGGAGCTCAAAGCAGGCCGTAATTCTTTAGCGGAGATAGAGATCTCGTTGGCCTTCTCCTCCGCCTTCTGGCGGATGAATCGAACCATTTGTTGGATCTGCTTTGAGACATTGGCGTCATTTATTTTTTGACATAGGGCTTTTGGCCTGCTATGCTTCGAATATATCAACCAAAAATCTCTCGGAGCTCGATATTCAGGCCACCGGCGACAGCATTTCGGTCACATTCCCGACGGTGAGGGCCAGGCCGGGGGGTTGTCGCCCAAGTGTGTGCATTTCGGGCTAGATGACAGCGTGGAGTTCGATAATATTGTGAATGGGACCACTTGTTTGACTACTGACCAAGGCCACTACTCGATTGTGGTGGAGATAGTGGCGGCGCCGGCGCCGACACCCGGCGGAGAGATGGAGTGGAGCGGCGGTGGGAGGGGGAAAGGGAAGGGGAATGGGAGGAAGGTGTGGATAATTGTGGCTGCGGTGGTAGGAGGGGTGGCGTTGGCAGTCGCGCTGGTGGTGTTGTTTGTGACAGTGGGAAGGCTGGCGGGGAGAGAGAGAGAGAGAGAGAGAGAGAGAGAGAATAAAGAGGAAGGGAAGAGAGAGAATAAAGAGGAAGGGATAAGATGGGAACTAGAAAATTAAAGTGAGGGTAAAAAAGAGAGGAAGTGCTAAATTTTTAAAGAATTATAAGAGGTGCTAAAATTTAAAAAAACTATCAAAAAGTGCTAGTTTGGAGGATTTTCTCTAAATTTAATGTGTATTCTCGATCCCACAATTATTTTGTACCACAATTTAATTTTGTCAGCTAATTAGTTGACCAAATAAATAATTATATTTTTATTATTTCACTAAAAATGGACAATATCGATGTATAAATTCTAAAGTTAGGCCTTTTTCCCTCACTGCACATCAATGGTGAACATGTTAAATTGTGTACCCATGATGGGTAACAAAGCGATTATCTATTTACTAAAATCTAATTAATAAAACATAAATCACAATTAACAACAACAACCTTAAAATACTAAAAAAAATGAAAAATCTATAAATACTTAAGAGTCATTGTGTATTTTCATATCGAGAAATACCCCAAAACTAGCCATTTTGAAGTTATGTTTTCAAATTATAGCCATTCCCGTTTTTCTTACAAATTATAGCCATTTTTTGAAATTTTTGACTTTTATACCCTCCACTATCATATTCCCATATATATTTTTTGTTACTTTACTTGGCTCTTCCCTATTCTCTCTTATCTCTTCTCTCTTTTCTCTTGTCTGTCTTTCTCTTTCTATATTTTTCATGTATTCATTTTTTTCTCCGGCGACAACTCTCTCCCTATCGCCGCCGCCTTCTCCTCGGCGACAAATCTGAAAAGAAACACTCCAAAAATCTTTAATTCCTTCAAACCAAATATCATAGGTCATGCTCTAATTCTAGATTCATCAATTTAATTTGCCGACAACTCACATCCACTGGTGTTGATTGTCCGTGAATTTCCGTCACCATGCCTCCACCTTTCCTCCTCCTCCTCACCGCCGCCACCGCCGTCCAAGACTCTGATACAGAACCCGACTGCACGAACCGGTGGATCCACTCCGATACAGAACCCAACAGCTTCGACCCTCGCCGCCACCACCTACAGGCACGACCCCAACCTCGCCGCCGCCATCTACCTCCCGTACTACGCCGCCACCACTCTGACAACGAATTCACCCTCACCACCACCGCAAAGAGAAGCGAGACGATGAGAGGAAGCGAACTGTGTTATCCCCGAACCTCGATTCACAGCGATGGCGTCGGAATTTCTGAAAAATCAGTCGCGTCACCACCACCACCTGAGATCTGAAATTTTGTTTTTTTTTTGTTATTTCACAATTAAGTTTGGGGGAAAAAATTTTATACCCACTTCTAAATGTGCAAAATGAAAAATGCACACTCGGTTATAATTCAATCAGTTTTACCCACTGTGTCAGTTTGGACCCACTAACTGCCATTTCTTATTCCTTGTCGGCTGACACAAGTGTTTATCGGTTTTTTTTTTGTTGGATTCAAGCCCAAAGTTTGAGGTATTTACCTTTTTTGACCTAATTAACTACCCCCACCCCCCACCTGAAGCATTAAATCCCGCCCCCGCCCTCAAATCCTGGCCCACTGCCTCATCTCGCCCAAAACCTCTCAAACCTCTCACTTTCACAGTTTCACTCTTCCTCACAAAATTCCTCTCCACGGCAGCGGCATTTCCTTAGATTTTTTTTTTCGTCGGCGGTTGATTATTCTTCACAACATGGCAAATCATGGAAAGGTTAGTTTTATAAACACTGTTATTAATTTTTTTTATTGTGTATTATTGGTATTTATATAAAATTCATACCTTCGATTTTTATTGTGAAATTTCATGAGTTTGTTGTAATAATTTTTTAGGTGCTATTTATATTAAATCCCGCTCGACAAAACCCTTATGTTCACAATATGCTGCTCGAGCGGGATATTTCTAAGTCGAGCGGGAAATAAGTGATTATCGATATTAATTGGTTAGGACCTAATATCTACTAAATCCCACACTAACCCTAAGATATAGTAGATGTTTCGAATGTTTTGTGATAGATTTATACCGATAAGTTGGAAAAATATGTACATGTATATTTTGAATGTGTAATTTGGTCATAATTGTTCCCTGATTTTTTTCATGCTAAGTTTGTAATATCCCGCTCGACAGACTAAAAACAGCCGGGATATAGCTAAGCCGAGCGGGATATTGTGATTTGGATTTGATAAATTTTTTTTCATGCATTCTGTATTATATCCCGCTCGTTTTGGTGAATTTTGGGATGATATCCTGCTCAAGCGGGATATATGTATTGCGAGCGCGACATAGTTTATTGAACTGTTTAATACTGTCTATAGTTTGATTTTAATATTTATTTTTTAATTTAAATTTTTAATCGTGTAGATTATTTTCAAGAGGCTCGAGACTATTGACCGGAAGTCCACGGTTAGCACGTCCTACAGGTACAGTATTTTAGAAGACGTTGAGTCTACATTGAAGCAGGTTGGGGGACATGATCTCCTGGAGAGGTGGCTTGAAAGTTGTTTTGGCCACTTTAGTTACTGGCAGCCGGGGCAGAAGTGCGGTATGAGCGTGCATCACGTATTATCCCGACAGATTTCGGTTCCATGGGGCGAGCCACACGACATGTGGTTTCACATCAACGGGGCGAACCTTCATTTTTCTTCTGCGGAGTATGTCCTTATTACCAGATTGTCGTTCGGCTCATCTGATTTCCGACCTTCAGACAACCACAACATACGACATGTACAAGTGTATCGGCGGTTTGCCAACGACATGCCAATTAGTGTGGGGGACCTCCTGGATCGGTTTTTCATGAGGCGTGTGACAGATCAGAGTGGACAGCTGTACCTGAAGGTCGCGCACATGTTAGTTTTGTATATGCTGCTGTTTGGTCTTGAGCAGAAGAAGTATGTTGCTGATTGGGTGTGGAAGTTGGTGGACGATCTGGAAGCATTTTCTCGGTTTCCTTAGGGCGCGTACACGTATTTGCATCTGAAGCACTACGTGTACAATATGCAGCGTATGACCAAGTACCACTTCTACAGTGCAGCCTGGGCTTTCCACGTTTGCTCGTTGTAGGTGCTGCCAGACTTAACCGCTGCAATTGCGGTCATTGATAACCCGGATGCACGGCCCGATGGAAGTTCAAGAAGATAAGTTGAACAGAGCTTCAGCCATTATTTTCTTTGCAGGTACATTTTAATTTTTTCATTGTATGTATTTTTCTGTATTTGTTTTTATAATTATATTTGTGTTTGATAAAATTTTTTGCACTATAGGTTGGTCGATTCAACCCTTTTATACCAGATGATGCTGAAATGGAGACTTTCTATTTCCGATCTACTCAGTTTTCAAATGCACTCGGAGTGAAATATGTAGTGTCGCGCAATCCGTTACATACAGGGGAACAGTTCCCCCGTTAGGCACGCCAAGCCATAGTAATTGATGATGAAGATGAGTATGAGAGACCTCCACGAAGGAGAGCACAGAGACAACAAGGTGGGTAGAGGCAGTCTGTTACCAATGAGCAGGGAGAGGCGGAGGCAGAGGCAGAGACAGAGGATCGCGATCCTAAGTACCAAGAGCCACCTCGCCGTCAAGATTACGGAAAACGTGTCAGGATCTTCATCCTCCAGTGGTGGGGCCGACCACGTCCTATGATCCAGTGATCGACGCTGGATTCGATTAGAGATTGCCTTTGCAGAGGATCGCATTGTAGAGAAAGTGGAGCGGAGACTGTTCCCCAAACTCAAATCTTGGATTGAGGGCTTGTTTGACAAAGTCAGATGTGGATCTACACGCTGATCCCCTGGATGTCAGCCCACCCTGTGATTCATGCCTATACAGACACCACGCCGCCCCTCAGTGTGAGACCCACAGGTCCAGGGCCAGAAAGACCAACATCGCCCCTCAGTGCGAGACCCACAGGTCCAGGGCCAAGAAGACCAACGCCGCCCGTCAGTGTGAGACCCACAGGGCCAGGGCTAGAAAGACCAACGCCGCCCCTCCGTGCATCAGCATGCACCGATCACGGAGGGAGTTCTTCACCAAGCAAAAGGGTTTTTGGAGCCGCTCACTGTAGCTCATCATTCCATGTACAGGCCTGGATCGTCGAGTGCAATGTTCGATCAGTATGGTACTTTTATACCCGATCCATCTCGGCATTCAATGTACGAGGCAAATAGCAATTTTAATGCATTGTGGTCTGCTCTTACCACGATAGGTAATTATTTCACAGATATTAGATTATTTTTGTTACTTTTCTTATGTTTTACGTAAGATATTGATATTTATTTTGTTTGTGTAGGGCCATGGACAGAGTTTTGAGGCTCGTCTACACGAGGTGGCATCGCCGATCTGAGCAGTCCCACTTAATCAGAGACCAGCAGGGGAAGAGAAAGCGGGGGATTTCGTGCCGCAACAACAGCAACAGCCTTGAAGAACCCAAAGGACTCGGAAAGCTTCTGCAGCAATACAGTCGTTCATGCTTGCCCAAAGAAAACCACATCCACTTCCTGTGGAATTGATGCAAGCGTATGAACTATTTTTGAGAGGTGATAAGGATGGATTCATGGTTATCATTGAAAGCAGGGGATTTCTGTCGTTGCACTGGTGGAGGCAACTTGAGCATCTACAGGCACCCATAGATGTTGAGGTAAAGAAAATATTATCTTATCGATTATGTTAGATTTTTATTTAATTCACAAACTTATGTTTAGCCTTGTAGGTCCTAGGTTTGTTCATCTCTTACTTGAGAAAACGACTAATTGATCGAGTGCATGTCTTGCCCGATGTGACGCACACAAATACTGTTTTATTGGATTCCGATGTCTTCATAAGTTCAATTTTATGACTAATCGATATTATTTACACTTATGATTAATTTTATGACACACTTTTTCATGCACTTACAACTGTGTCTCGTGTTTATTGCAGCTCATGCTCAGAGGTGATTGGCATAAGAAGATTTTGAGCATAGACATCGAGTCCGAGCTTAGGGGATCGTGGGGCACTTATGCTGACTATGTGCCTCCAGTGAGCCTATTATATGGAGCGCATGGAGCAACGTTAGCACATGGAGTGGATCTTTACATCGGACGATCCGATTTCTTTGGTGCAACCCACGTAAGTGGACGCACTTCAACAGTTACTTGATGATTATCTTACGAGTAGTGATATTAATTGTTTTTTTTTATGCAAATGATTGTTGTGTGCAACATTGACAAGCATTATGTGGTAGTCCGAATTGAATGCAAGAAATGGGTGGCTGAGCTCTATAACTCCATGTATCATTACGTTGATAGATCAACACAATTGCGCCGGCGCTTCCAATTGGAGCCACTACTCAAGCTTTGGACTCGAGTTCTTACATGCTCGTTTTACCAGAGACACAATACAGTTGGAGCGACCCCCGATGAGAGGCCTCTAACGCTCAAAGTCATTCCAGCTGTAGATCAATTCAAGCAACGCGACAGTGTTAGTAGTAGTCTATTTGCAATGATGACAATTGAACGTTTAATTAGTGGTTCACCCTCTATTCCGTGGGGAAACAGACACACACAGGACTATCGGAGAAGGGTCGCCACGACTATATTTAGTCTTTGTCGTGCACC
Source organism: Schizonepeta tenuifolia (assembly GCA_029490685.1). Taxonomy (NCBI): domain Eukaryota; kingdom Viridiplantae; phylum Streptophyta; class Magnoliopsida; order Lamiales; family Lamiaceae; genus Schizonepeta; species Schizonepeta tenuifolia. Next base: position 78,110,386 of record CM055958.1, read on the forward strand.
GAATGGAGTGGATAGGTACACTTATGATTTATAAGAGAGGCGTTCATCGAATGCTGGGTGATATGTAATTTTATGTTGTGTGAATATCGAATATTTATTTGTAATAATTTTAAACAATTTGAGTAGGAATTTATATTAATTGAATAATATTACTTGTTCTTATATAAAAAACATACATTCATTAGATCGAGCCCAATGGATGATTACAATCATGTTTTCATCCTAGATGTCGGTTATGCATTGCACGAGTATGTCCATATTCATGACACACACTACATCTCCTACGTGTTTGGCTTTCTGTAGGAGCTCAACGCCGGCTCAATCTCAGGCGACCCGGTAGAGACGTGATCTTTGGAGGCAAGACCAATATGTTATCCACTTCAATTGGAATAGTCCAATCTTCAATGTGTGGAACAGGATTTAAAGGATATTGATAAACTTCGCTTCAAGTTTCTCGTGTGTACTAATACTGAACGTACTCGTATATTTGGTCACCATTTTTCTTGCAATTTAACATTCAAAAAATAAATATAAAAACATCAGTATTTTCATATAAAGGACAGATGAATAAAGTCTCAAGTGTACTTACATTATTGCAGCAATGGCATGAGAACAAGGGAGTCCATCAGCTTGAAATTCACAGCAAGTGCATGTCTTGGTGTTAAGGTCCACTTGGAACGATCTTTTAGCATCACGGACATTGAAGATCGACCCCATGGCCTTTTGTGCAGTATACCTCAAACCTTTATTCATTTCTGCAGTCAGTTTGGCTGCCGCCTCAGCAGTGAGTACAACGTCATCGCCGTGAGCATTCTTTTGTCTCTCTTCGAACCACTCCTCGATGATATGTCTGATTGCATCAAGCATTGAGCATATTAGCAGACATCGTGCCCAATCTAGCCGCCCATTCCAATTCTCGGCTGCATTTGATGTCAGCTGACTGTAACACGGCAGTGTACAGTGAATTCGAGACCATTTCTCAGGTCCGACACTTATCAATTTTTGGTAAGCAGCTTCGCTCTCTCAGAGGATGATTTTCATTGCTTTATCAAAAATTGCTCGGCGATATGAAAATGCAGCTTTTTTAAAACATTTCGTAACTGTTTTTCCATAACGGTTAATCTTTTGCAGCAAGTGATAGTAGCATAAACCATGAACTGCATTCGAAAAAACCTCTTTGACAGCATTATCTATCGAGGGATGGCATCAGATACAATTAATGTATCATTGAATTCTCCATATGCAGTTCTAATCGGTTGAGGAACCACTTCAAAGAGATATCATTCTCAATAGGGCCAACGCCAATCGCTAGAGGAAAGGTATGCTCGTTGGCATCCTTAGTGACAGTGACAAACAAGATACCTCTATTCTTGCCCTTCAGATGAGTGCCATCAATTGCAATCATAGGCCTCATATTCAGTGGATAAGCAAGCCTACAAGCGCCGAAAGCTACAAACAAGTGTTCGAACTTCCCATCAATACCAACTTGCAAATCAGTAATTGTACCTGGACTCCATTGCATTAGCATGTGAAGATAGCCTGACAACAATTGGAAGGAATTAACATATCCCCCGTATATGCTTTCTATCGCTACATGTCGTGCTCGCAGGGCTAAATCATAAGGAATAGTGAACCCAAATTCGCTACGAACAAGATTCCATACGCCTGCATATCCATCTGAGACGTCTTTTATCAGAGCCATCAACTTTGTATTCTGCTCCAATCTCCTTGTGCCACAAGCCTGCTGCTACATTTAGAGCTGCTTTACTTTAAAAAACAAAACCAACAGATAAATCACCATCTTCTAGCGGGCTTTTTTCACGCACAATGATTGACTTCGTTGCATTCACGGGAATCACTGGAACTAACCAACTGCCTAGATCAGCGGCTTCGTCATCTTCTTCACCGCGAATCCATGCTTCACGCTCCAACATAGTTAATTATATCATGGTGTCCTCTGTCATCTCTTCCGACACATCACTGTCGGTTTCCAGCTCATATCTTCATCCTGATGACCAACTGCCTCTTGATCTTCGTCATCACCATCTGCCTCTTCGTTGTTGTCATCACCATCTATATTTTCATCATCACCAGAACCATCTGCTATCTCTGGAACTTGAGCCGATGTGGATCCGAAATAATGTGTGGATATAGATGCATAATTACCTCTAGCGGGGTATGCATCATCAGTAAAAGTGGAGGAAAACATCTTTCTTTGGATACGATCCATTTCTTCATAATAATCACCACCAAACTCAGGCACGTATACGTTCATGTATTGGTGAGTCACATACACAGTTGCTTCTGGCTGCGTCGCGCACAAATGATAAAATTCAGCATCGGTGCTTAATGGGCACTTTACAGTATGTTCTCTCTCATTTTTCGACAGATAATGCAACTCGTACTATGTGCTGAAGAAGTTTGCACTCAATTGACAATCTATGTTGTACCTCAGGTCGGCGAGATATCTTTCAACATCTACGAATTCATAACCGTCCGAGTACGTACAACCAGACCATGTTCCTCCGAATTTGATAATAAATAGTGATCCATCTACACAAAAGTACAAACACATAAAAATTAATATAGAAGCAGGAAATACCAATTTCGAGCGGGAAATGATAAATCCAAATTCTAGAATTTTTTTGAGTCCTAATATACAAAATTCCTCTCGGCAGACCTAAATCCTGCTCGAGCGGGATTAAAATTCACGAGCGAAAAATTTCAATTTCGAGCGGGAAGTGATAAAATCCACTTGCTGTGTAATTTATACGGCATTCATATAAATTTCAATGTTTTGAATATTAAAGAGTCTCATTTTCTAATTTATCACGTACAATAAAAATTAAGTGGACACTAGAAGAAAATTACAAGGTCGGAAAAATACCTCAAATGATGAATTTGAAAGGATATTATTGGAAAGATTGCTGTCCACTTTCAAATGTGATGAATTTGAAAGGATATTATTTGAAAGATTGCTGCCCACTTTCGAATGTGATGAATTTGAAAGGATGTTATTGTAGGTGTGTAAAAGAGGCATATGAATGGTGAAATATATAGAGTTGTGAATGCTATACAGATTTTTTTCCGCATTTCACGTTAAAATGTACTGTCTCACGTCTGCACAAGCAAGTAAACACGTAAACACACACACACACACACACACACACATTTAAGAAATAAAAAACAATCTAAGCCCTTGATTAATCCATTATAGATGGCTCAGATTTAAAATAAAATTCACACATTTTATTATGGTCCTTGGCTTATCATGCGACTCAGGGTAAAATTAAAAAAAGAATTTATACTTGTCTTCCACTACACCATGAATTCAAGCAATGTAAGTTATCTTTGAATTTCGGGAACTACAAAACAGAGAATTTAAATCAAAAAGCAAATTTAAAGCATCAACAAACTATGAAGTGTTTACAAGAAATTTTGAATTATAGTAAATTCACGAAAACAAAAACAGACAAATATTTAGGAAGCAAATTAAAAAAACAATTTTTTTTCAAAATTTATTTTTTATGATGCATTTTATTGCATTTGTCTTTACTACCAATTTGTGGTGCATTAGAGAAACTAACGCATTTCATAGTGTCATCTTCACAAAATAATATTAAATTATCAATGCATTAAGATATACTAGTATAATGCATTATTTAATCTTTTGTAATGTATTAAAAATGAAGATAAAAAATATTAAAGTTTCATACACAATTTTGTGAATAATATATATGCGTAACTTGACTCAAATACTATTTTTTTTCAATGAGATACTTTATAATAGATTATATATTGATTTATTTTTTGCTTTTGAAGGAATAATTGATAATTTATTATGGATCTCACAATGGAGAATCATAACAATAAAAAAGAAATCCTATAACTTTTAGGAATTATCCTGGATAAAACTTAGAAAAAATTAATAAAATGACCCCTTTATTTAAGGGGTAACCGTCAACCCTCCTCATGTATAAAATACAAAAATATCCTTCAACCGTTATAAAAGGAAATAATTAAATTAGAATACAAACTATTTATCAACCGTGGATCTTTATAGATGAATGGATCAGATCATTTCCTATTTCTTATGGGAAATAGGTTTTACATATGATCTCTTCCCTATATAATTTTCCTATTTTACCGATGGGATCTAGTGAGAATAGCCCTTAAAGTGAGAAATAGGAATAAATCTGGACCACACATCTCAAAAAAAGGGCGGGCGCGTGTCTTTCACGCGCGGCGCGTGTAGCTCACGCGCCATTATTTATTTATTTATTTATTTATTTTTCTGGATGAATTTTTCTTAAAACACGGTGCATCTAGATACACCATGTGGTGCATCTAGATACATTGTGTGGTGCATCTGGTTACACATTGTGTTGCATGTCCGATTTTTTGGGCGATTTTTCTTAAAACACGATGCATCTAGATACACCGTGTGGTGCATCTAGATACACTGTGTGGTGCATCTGGTTACACATTGTGGTGCATGTCCGAATTTTTTTTCAGTTTTTTTTTTAACATTATTTTTCTCGGCTCTGCCTTAAAGCATAGTGCATTTCCTTACAGCTAGTGGTGTGTAATACCCCGATAATTTCTACAGTCTTTAAAAATAAAAGTTAATAATAATTATGGCTTTGCACGCCTAAGACCATGAAATTAAATTCTAAGATTTACGGTGAAATTCGTTTCCGAAAATAATTTCCAGAAATCGGGCGAATGACTACTGTATTTAGGGTTTTCGCGTCCGATAGATTTTTCGTCCGAAAGCTCAGAATTAAATTCCGTCAGAATTTACATTCACTTTTTCTTCGATACGAGTTCACCGGAGAAAGTTAGTTTTTATGATTTTCCGGACGAATTTTGGACTGTGATGTCCCGACTTTTTTTTCCGATTTTGAAAAATGAATTAGGTTTTCCGAGTACGTAAATTATTTCTAATCTAACGGACGAATTAGATTTCGTCGAATTTGTAACCAACTAAGAAAGTATTTCTCGATTTTTAAATCGACGTTTAAGAGCCGGAAACGAGATTTTCCGTCTAATATTTTTGCACCAAACGCTCCCTAACGACTCACCATACTTTAGTTGGATATTTTCATTAACTTTATGACTCATGAAGTGAGTCATCTCTCCCTCTCTTCTTCGCCTCAATACCGCCCCATATCTCTCTCTCTCTCTCTCTCTCTCTCTCATTTTTCTCTCCCAAATCCTCCATTGTTCTTCATCTTTCAAGCTTTTCAAAGCTCCACAAGTCTCTCGTCTACCGATCAATTCTATTTCCGAGTTCGTATTACGAAAGGTATGAACATCTCCTACCATTTGAACCGAACAAGTCCTTGTTTCCATTATTTTATTTTTGTTCGAAAACTAGGAGATTAATAAGCATGTTGTTTCTTGTTCGATACATGTTCTAGGATGTTTCGAGTTCTACGGTTTGAATCATGAAGAAAATCACACCTCTTTGCCTTAGGGTGATTACCGAAATTGTATGAAAATTTTGGGTTTTGATCGTAGCTCGATTTCTTTGTCGATTTAATGATAGATTAGTGTTCGTCATGATATTAATTGACTATATGAATTGTTTTAGATTTTTCTAATAATAAAATTTGAAACCTAAGAGACGAAGAAGGGTCGATTTAGGATAGTAAATGTTATGATATGCTCGATTGTTTAATGGAAATGAGATATACGATGCATGAGGATGATTATATATTTAATTGAGATTTTTCTAAAAATAAAACGAAAAATGTAAGAGACGAAGACGTGACGATAAATTAGAGCTCGTTAATGTTTTGATAATATGATTCGCATGTTAGTAATGCTCGTTAGATGATAATCGTTGTCGTAAAATTTGAACGAAAACGGAGAACATAGAATTTTCGTTAAGAGACGAATGATCGGCGATAAGTCGAGAATAGATGATGATATGAGGATGTGAATTACGTGTTAATTAATCGTGATAGATGATGATCGATTTCGGAAAGTTTGAACGAATTCTAATAACGTTGGATTTTTCTTAAGAGACGAAGAATCGAACCTAAGTAACGATAGAAAAGACGAGTAAGAAAAGTAATTAGATAATAGTAATTGTTATGAATAAGAGAACAAGTTTGTAGTTGACGACATGTTCATCCGAGATATGAAATGATGAGTTGTAGTTGAAATTGAGAGGTTAGGTTTTGGAAATGTGAAATTGAAATGGTATAGTAATTGTAGCCTGTGGTGTATGTGGTATCCTGTTGAGGGGTAGCCAGCCACGGTGAATTATGACTGGTCAAGATTTGAACGTAACATCTATGAAAAATGCTCTGCAGAGCTAACCTTTATGAAAATGAGAACGAAAATGTTTAGTAGGCACGGGCTCTTAAAAAGAAAAACCCCCGTGCGCTACAGATATGAAATGCCTATTTTATCTATACTTATGATTATGTTTTCGGCAATGTGCCCACTAAGTACTTTTGTACTTATCCCTACATATATTTTCTAAATGTGCAGGTTGAAGCGACGGAAGTGGTGACGGTTGAGTTAGGAGTTAATGTTGTCAATAGGAGAAGACTATATATGTAGTTGCATTTCCGCTGCCAAACTCTAGACTCATCTTTCGTTGTTGTAAATCACTTTTTGATTTAAGTTCTATAAATAACTTAGTCTTCCTTTTGAAACCTTGTTCGAGTGATCCTTCGAGATCAACTCTTTCTTTCGTTATTGAAGTCTTGTTCATAGAAATTATGCCGTCTCTTATGTATGTTTATTCTTTCATCGCCTTTTCTTCCCCACTTCTTTAATCCAACCTCAGTCGCACCCCGGCTTCTGCCGTCCCTTGGGATTTGGGACTATGACAGAGTGGTATCAGAGCAATCGTTTCTGCTCTGTATACAAGTCTTCCTTCGAGTAGTAAGATAGAGTGTTCGTTCATACTCTATACCGAGTCTTCTTTCAAAGTAAAGTTAGGTCGTAACACTAAGATTAAGAGTGTAGACGACAACTCAACCTCCCGCTACGTCGACTCAACAATGAAAGGAAAGAAAAAAAGAATGAAAGAAAGGAAAGAGTTTTCAAGAAATGTGATTCCTTTTAAGGAAATTTTTTGAATAAGTATTAAAGTCGAGAATGAAATAAAAGGTGCCAAGTAAAGAATTGTTTGAAAGTATAAGAGATATACTTGAGATATTTCGTGATTATGTGATAGTACGAGTACTATATTATGTGAAACTATTTGCGCAATAAATTCTTTTAAATTGAAAAGTATGTTGGCACGAGAATCTAGACTAATTCTAGGAATTTTTCCTGGTTCACTAAGAACATAGACTATCGTTCTAAGGACTTCCCGATTCCTTGAGAACATAGATGCTTTAAGAAGTGTTGGATCCAAATGATTTCGAAAGGAGATCGTGAAACGGGAAGGACTTTTATAGACGAATGTCACGTGCGTATAGTGACATGAACAAAGACTCGGCAGAGTCAATTTTTGTTTTTGTAATTAAGAGCCGATAAGAATTTCCTTCAAGAAAATAAGATAAGTAATGATAAGGAAAGTTAATTCTGTACCAAGTAAACGAAAGAGACGAATGTTACTTCCGTACAAGTAACATGAACGAAGTCGTTTTTAGTTGGAGTTCGCCTCGTTCGAACTTCAAGAAGAGATTTGTTTTAATTGTCGAGAATCGAGTACGAATCTTAGTTAATTTCCAATGATCGATCGATTCCAACGACGACTAGAACTTGGATTCTAAAGTTATTTCTCTAGTAATTATTCCATTTCCTTTTGGAATTTGTTTCATAATTCATAATTGAACGAAGAATACGACGAGTACGAAATTTAAGTGTTGAGAAGAACCGAAAATTTCTTTGGAAATGAATGTTACTTTTGAATAAGTGACATGAACAAAGTAGACGTACTTTGTTTTAATAAGTGAGAATCATTAAGAAATTTTCTTCAAAGAAGAAATAATAAAGAAAGAAAGTAATTAAGAATAAAGAATAAAGAAAGTAAAAAGAAAATAAGTATAAGGAGGTGATAAGAAATGAAGTAAGAAAGTAAAATGAATATATAAGATAAGGAATGGAAATAAAATCTTGAAATTTTATTTCTATATATTGTAAACGTGCAATTTTCCTTGAAATTGCTAAGGTATTTAAGATAAGTTTGTCGGTTTAAGTGGGGACATTACAATTGAATAAGGAATATTCATTTTGTAATTTAAGTATTTACGTAAGATAAGTTATTTTCCAACCTGTTACTGATCCGTGTTTCTTAAAAGTTTTGTAGGATGGCTTCTAGTAGTGACATGGCTCAGGAGAGTCAATCCCCACCACAGCGTACTTGGGCAAATCAGATATTGGATAGGTACCGAGATTTCGAGGCAGACCCGAGACACGACGTAGGACAAATAATTAGTAACTTTTCAGCAGTTTATCATTCAGCCCGCCATTCTATTTCAAAGGGTCAGGCTATTTTCGACTTGATTAGACGACTACCAGAGGAATGGCATGGTTGGGCGCATGATACGGCATGGTACTATCTTGGGATGTTTGGCGATGATGTAGAGCCGACAGGTGATTACTATGGATTCGCTTTAGAAGTACACGAGCATTTCTTTCAGAGCAGGCATATAGCAGCATATCCCATTCAGGCGCATCCTCCCTACACTCACTTCCCGGCAGATTCAGACTCAGGGCATGATGGGATAGGTCCAGAGATGGCTGCACAGTTAGAGATCCTTCCAGTGATTGGACCTAGCGAGAACACGGAGGAGTTAGTTTCAGAGGCAGAGTACCCGGTGATTGACGCAGAGACAGCTGATAGGTTAGGGTTACCTACTCTTTTTCTACCCGAGCCTTCTGTGAGAATTCGGGGACCATTCGAGACAGAACCAGGGTACTTAGAGACAGACGCAGAGCTTACCGCTATGATCGAGTTACCATACCCCTTCAGACCACTTGACGAAATTTGTTCAGAGTTGGCCAGAGTTAGAGCAGAGTATGAGGTAGGACCGTCCAGGGTCCGTTCTAGGGAGGAGTATGATCCTAGTATGATTCCAGAGCACCTTCTTTCCCTGAAGAAGAGAACAGTAGAGCCCAGTTATGAATACCTAGTGTCAGACTCGGAGAGGGCCGTTTCAGAGGCGCCATCACCACCACCACTTGTACTTTTGGACGGCTCCACGATTAGGGTTGACGAAGCACTTCAACTCGTCTTTAATTCAGATTCAGAGGAGGACTCCGAGGTTTTGCAGGCCATAGAGGGCGGTAGTGACTCGACAGCAGCTTGTTGAGCAGGGCGTCTTAGACGCATAGTAGTAGCAGAAGCACTTTTTGGTCTTGTAAATAGTCGGATCAGTAACTAGTTTTTGTAGTACTCCAACGGATACGAAGTTTTATGAATCGTTTCCGTTCTAGTACTTCCAGTAGTACAGTAATGCAATATGTTAGTGCATCCTGTACAGGTAGGCAGTCAGCCTAGCTTAGACTCGTTGTAGTCTAATTTTTTATATAAGTCCTTGTTAAAGGGAAAACTAATATTCTTTTTGATGTATATATATATATACATGACCCGTGAGAGGGTTTTGGTCACAAGAAAGTTTCTTATGAATCGTATAACTAAACCAGAATGTTAAATGAACTCGTGTAACGAGAGTTTAATTTAACCTTGAAGGTTAAAAGTTGAAAGAACTAGAATCGAAGTTAATATTTATTCTCTTTTACGTGAAATTGTTAAGTTGGGAAAAGGATTAGTGAGTAAATGAAGGCTTAAAAGCGAGTGCTAATGAGAAAATTTTTGTATCTTATAGTTCCAAAATGTCGCTGAGGGTTGTTAACAACCAAAGAGGACCTGATAGTCCTAGAGGATCTGATAGAGGTCAAGAACAACGTATAGGCAAAGAAAAGCAAAAACATCAAGTAACCCTTCTACTTTCCCCACCTCCACAACAACGTAACATTGAAGATTTATTCTTCAGAAGAAATCCACCAGTTTTCAATGGGTCTAGTAACCCAAGTGATGCTGAGCATTGGGTACGCTCTATAGAAAGAATATTTGAGCTTCTTAGATTTAGTGATAAGGAGCACCTAGTATGTGCTGCGTCTCAGCTAGCCGGACCAGCTAAATACTGGTGGAAGACTAGACAGGAAATTATGCCGGCAGAGCAAGTGGCTCAAATCACTTGGAATGATTTTAAGGAGGCATATTATGATAAGTATGTATTCGATCAAGTGGAAACTGAAGAGAAAATAGCAAGAAAATTTCAAGGAGAACTTAAGTATAAACTGGGAATAGCATTGGCCAGACACGAAGGACTGAGCTATGCAGAACTACTAGGACGAGTCCTAGAAATAGAGGCAGTAGTGCCAGATAAAGGAAAAATGGTAGTGCCCATACCAACACCAACCCAGACTTCAACTCAAAACCTTCCCAACAATAATATTAATTATAGAGGAAAAAGAAAATGGGAAGGAGGAAGTAGCAGTGACTGTTACCAGCGCCACAACGATCAAGGAAAACAGAGTAGAAATCGACAGGGCTTTCAGCAGCCAAATAAAGATAACAACTACGGTAAGAAGTCGTGGCAAAGGAATAAACCACAAGGAAATAAACAATCAGGACAGGGGAAGGGAAATAATCTACAAGGACAGCCGCAAGGACGACAGAGGAATTTTAACCAAGGAGGGAATAACCCAGGGAGGGTTATCAGTCCTGTTTGTCCGAAGTGTGATAGGACACACCCCGGTGTTTGTCAAGCCGACACAGGTGTTTGTTTTAATTGCGGACAGAAAGGGCATATGAAGAGGGATTGCCCGAAACCATTTCAAGCGGCAGGACAGAATCAATATGGTCAGCCCCAACCTTTGAGGGCAATTCAGGCACAACCGCTACAGCAGACGACGCAGCAATTGTATCAACAGCAACAGAACGTTAGGCCATTCGCGATCGAACAAGATGCGCGCAATAAGGGCAAAGGAAAGTTGGCAGGTATAGGACAAACTTCATAATTACCTTGTCATTCTTCTACCTCATACCAAAACCTTACAATCATTATTTCTAGTGCATGTCGACACTATAAGAGTAGGACCAGAGTGCGCTAATCGTAAAATAAAAATAACCATGCCTTAGGAGGAATTATCGTCACTCCCTTAGTTGTTCTCAAACATAGAATTTAACTTAGGTTCTTTTTAAGATCATAGCAAACAATCGGAAAGTAATATAATGTTCGGTGTAGATATAATCTTAGGAATATACTTAGTTGATTGAGAATTATGCTATGATTCTCTGCAACGAGAGAAAGATCTCTTTTCGACCCCCGGGTAGAGAACCAACAGGATTTCATGGGTTTTCAATGGTAGGAGAGTACCGATAGTATCCGCCCTACAAGTCAAGAAGTTGATGAAGAAGAAAGGTTGAACCGCTTATCTCGTATACCTAGTTGGAGAACCAGGAGCCGAGAAGATCATTCAAGACATGAAAATTCTGAACGAGTATAAGAACGTTTATCCAAACATACTATCTAGTTTACCACCAGATCGTCATGTAGATTTCACGATTAATTTGGAACCAGGATCGGTTTCCAAATCAAAAGCCCCATATAGGATGGTACCAAAAGAGTTAGAAGAGCTTAAGATCCAACTGCAAGAGTTGTTAGATGATGGTTTCATTAGACCAAGCGTTTCACCTTGGGGAGCACCAATTCTGTTTGTTAGAAAGAAGGATGGTTCAATGAGGATATTCATAGACTGTCGCAAGTTAAATAAACAATCCTTAAGAATAAGTATCCTTTATTAAGGATAGAAGACCTTTTGATAAGCTTAAAAGGAACAAGTGTATTTTCGAGGATAGATTTAAGTTCTAAATATCACTAGTTGAAGAATAACCCGGAGATATACCTAGAACCATTTTCGAACCAGATAAGGCCATTTCGAACTCCTAAGTTATGCCATTTAGTTGACTAACGCTCCCGCAATATTCATGGACCTCATGAATAGAGTTTTTCACCTATACTTAGATAAATTCGTCTTAGTATTCATCGACGACAATTTCATTTACTCCAAGAATGAGGATGAGCACGAACAACACTTGCGAACAGTGTTTTAGAGCAGAGAACCCTATGCCAAGTTCAGTAAAGACGAATTTTGGCTGAAGGAAGTAATGTTCTTTAGACACGTAGTGTTAACAGAAGGTATCAAGGTAGATCCTGCCAAGGTAGAGGCAGTACTCAAAAAGAAATCGCCCACAAGTCCGAATGAAATAAGGAGTTTCTTAGGTTTAGCCGGTTATTACAGAAGATTCATTAAAGGATTTTCAACGATTGCTAGACCTATGACGCAACTACTTCGGAAGGAAAATAAGTTCAGATGGACGGACGAATGCGAGAAAAGTTTTTACATGGTCTATACAGATGCTTCGAAGAACGGATTAGGTTGTGATTGGATGCAAGATGGAAAAGGTAATAGCTTATGCTTCACGACAACTTCGACTTCACGAAATTGAATACCCAACCCACGACTTAGAACTAGCAGCCGTTGTGCATGCGCTGAAGATTTAGAGACACCATCTCTATGGTGTTAAGGTTGAGATTTTTACGGACCATAAGAGTTTAAAGTACTTCTTTAAGCAAAAAGGAATTGAACATGAGATAAAGAAGATGGCTTGAACTAGTAAGGAATTATGACTGCGAAATCAATTACCACCAGGAAAAGAAAACGTTGTAACCAACGCGCTGAGTCGCAAGACTCCAACTAAGTTTAGATATTTCTTCATCAAGAAAGAAACACTTCTACGAGAATTCGAGATGAAGAATAGAGAGGTGCTCAATACACCTGAAGCGATAACAAGCCAAATTATAGTAATTGTAGCTACACCAGACTTACGAAAAGATTACAAGTGCGTAGAGAAAGGACGAGTGGATCGAGAAGCTTCGAATAAGGATAAGAGCGGATAAACCAGACGGTTATTCCAAAGCAATGGGTAATATGATAGAAATTAAAAAGTAGACTTTGTATTTCCGATGACAACAAATTTAAGACTTAAGAAAGGATTTCTGGTGGAATAGATTGAAACGAGATGTTATCTCGTTTGTGGAAAGATGTTTAGCTCATTAGCAAGTGAAAGCTTTACACTGACGACCATACGAGTTGATACAACCGTTAAGTATTCTAGAATGGAAATGGGAAGATATAGCTATGGTTCTGTGACAAGACTTGCCCAAAAGTAAGAAAAGAAATACTGCCATGGGATAGTTTTCATAGGCTCAAATTATCAGCTCACTTTTACCGATCCCAGATTACCTATGGATCAAAGAAGTTAACATGGCTGTATATCCGTAAAATAGTACGTCTGTGCGGAATCACAAATTCAATAACCTCATATAGAGATGCCAAATTCATTTCGAGATTTTGGATCACGACGCAGAAGAGTTAGATACCAAACTTAAGTTTAGTACCGCTTTCACCTCCAGTCAGATGGACAACCCGAGAAAACGATTCAGATACTCGATGATATGCTAAGAACGATAGTATTAGACCGAAGTGCGAAATGGAAGAATATTTTTGCCATTAATCAAATTGTTATAATGATAGTTATTAAGCTACGATAAGTATTACGCCTTACGAGGCCTTGTAGAAGACGAAGTTTTAAGATAACTGCCTTTTGTAATACGATAAATGAAAGAAAGAACCTAAGATCAGATACGGTCAGTGAAATGATCGAGATCATTCGATAGATTCGTGTCAGAATGAAAGGAGTTTAAGGAAGACGAAAGTCTTACGTATATGCGACAATCAGAGTAAAAGTTCGAAAAAGGAGATAAAGTTTCTTAAGATATCTCCATTAGAGAGAATCATTAGATTCGTGTCAAGCATCAGCTTAGACAAAAGATTTAGATGATTAGTGAATATCTTGAAAAAGATAGTTTCCAATATGGATAGTTTCGGCTTTGTTGCCAAGTTTATGGAATGTTTATTATATGTGTATCTCATTTTGAGAAGATGTGTGTGTTCGATTCTACACATAGTTTTTGTCAGCACGACGTTGATCTTGAAACTGACTTAAATTATGAAGAAAGACAGCAATCGATTTTGGATCGAAAAGCGTGAAAGTTAAGAAGCAAGTCGATATGGTTAGTAAAAGTGTTATAAGATTATCACGGGCAAGAAGAAGCCACGTGAGAACTTGAAGAAGAGTTGGGGAAGAAGTACCCCAAACGGTTTAAGGAAGATAAGCAAATTTCGGGACGAAATTTTTCGCAAGGGGGGTAGGATGTAATACCCCGATAATTTCTACAGTCTTTAAAAATAAAAGTTAATAATAATTATGGCTTTGCACTCCGAAGACCATGAAATTAAATTATAAGATTTACGGTGAAATCCGTTTGCGAAAATAATTTCCAGAAATCGGGCGAACAACTACTGTATTTAGGGTTTTCGCGTCCGATAGATTTTTCGTCCGAAAGCTCAGAATTAAATTCCGTCAGAATTTACATTCATTTTTTCTTCGATACGAGTTCACCGGAGAAAGTTAGTTTTTATGATTTTCCGGACGAATTTTGGACTGTGATGTCCCGACTTTTTTTTCCGATTTTGAAAAACGAATTAGGTTTTCCGAGTACGTAAATTATTTCTAATCTAACGGGCGAATTAGATTTTGTCGAATTTGTAACCAACTAAGAAAATATTTCTCGATTTTTAAATCGACGTTTAAGAGCCGGAAACGAGTTATTTCGATAATTTTTCCCTCGCCAAACATGACCCTAACGACTTACCTTACTTTGTTAGATATTTTCATCACTTTATGACTCACCATAGGTGAGTCATCACCTCCCCCTTATCTCCCCCATGTCCGCCACCTTCACCCTCCCCATTCTCTCTCATTTCTTCTTCAATCATCCTCCATAGAAGCTCAATCTCAAGCTCTCTCCAAGACCAATACTCCTCCGTCTACTGATCAAATCCAAATCCGAGTTCATATTACGAAAGGTAAGAGCTTCGTCTCTAGTTTGAACCGAACAAATCTCCTTTTCTCTCTCTTTTATTTTTTTGAAAACTTTGGGGATTGAATAGCATGTGATTTCTTGTTCGATACATGTTCTAGGATGTTTAGAATCGAGTTCTACGGATCAAATCATGAAGAAAAATCAAGAACCCTAACCTCTAGTCATTACCGAAAATTTTGGGAATTTGGGGCTTTGATTCGTGTTCGATTTCTTTGTCGAATTAATGATAGATTAGTGTTCCGTATGATGTTAATTGATCGTATGAATTGTTTTAAATTTTTCTAAAAATAAAATCCAAAACCTAAGAGACGAAGAAGGCTCGATTTAGGTTAGTAAACGTTATAATACGCTCGATTGTTTGATGGAAATGGAGATATACGATGCATGAGGATGAATGTATATTAAATTTAAAAACACAAGCTAAGAATGACTACTCTTAAATTTCCCTCTTTCATATCATTGGCACTACAAATTTAATTTGACCAATTTATTAGTTAGCCGAATAAAAGTCTATAAAATCTTATAAATTATTTTATATATTTTCTAACATTATTTGACTCTCAATGATAGTCATTGATCCTTAAAGTTTTTCTTTCTTCTTTTATTTATAAAAGTACTGTATAAATAACTTAAATAAAATGACACATATGAATTTAAACGAGTTTTATAATTTTATTTAATTTTTTTAACTTTTATTATATATATTTAGAGGTGCCCATAAAAATAGTTAACGATGGGCTCATTCTGACCCGAAACCTTAGGTATAGATGAGTCGTATCCGAACTGACACTTCAACTTTGATCCTTAAAGTTTTTCTTTCTTCTTTTATTTATAAAAGTACTATATAAATAACTTAAATAAAATGACACATATGAATTTAAATGAGTTTTATAATTTAATGTAATTCTTTAAATTTTATTATATATATTAATGGTGCCCATAGAAATAGTTAACGATGGGCCGGTTCTGACCCGAAACCTTAGGGGTAGACGAGCCGCTTCCGAATTGACTGTTCAACTAATATTTTTTTTTAATCTTATATTAATCTCATCATATAGAATATTTATCGTCACGTTCATCCTATAGAAAATATTAAACAAAGCATATCTTAAATATAAGAAGTACGTTTCGTGATTGGTCGTTCTTTTCTTTTACTCGGAAAAATAGAATATTTATTAATTTTGACGTAGAAAAAAATAATATAAAATATGGTTATATTTTCTCAAATATTAGCACCATGCCAAGGTTCGTGGCTTTTTTTTTAGAATGCAAAATAATTATTTTTATTTAGAAGTTTAAATCACTTTGAAAACTTCTAATCATTTTCACATAAAATTAAAATACAAAAAAAAAATTAAAATTGAATATAAATTGCTCTAATTTGAATGAAGAACTAAGCTTGCCTGAGTAGAAGAAGCATCGCAGAACAACAAATTGTCTCTTTCCAATATGGCACCCTTCTAATTCCTCAATTAATATTTATCTAAATATATGTCTCTTTCCTATATCTATATGGCACCCATTAATGCATTATAATGGGTTTCGGTGCTAAAATAAGTCTATAAATACTTAGAGTCAATGTGTATTTTTTTTTCATCCTTTGCACCTCTAATTTAATTTGACCGATTAATTAATTGGTCAAATAAATAATTATATTTTTTAAATTGAAAATTTAATTTGACTAATATTCATTTGATCAATAATTAAATTTCTCTCTCTCTCTCTCTCTCTCTCTCTCTCTCACACACACACACACACACACACACACACACACATATATATATATATAACCTCCTTATTGTAAGAAATAAAAAACCATATAAGCCCTTGATTAATCCATTATAGATGGCTCAGATTTAAAATAAAATCCACACATTTTATTATGGATCTTGGCTTATCATGCGACTCAGGGTAAAATTGAAAAAAGAATTTATACTTATCTTCCAATACACCATGAAATCAAGCAATGTAAGTTATCTTTGAATTTCGGGAACTACAAAACAGAGAATTTAAATCAAAAAGCAAATTCAAAGCATCAACAAACTATGAAGTGTTTACAAGAAATTTTCAATTATAGTAAATTCACGAAAACAAAAACAGACAAATATTTAGGAAGCAAATTATGTAGTAGTAATTTATGCATTACAATATTTATGCATTAAGTTTATACAGTTTATGCATTAGAATGTGTATGCATTGCATTTCCGCAATATATGCATTACCAATATAATAAAAATGTATTAAAATGTATCATTCTCACGTTCTCATATAAAATCCATTCTTACCAGATCCCTACCATGTCACAACCCCAAATCCCGAGGGACGGCAAAGCTGGGGTGCGACTAGGGGTTGGATTAAAGAAGCGGGGAAGAAGGGAGAATAAATACTGAATAGATGCCTTAACTAATAATAATAAACAACATGATATCTTATGAACTGATTTCATTAACAAAAGAGAGTTGATCTCGAAGGATCGCTCGACAAAGTTGTTATCAGAGTAGACTAGGTTTAAAGTACGAAGCTTAAACCAAAAAGTTATACAACAAAAAGTGCAATAGTTTGCAGCGGAAAAACGTAGAACTGAATACACTATTCTTCATTCCTATATACAACCTCTACTCAACTTCCGTCGTCTCCGTCACTCAACCTGCACATTTATAAATACATGCAGGGCTAAGTATAATCATACTTAGTGGGCACAGTGCCGAAAATATATCATAAGCTTATATATTAATCAGGCATTCTCAAAGTAACACAACGGGGTTTTTCTTTCAAAGGCCCGTGCTTACTAAACACTTTCTCTTTTCATAAATAGCTTGCAAGCATTTTTCTGACTGTTGTTACGTTCAACTTGCCCAACTTCTGTTTCAACGCCGGGGAAGAGTTAACTTCTTCCGTGCACGTTCTATTCACCGCGGCTGGCTACCCCTCAACAGAGTACCACACACATCGGCTACCGTGTACACTAACTCTGGAAAAGCAGTCGGCTAACTCAGAGTCCGATCGATTTAGTTAGCAGTCGGCTAACTCAGAATGGCACAAAAGAACTCACATAAAACAAATTCTTTTATGCATTGATAATCAATTTGAAAACACACTTATCAAAGCAATAAGTAAACATTTTCGAGCATCGCTCGTTTTATTTTGTTATATTAGAAAAAGTAAAGCCCACCTCAACCGTTTACAGAACAAACTTTAACCTTCTGTCTTCCGTCCTGTCATCAACTCTGACTTCCTCCTTTAATCGCAAATATTCAAACTTTAGTAATCGATCAAGACGATTAAAAAAGAAAAACGAATTCGGTTAAGTCTTTTAGGCATTTGCACTTTAACTAATCTCTTTTGATTAAAGAAGAAACGAGACTCGAAACACATCTCGTTTAGAACTAACTCGGTTCCTTACTCGACATTTAGAACATCATAACGGAATTCGATAACTCATAACGACTTACTAGTTCTTAAAGAATTAAGTTGAAAAGAATTCAACTTAAGAAAATGAGTTTCAGAATTTTTCTGCACAAGGCATTAACTCTGGAGCATCTACAGAACAGAATACTACAAACCAGGGGATGTGCTTGGTACCAAAAGAAAGATACGGATGTCTAGTTTACTTTCCAATTTACGGATCTTGATTTCGTTAAACGAGCTAAAAGTTATGGCTGTTTCCGTGAAGGGTCGCAAAACTGCCGAGAAACCCTAATCGCTCGTAAAACTCGATGCACGATTCCCTAGGTTCGATCAATGCTATACAACCTTTATGTGCATGAAATTTCTTTCAACTTAACAGTCAAGTCTCGTAATTATCTAACGTGTATACTTTCTCGTTCCTTGATTAAAACTAAAACGATTACTTCTCGTCTTTTCAACCAATCATTTATACTTAGAAATTCCATTTCAATTTCAATTCTATTTCAATATTCAACTTCTATTTTCTATTTCATAACTTATATGAAATCTTTATCAACTTCGTTCCTACTTATTAATCAACTACGAACTCAAATCAATCAACATATAAAGTCTCGATTCTTTATTTCTTCTTTTACGTACTTACTTACTTTCTTCGTTTCTTGAAGTTTTACTAATTCAATTCAAATCAAATTAGTTTCTATCATCTTCTTACTTAGTAATGAACATCTTAATGTATTAACATCATTATAAATCATTACTTAACTAATCCACGTCATTTATATCGGTCTAAGAACTCGATTTTCCAAAGTTGTTAGTTAATTCTCAATTAATTCAACAACTACCCTAACATATCAACAATTACTAATATTCGATTAGTTTTCTCGTTCGATTTTCCTATCGACGATTACGCTCGACTCTTCGTCTCTTACGAAAAGTTCGACGTTCTTAGATTTCGTTCAAACTTTCCAATTATCATTATTAACTACATAGATCAACTAATATGCAAACCATAAACTTGTATCATTATCGAAACTAATTCTATCGACGATTCTTCGTCTCCAACGATTTCGTTTTTATTTTTAGAAAAATCTAAATTAAATCTATGTTGAACTACATGCTTTCTACATGATAAATATCAAATCATATCATCAATATCATATCATTTACTCATTCAAACTCATGCTTCTTCATCTCTTACATTTTCATTTTTATTTTTAGAAAATTCCCAATTAATTCACAAGTTCATTATTCATCCTATGCAAACATATTCTACCAATCACACATCTAATATTCAAGCTCAACCTCTCTTACTTATCTTCAAAATTTTCGAAAATTACCCTATAATTTCTAACATGATTTCTACTTGATTTCTATCCATAGAAATTTAATCATAAGCATAAATAGTCAAGAAATAAACTTAAAACATCATCCTACATCTTCATTAAATTTTGGTCATTACAAAAGAATAAGGGGGGATGATTTTCACTTGATTCTAACCATGGAAATCTATTCCTAAGCATACAAAATCAAGTCTTAAACTTAGAACATCATCTTCTTCCTCTCTTATAAATTTTCGAAAATTTCAAAGTTAAGGGAATGGAATTTTGTTCGGATAGAAGTGAAGAGGAGGCTCTCACCTTTCCAAATATGAACTCGGATTTGAAATCGATCGGTAGATGATTAAGTTATGGAAGCTTGAATGCTTGAAGAACTTGATGAACTTGATGACGATTTGAAGAAATGAAGAACAAGAGAGAGAAGAGAGAGTAATGGGGTAATGGAGTAATGAGAGTAATAGGATGAAAGAAGCTCAGAGCCGACAGAAGTCTTACGTCGATGATCGACGAACCAATCTTAGTTTCGAAGTTGGTGATAAGGTTTTCCTTAAGATTTCACCATCGAGAGGAATCATTAGATTCGGTGTTAAGGGTAAGCTTAGACCAAGGTTTATAGGACCTTACGAGATTCTCGACAAAATAGGACCCGTTGCTTATAGATTGGCTTTACCATCAAGTCTAGGAAGTGTCCATAACGTGTTTCACGTTTCGCAATTAAGAAAGTATGTCTATGACCCTAAGCACGTTATAAGTCAGCACAACGTCGTTCTTGAATCTGACCTAAGTTATGAGAAAAAGCCGTTATCAATTTTGGATAGAAGAGTTCAAGAATTAAGAACCAAGTCGATACCAGTAGTAAAAGTATTATGGAATCACCACGGGCAAGAAGAAGCCACGTGGGAGCTCGAGGAAAAGATGAAGGAAAGATATCCTTATCTTTTTGAAGAAGGTATGCAAATTTCGGGACGAAATTTTTCGTAAGGGGGGTAAGATGTAATACCCCAGACTTTTTCTACAGTCTTTAAAAATGAAAGTTATTAATAATTATGGCTTTGCACGCCTAAGATCATGAAATTAAATTCTAAGATTTACGGTGAAATCCGTTTCCGAAAATAATTTCCAGAAATCAGACGAACGACTACTGTATTAGGGTTTTCGCGTCCGTTAAGTTTTTCGCCCGGAAACTCGGAATCAAATTCCGTCAGAATTTACATTCACTTTTTCTTCGAGACGAGTTCACCGGATAAAGTTAATTTTTATGATTTTCCGGACGAATTTTGGACTGTGACGTCCCGACTTTTTCTCGAATTTTGAAAAATGAATTAGGTTTTCCTAGTACGTAAATTATTTCCAATCTAACGGACGAATTAGATTTCGTCAATTCCGTAACTAACTAGGAAAGTATTTCTCGACTTTTAAAACGACGTTTAAGAGCCGGAAACGAGTTATTTCGATAATTTTTCCCTCGCCAAACATGACCCTAACGACTCACCTTACTTTGTTAGATATTTTCATCACTTTATAACTCACCATAGGTGAGTCATCACCTCCCCCTTATCTCCCCCATGTCCTCCACCCCATTCTCTCTCATTTCTTCTTCAATCATCCTCCATAGAAGCTCAATCTCAAGCTCTCTCCAAGATCAATACTCCTCCGTCTAGCGATCAAATCCAAATCCGAGTTCATATTACGAAAGGTAAGAGCTTCGTCTCTAGTTTGAACCGAACAAATCTCTTTTTCTCTCTCTTTTATTTTTTCGAAAACTTTGGGGATTGAATAGCATATGATTTCTTGTTCGATACATGTTCTAGGATATTTAGAATCGAGTTCTACGGATCAAATCATGAAGAAAAATCAAGAACCCTAACCTCTAGTCATTACCGAAAATTTTGGGAATTTGGGGCTTTGATTCGTGTTCGATTTCTTTGTTGAATTAATGATAGATTAGTGTTCCGTGTGATGTTAATTGATCGTATGAATTGTTTTAGATTTTTCTAAAAATAAAATCCAAAACCTAAGAGACGAAGAAGGCTCGATTTAGGTTAGTAAACGTTATGATACGCTCGATTGTTTGATGGAAATGGAGATATACGATGCATGAGGATGAATGTATATTAAATTGAGATTTTTCTAAAAATAAACGAAAAGTGTAAGAGACGAAGATGTGTTGATAAGTCGAGGCTCGATAATGTTTTGATAATATGATTTGCATGTTAGTAATGCTCATTAGATGATAATCGTCGTCGTAAAATTTGAATGAAAACGGAAAACGTAAAATTTTACGTAAGAGACGAACGACGGTCGATAAGTCGAGAATAGATGATGATATGAGGATGTGAATTGCGTATTTATGATCCTTGATAGATGATTAATAATGTGGTAAAATTTGATCGAATTCTAATGATGTTGGATTTCTCTTAAGAGACGAACAACTGATGATAAGTAACGATAGAAAAGTCGATTAATGATTCTAATTAGATATTGTTGATTATTAATGATTAAGGAACGAGTTTGTAGTTGACGACATGTTCGTCCGAGTTATGAAAAGATAAGTTGTAGTCATAATCGAGAAGTAGAAACAAGAAGTTAGGATTTTGATCGAGAACTTGAATTGGTTTTGTAATTGTATAGTTTGAACGACGAGGTTTCGATCGTCGTGTTTTTAATCGAGAAATGAAAAGGAGTCTATCACGTCTAATGATACGAGTACACTGTTTTGAGTCAGTAAATTCGTGAGAGTTTAGGTTCGATAACATAGAACGAACCTAGAAAACCGTGCGTCGATTTTATCGAGCATTAGGGTTCACTCGGCAGTTCTTGCGACCTTCCACGGAAACTGCGATATCTCCTAGCTCGTTTATCGGAATTGAGATCCGCGAATTGGAGAGTAAACTAGACACCCGTACCTTTCTTTTGGTATAAGATTCGACCCCTTTTTCGCAATCCCCTATGCTGGACAGACTTACTGACCTCGTGCAGTGCATGTTAAAAATGTAGTTTCTTAAGTTGAATTCTTCTCAACTTGAACTCTTTCGACCTTTTTAGTCGTTTCAAGTTATCGACTACCTTCTTTCTACCGACCTAAAGTGTCGAGTACAGAACCGAGTGAGTGTCAAACGAGATGCATTCGTGTCTCGTTTCTTTTTAACTAAAAGAGTTTAGTTAGCGTGCAAATGCCTAAAAGTCTAAAGAATAAAAACTTAATCCGATTTTTCGTATTCGTTTATCGTATGCGACCGAGCTTTAAAGTATGATTTTTAAAATGAAGGAGGAAGTCGACACCAGAGATAGGACGCAGATCAGAAGACGGAAGCACGTGTCTTTGTTCTGTAATCTATAAAGTGGGCTTTCCTATATACAAATAAAACGAGCAATGCTCGAAAACCTTTTCTTTATCGCTTTGATAATCGTGTTTTCAAAGTGATAATCATGGCATGAACTGTTTTGTGTTTTATGTGAGTTCTCTTGTACCTTATGAGTTAATCAAAAGGGGTTAACTAACGATCGGCTTTGAGTTAGTCAAAAGGGGCTTTCCAAAGTTAGTGCACTTGTAGCCTGTGGTGTATATGGTATCCTGTTGAGGGGTAGCCAGCCACGGTGAATTATGACTGGTCAAGATTTGAACGTAACATCTATGAAAAATGCTTGATCAAGCTACTTTATGAATGAAATGCAAATGTTTAATAGGCACGGGCTCTTTTAAATGAAAACCCCGATGCGCTATAAAATGAGATGACTGTTTATCTATACTTATGATTATGTTTTCGGCAACGTGCCCACTGAGTACTTTTGTACTTAGCCTTGCATATGTTTTCCAAATGTGCAGGTTGAAGCGACGAAGCGGAGAAGGTTGAGTTAGAGTTGAATAAGAATTAAGGAAGACCTTGTATATAGTTCACAATTCCGCTGCTAGACTCTAAACTCTTTTTGATGTTGTGTAATGATCACTGTAGTCTAAGTTTTGTAATATAACTTAGAAACTTTTGATGTATTTTGCTCGAGTAATCTTTCGAGATTAACTCTTTCCTTTGGTCAATAAAGTTTTTTTCATAGAAGATAAGATGTTATGTATGTATGATTATTCTTTCATCCCCCTTCTTCCCCGCTTCTTTAATCCAACCCCAGTCGCACCCCGGCTTCTGCCGTCCCTCGAGATTTGGGGCTGCGACAGAGTGGTATCAGAGCAATCGTTTCTGCTCTGTATACAAGTTTTCTTTCAAAGTAGTCAGATAGAGTATTCGTTCATACTCTATACCTGAGTCTTCTTTCAAGTAAGATAGGATCGTAACACTAAGTTTAAGAGTGTAGACGACAACTCAACCTCCCGCTACGTCGACTCAACGAAAGAAAGAAAGAAAAGAAAGAATTTCAGAAATGTGTTTTCTTTTAAGAAAATTTTTGAATACGTATTCCAAGAAGTTAAGAATGACAACGGTGCCAAGAATGAAATTTGAAAGTATGAGAATCATACTTGTTTTCTGCTATGTGAATTACGTGAAATTATTTGCGCAATGATTTCTTTTATTTGAAAAGTATGATGGCACGAGAATCTAGAATGATTCTAAGGATTTTCCCAGTTCGTTAAGAACATAGACTTGAAACCTAAGATCTTTCCGATTTCTTGAGAACTTAGACGTTTTAAGAACGTTAGTTCAAATGATTTCGAAAGGATATCGTGAAACGGGAAGAACTTCTGCAGACGAATGTCACGAGCGTATAGTGACATGAACAAAGACTCGGCAGAGTCAACTTTTGTTTTTACAAAGAAATATCGATAAGAATTTCCTTCGAGAAAATAAGATAAATATTGATAAGGTGCGTTAATTCTGTACCAAGTTAACGAAAGAAACGAATGTTGCTTCCATAAAAGTAATATGAACGGGGTCATTTTCAGTTGGAATTCGCCTCGCTCAAACTTCAAAAAGAGATTGGTTATAATTATCAAGAATCAAGTACGAACTTTAGTTAATTTCCAACGATCGCTCGATCCGACGACTAAAACTTTGGTTCTAAAGTCATTTTCCATTTATAATTCCTTTTCTTTGGAATATATTTTATTTCATACTTCGTAATTAAACGAAGAATACGACGAGTAAGAAATTCAAGTGTCGAGAAGGACAAATGTTCTTTTAAAAACAAATGTTACTTTTGAATAAGTAACATGAACAAAGTGGACGTACTTTGTTTTAATAAGTGAAAGATCGTTAAGAAATTTTCCTTAAGAAAGAAATAATGAAAGAAAGTAATGAAGAATAAAGAAAGAAAGTTTATGAGAAAATAAAATAAGAAAAATAAATGAATAATAAGATAAAGGATGGAAATAAAATCTTGAAATTTTATTTCTATATATTGTTTGAGTGCAATTTCTTGAATTGCTAGATGTTATGATAAGTGGTTGTTTAAGTGGTGATATTACAATTGAATAAGGAATGTTCATTTTGTAATTTAAGTATTTCGTTGAGATAAGTTATTTCCCTACCTGTTACTGATCCGTGTTTCCTTAAAACTTTTGTAGGATGGCTAGGAGACGTGTTACAGCTCGGAAGAGCACACCTTTACCACAGCGTACCTTAGCAGACACCTTACAGGAAGCTTACCACGGTTACGAGGCTGATTACGGTGTGGAGGATGTGGGGCAGATAGTGAGCAACTTCTCGTCAGTTTATTATGCAGCACGACACTTTATTCCGGAGAGTCAGGCGATATCCGACCTGATTGTATGACTGCCGGACGAGTGGCGCGATTGAGCACACCGCGTGGCGTGGTATTTTCTTGGAATTGTTGGCGACGACACCGAGCCGACGGGAAACTACACGGGATTCGCTCTATATATACACGGGCTTTTTCTTGACAGCAGGTTCATGATTCCAATTCCTCTTGAGCCACATGTCCCCTACCGTCACTTCCCAGCAGAGACCAAGCAAGAGCACTTAGACTTGGACCCAGAGTTGGCCGCACTGTTGGAGATACCACCAGACTTTGTACCGAGTGAGGAGTCTGACGCGGAGTCAGAGTAGTTAGAGGTAGACGAGGAGCCCACAGCCTCACCGGAGTTACCACTTCCACTTGGACCACTTGAGGAGTTGATCCCAGGTCCAGGACTCGTAGAGATCGATGCAGAGACAGCTGCCATGTTAGGGTTACCTACTTCTTTTCTACCCGAGCCTAGTGTGAGAGTTCGAGGACCTTTCGAGACAGGACTGTTCCAGACAGGGTCAGAGTACCGAGGGATTGACGCGGAGCTTGCCGCCATGTTAGAGCTACCATCTCCACTGACACCACTTGAGGAGATTTGTGCGAAGTGGGATGTAGTCAGAGGTCAGTTAGAGGCGGGACCATTCAGAGTCCGTTCTAGGGAGGAGTACGAGTCAGGTTCCAGTTCCGTTCCAGAGCACCTTCTTCCCCTGAAGAAGCATGCAGTAGAGACTAGTGAGGACTACCTTGTTTCAGACTTAGAGGAGACAGTTTCAGAGGCACCATCACCACCCTTACTTACACTTTCCGACGGCTCTACTCTGAGGGAGGACGAGGCACTCCAGCTCGTCTTTGGTTCAGAGTCTGAGGAGGAGGACCCGGACGAGGATCCTGAGGAGGACCCGGACGAGGATCCTGAGGAGGACCCAGAGGAGGACTCTTAGGGTTTTACAGGCCATAGAGGGCAGTTTGGACTCGACTGCAGTTAGTTGAGCAGAGCGTCGTAGACGCGTGTTAGTGTTAATAGTAGTAGTAGTTTCGTTTGTCCTGTACATAGTCGTATCAGTAACTAGTTTTTGTAGTACTCTAGCGGATATGAAATTTTATGAATCGTTTCCGTTTTAGTACTCCCAGTAGATACGGAGTTGCAGCTTGTTAGTGCACCAGGTAAATAGTAGGCAGTCAGCCTAGTTTAGACTAGTAGTAGTCTAATTTTTGTATAAGTCCTCGTTGGAGGCAGAATTAATATTCTTTTTGATGTATATATATATACATGACCCGTAAGAGGGTTTTGATCACAAGAAAATTTTCTTATAAATCATGTAGTAAACCAGAATGTCAAATGAACTCGTGTAACGAGAAGTTTAGTTTAACTTGAAAAGTTAAAAAGATTAAAGAACTAATATCGAAGTTATGTTCGATTTTTTCTTTTCCGTGAACTTGATTAAGTTGGTAAGAGAGCGAGTAAGTAAAAGAATGTTTAAAAGAAAGAACTAATGAGAATTCTTGTTTCCTATAGTTAAAGAAAAATGCCGCCAAGAAATGTTAACAATAGAAGGGGATCTGGTAGGCCCCGCGGACGTGGACGACATCAGCCTGAAAATGAAAGGGAACAAGAGCAAGAGCAAGAACATCAAGACACCCCTCCACCATCCCCTTCACCACCACCTCCACCACCACCCCGTAGAGACATTGAGGATCTTTTCCTCAAACGAAACCCACCCGTATTTAATGGAACGGGCAACCCTAGCGATGCTGAGCTATGGGTGCGATCAATTGAGAGAAGTTTCAAGCTCCTTAGATGTACTGATGAGGAGCGACTATCGTGTATAGCATTCTAGCTCTCTGGACCAGCTGACTACTGGTGGGAGGCAAGACAGAAAGTAATACCCGAGGAGCATCTGGCTCAACTTACATGGGAAGAATTTAAGGAGGCACTGTACGACAAGTATGTGCCAAAGACGTATTGGGCTCAGAAGGAGGCTGAGTTCTACAACTTGAAGCAGGGAAAGATGACAGTGACAGAATACGATGCTAAGTTCTATGAGCTATCCAGGTATGCGCCTACTCAGGTTGATACCGAAGAAAAGATTTCAAAGAAGTTCTGTGGGGGACTGAGACACGAATTGGGGATCGCCTTAGCAAGTCATGGGGGACTAAGCTATACGGATGTCTTAGGACGAGCTTTGGAAATGGAGGCCGTTGTGCCTGATGAGAAGAAATCTGTAACAACCACACCAGCTCCACCCAAAACCAAAACCGAGGCTTTTATAACAATAACAATAACAATTTCCAAGGGAAGAGAAAGTGGGAAGGAGGAAGTAGCGGTGGCTACAATAAAAATTTCAACAACCAGGGAAATCAGAGAAGTGGCAATCAGCAGGGCTACCAGCAGTCGAATCAGAACAACAACAAGAAACCGTGGCAGGGAAACAACCAGTCTGGGTTGTATTTGAAGAAAAACAACCAAGCCGGACCCTGGAAAGGAAATAATCAGCAAAGGCAACCTCAGGGACAAGAAAGGAATTTCAATCAGGGATGGAATAACCCAGGGAGGGTTACCAGTCCGGTATGCCCCAAGTGCAATAAATCACATTCCGGTGTCTATCAAGCAGGCACTCCCAACTGTTTTAACTGCGGACAGAAGGGACACATGAAGAAAGATTGCCCTAAACCACTACAAGCAGTACCTCTGAGGGCCATACAAGCGCAGCCACAGCAGCAAATGAATCAGCAGCAGTTTCAGCAGCACGTACAACAACAGCAAAATGCAAGGGCATGCGCGAATAGGCAGACTGGGCAGGATAAGGGAAAAGGAAAAGGAAACCTTGCAGGTATGGGAAAACTTCACAACATCCCTATTAAGATATTGTTCGATATAGGCGTATCGCATTCTTTTATTGCTGGTTGTTGTGCGGATAACTTAGACATCAGACCTATAAGAGCTGAACATCCTATGAGAGTAGCTACACCTTCAGGAGAGATCACTACTTCCACGCATGTTTGCTCTAACCTAGAACTAGAAATCGGAACCCTTAAGGTTAAATCGAACAATTTAAACGTTATGATAATGTGGGACGTAGACATAATCCTAGGGATGGACTGGTTGTCAGAGAATTATGCCACAATTCTCTGCAACGAGAGAAAAATCTCTTTTCAACCCCCGGGTAGAGAGCCGACCGAATTTCATGGGATTGCAATGGGCAAGAGAATACCGGTAATATCCGCCTTACAAGCCAAGAAGTTGATAAAGAAGAAAGGTTGCACAGCCTATCTTGTGTACCTAATTGGAGAACCAGGAGCCGAGAAAACCGTTCAAGACGTAAAAGTTGTCAACGAGTACGAAGACGTCTTTCCAGAAATTTTACCTGGTTTACCACCCGACCGTCACATAGATTTCTCGATTGACCTAGAACTAGGATCGGCCCCAAAATCAAAAGCCCCATATAGAATGACACCGAAAGAACTAGAAGAACTTAAAATCCAATTGCAAGAATTGCTAGACCTTGGTTTCATCAGACCAAGTGTCTCACCTTGGGGAGCGCCAGTGTTGTTTGTCAGAAAGAAGGATGGGTCAATGAGGATGTGTATAGATTATCGCGAGCAGAACAAGATCACCCTCAAGAACAAATATCCTTTGCCAAGGATAGAGGACCTTTTCGATCAGCTCAAAGGTGCAGGAGTGTTTTCAAAGATTGATTTAAGATCAGGGTATCATCAGCTGAAGATTAAACCCGAGGACGTACCTAAGACTGTTTTTCGAACCAGATATGGCCACTACGAATTCTTAGTTATGCCATTTGGATTGACCAACGCCCCTGCTGTATTCATGGACCTCATGAATAGAGTTTTCCACCCATACTTAGACAAGTTCGTCTTAGTTTTCATCGACGATATTCTCATTTACTCTAAGAAAGAGAATGAACACGAAGAACATCTACGGATAGTGTTGGAAACACTTAGAACTGAGAAACTTTATGCCAAGTTCAGTAGTGCGAATTTTGGTTGAAGGAAGTAATGTTTCTCGGACACATAGTTTCAGCTGAAGGAATCAAAGTAGATCCTGCCAAGGTGGAGGCAGAGCATAATTGGAAGTCACCAACAAGCCCGAACGAGATCAGAAGTTTCTTAGGTTTAGCAGGCTATTACAGAAGATTCATCGAAGAATTCTCCACGATTGCTAGACCTATGACGCAGCTACTTCGAAAAGAAAACAAGTTTAAATGGACGGACGAGTGTGAAAAGAGTTTCCAAATGCTCAAAGAAAAGTTGACCACAGCACCAGTATTAGCTCTCTCAGACGCAAACAAGGAATATGTGGTGTATACCGATGCTTCGAAGAACGGGTTAGGTTGTGTTCTAATGCAAGACGGAAAGGTAATAGCCTATGCCTCACGACAACTTCGACCTCACGAAATTGAGTACCCAACCCACGATTTAGAACTCGCAGCAGTTGTGCATGCATTAAAGATTTGGAGACACCATCTTTATGGTGTAAGGGTTGAGATCTTCACAGATCACAAGAGTCTGAAGTACTTCTTCGAGCAGAAAGAACTGAATATGCGACAAAGGAGATGGCTCGAATTGGTCAAGGATTACGACTGCGGAATCAACTACCACCCAGGAAAGGCAAATGTAGTAGCAGATGCGCTGAGTCGCAAGGCTCCAACCAAGTTAGGATGTCTGTTTGTCGAGAAAGAAGCGCTAGTATGAGAATTTGAAAAGATGGAAGTAGAAGTGCTCGACACACCAGCAACGATCACAAATCAGATAGTAGCACTAGAAGCTATGTCGGACTTAAGAGAAAGAATCATAAGTGCGCAGAGGAAAGACGAGTCAATGGAGAAGCTTCGCCTAAACATAAGAACAGATAAGCCAGACGGATATTCCGAAGCACCAGACAATGCGATATTATTTGAAGGCAGACTTTGTATTCCTGACAATGACGAAGAATTAAAGAATGATATCATGAGTGAGGCTCACGATACGCCGTATACAGCACACCCAGGGAGTACGAAGATGTATCAGGACTTAAGGAAGAATTTCTGGTGGAATGGATTAAAACGAGACGTTGCCTTGTTTGTAGAAAGATGCTTGGCATGTCAACAAGTGAAAGCCTTACATAGACGACCGTATGGATTGTTGCAGCCATAAGATATCCCAGAATGGAAATGGAAAGGAATAGCCATGGATTTTGTGACAGGATTGCCTAAGTCAAGAAGAAGAAACACTGCCATTTGGGTGATTATCGATAGACTCACGAAGTCAGCTCACTTTTTACCGATTAAGACTACCTACGGATCAGAGAAGCTAGCTCAGTTGTACGTTCAAGAAATTGTATGTCTGCACGGAGTGCTGAAGTCTATAATATCCGACAGAGATGCCAAGTTCACTTCGAGATTTTGGATCACGATGCAGAAAGAGTTAGGAACCGCACTTAATTTCAGTATAGCTTTTCACCCTCAGACGGACGGCCAATCCGAAAGGACAATTCAGATTCTAGTTGATATGCTAAGGACAGTAGTTTTGGATCGAAGTGCAAATTGGGAAGATACCTTACACTTAGTCGAATTCGCGTATAATAACAGTTATCAGGCGACGATAGGAATGGCGCCTTATAAGGCATTATATGGAAGAAAATGCAAGTCACCACTTTATTGGGATGAAGTGGGTGAAATAAAGAACTTAGGACCAAACTCGATTAACGAAATGATCGAGATCGTTCGACAGATTCGAGATAGGATGAAAGAAGCCCAGAGCCGACAGAAGTCTTACGCCGATGATCGACGAACCAATCTTAGTTTCGAAGTTGGTGATAAGGTTTTCCTTAAGATTTCTCCATTGAGAGGAATCATTAGATTCGGTGTTAAGGGTAAGCTTAGACCAAGGTTTATAGGACCTTACGAGATTCTCGAGAAAATAGGACCCGTTGCTTATAGATTGGCTTTACCGCCAAGTCTAGGAAGTGTCCATAACGTGTTTCACGTTTCGCAATTAAGAAAGTATGTCTATGACCCTAAGCACGTTATAAGTCAGCACGACGTCGTTCTTGAATCTGACCTAAGTTATGAGAAAAAGCCGTTATCAATTTTGGATAGAAGAGTTCAAGAATTAAGAACCAAGTCGATACCAGTAGTAAAAGTATTATGGAATCACCACGGGCAAGAAGAAGCCACGTGGGAGCTCGAGGAAAAGATGAAGGAAAGATATCCTTATCTTTTTGAAGAAGGTATGCAAATTTCGGGACGAAATTTTTCGTAAGGGGGGTAAGATGTAATACCCCAGACTTTTTCTACAGTCTTTAAAAATGAAAGTTACCTAAGATCATGAAATTAAATTCTAAGGTTTACGGTGAAATCCGTTTCCGAAAATAATTTCCAGAAATCAGACAAACGACTACTGTATTAGGGTTTTCGCGTCCGTTAAGTTTTTCGCCCGGAAACTCGGAATCAAATTCCGTCAGAATTTACATTCACTTTTTCTTCGAGACGAGTTCACCGGATAAAGTTAATTTTTATGATTTTTCGGACGAATTTTGGACTGTGACGTCCCGACTTTTTCTCGAATTTTGAAAAATGAATTAGGTTTTCCTAGTACGTAAATTATTTCCAATCTAACGGACGAATTAGATTTCGTCAATTCCGTAACTAACTAGGAAAGTATTTCTCGACTTTTAAAACGACGTTTATGAGCCGGAAACGAGTTATTTCGATAATTTTTCCCTCGCCAAACATGACCCTAACGACTCACCTTACTTTGTTAGATATTTTCATCACTTTATAACTCACCATAGGTGAGTCATCACCTCCCCCTTATCTCCCCCATGTCCTCCACCCCATTCTCTCTCATTTCTTCTTCAATCATCCTCCATAGAAGCTCAATCTCAAGCTCTCTCCAAGATCAATACTCCTCCGTCTAGCGATCAAATCCAAATCCGAGTTCATATTACGAAAGGTAAGAGCTTCGTCTCTAGTTTGAACCGAACAAATCTCTTTTTCTCTCTCTTTTATTTTTTCGAAAACTTTGGGGATTGAATAGCATATGATTTCTTGTTCGATACATGTTCTAGGATATTTAGATCGAGTTCTACGGATAAAATCATGAAGAAAAATCAAGAACCCTAACCTCTAGTCATTACCGAAAATTTTGGGAATTTGGGGCTTTGATTCGTGTTCGATTTCTTTGTCGAATTAATGATAGATTAGTGTTCCATATGATGTTAATTGATCATATGAATTGTTTTAGATTTTTCTAAAAATAAAATCCAAAATCTAAGAGACGAAGAAGGCTCGATTTAGGTTAGTAAATGTTATGATACGCTCGATTGTTTGATGGAAATGAGATATACGATGCATGAGGATGAATATATATTAAATTGAGATTTTTCTAAAAATAAACAAAAAGTGTAAGAGAAGAAGATGTGTTGATAAGTCGAGGCTCGATAATATTTTGATAATATGATTTTCATGTTAGTAATGCTCGTTAGATGATAATCATCGTCGTAAAATTTGAATGAAAACAGAAAACGTAAAATTTTACGTAAGAGACAAACGACGGTCGATAAATCGAGAATAGATGATGATATGAGGATGTGAATTGCGTATTTATGATCATTGATAGATGATTAATAATGTTGTAAAATTTGATCGAATTCTAATGATGTTGGATTTCTCTTAAAAGACGAACAATTGATGATAAGTAACGATAGAAAAGTCGATTAATGATTCTAATTAGATATTGTTGATTATTAATGATTAAGGAACGAGTTTGTAGTTGACGACATGTTCGTTCGAGTTATGAAAAGATAAGTTGTAGTCATAATCGAGAAGTAGAAACAAGAAGTTAGGATTTTGATCGAGAACTTGAATTGGTTTAGTAATTGTATAGTTTGAACGACGAGGTTTCGATCGTCGTGTTTTTAATCGAGAAATGAAAAGGGGTCTATCACGTCTAATGATACGAGTACACTGTTTTGAGTCAGTAAATTCGTGAGAGTTTAGGTTCGATAACATAGAACAAACCTAGAAAACCGTGCGTCGATTTTATCGAGCATTAGGGTTCACTCGGCAGTTCTTGCGACCTTCCACGGAAACTGCGATATCTCCTAGCTCATTTATCGGAATTGAGATCCGCGAATTGGAGAGTAAACTAGACACCCGTACATCTTTTGGTATAAGATTCGACCCCTTTTTCGCAATCCCCTGTTCTGGACAGACTTACTGACCTCGTGCAGTGCATGTTAAAAATGTAGTTTCTTAAGTTGAATTCTTCTCAACTTGAACTCTTTCGACCTTTTTAGTCGTTTCAAGTTATCGACTACCTTCTTTCTACCGACCTAAAGTGTCGAGTACAGAACCGAGTGAGTGTCAAACGAGATGCATTCGTGTCTCGTTTCTTTTTAACTAAAAGAGTTTAGTTAGCGTGCAAATGCCTAAAAGTCTAAAGAATAAAAACTTAATCCGATTTTTCGTATTCGTTTATCGTATGCGACCGAGCTTTAAAGTATGATTTTTACGATGAAGGAGGAAGTCGACACCAGAGATAGGACGCAGATCAGAAGACGGAAGCACGTGTCTTTGTTCTGTAAACTATAAGGTGGGCTTTCCTATATACAAATAAAACGAGCAATGCTCGAAAACCTTTTCTTTATCGCTTTGATAATCGTGTTTTCAAAGTGATAATCATGGCATGAACTGTTTTGTGTTTTATGTGAGTTCTCTTGTACCTTATGAGTTAATCAAAAGGGGTTAACTAACGATCGGCTTTGAGTTTGTCAAAAGGGGCTTTCCAAAGTTAGTGCACTTGTAGCCTGTGGTGTATGTGGTATCCTGTTGAGGGGTAGCCAGCCACGGTGAATTATGACTGGTCAAGATTTGAACGTAACATCTATGAAAAATGCTTGATCAAGCTACTTTATGAATGAAATGCAAATGTTTAATAGGCACGGGCTCTTTTAAATGAAAACCCCGATGCGCTATAAAATGAGAATCTTGTTTATCTATACTTATGATTATATTTTCGGCAACGTGCCCACTAAGTACTTTTGTACTTAGCCCTGCATATATTTTCTAAATGTGCAGGTTGAAGCGACGAAGCGGCGTCGGTTAAGTTAGAGTTGAATAAGAATTAAGGAAGACCTTGTATATAGTTCACAATTCCGCTGCTAGACTCTAAACTCTTTTTGATGTTGTGTAATAATCACTGTAGTCTAAGTTCTGTAATATAACTTAGAAACTTTTGATGTATCTTGCTCGAGTAATCTTTCGAGATTAACTCTTTCCTTTCGTCAATAAAGTTTTGTTCATAGAAGATAAGATGTTATGTATGTATGATTATTCTTTCATCCCCCTTCTTCCCCGCTTCTTTAATCCAACCCCAGTCGCACCCCGACTTCTGCCGTCCCTCGGGATTTGGGGCTGTGACAAAATATACACTAATTTTTTAAATTAACTATAAAAAAATTACCTCATTACAGGCCTCATATTAGGTTAGTACGGCCCTAACCTGAGTGTCTTAAGCAAAGATTACGGCTTTTTATTTATTAGTGTTAATGAGTTCTGTACATGTTAAATCTTTTTTATTTTTCTATAGGTATTTCTAAATATAGTCCCATTTATTCCTTATAATCCACTATTAAATAATTAAATAAAAATTATAATTGTACTATTTTTATCCCTATAAGGCCAAGAATATACTCATTAAATAATCAAAATATAGCCCCCCAGATTCATAAACTCCAACTCAACTGCATTAAATGTCTTTTCTGCAAATTCTTCAACCTTACCACTCCTAAAGTATAGGCACTAAAATGAAGCCTCTAGCAATGGATTGAGCCACTCACGATGATCAGAGGGTGTGCAAACAAAATCAAGAAAAAGAAAAAGGGAGAATGTAGATAAAAGTGAGATTTGGGGAAGGGGGGAGGGGCACAGTTTCATTGCGAGACTTATTGATTCTAAAATAAATGTTTAGGAACAAATTTCATAAAATATATATACTAATGACCAATTCGTTGAATTCTTCTGTATTTAAATTTCCATCTCTCCCACCGCCACGACGATGTTACAGAGTTGGAGAATCTGCTTGGCTGGGTTAACTCTCATAACAGGAGGCTGCGTGCTTCAAGCATTATTCACGGGCCTGGTTCCAGTTCGGAATCGGCCCAAAACCGCCAATTCCGGTTCGAAAATGTTGAAACCTGAACCGGCCCTTTATAGTCACAGTTCCGGTTCGGAACCGGTCCGAGTTGTTACAGTTCCAAATCCGCTTCCCACCAGCCGGTTCGGACCTGAACCGTCTAAATTTTTAATTTTTAATTTTTTTTTATCATTGAAAATATAAATTATACTGTATTTCAAACTCATATTCTTCAATGTAATGCATAGAAACGATCTAAAACAAAATATATCTTCATTTATACAATGTGTGATCAATTAAAAACCTTATATTTTTATATTATATCGAATCGGAACTGCCGGTTCATATTTGAATCTTATATAAATAATTTTTCATTTAGGTCTTTTTCATTCCATTTATCATTATAATTGTCATTTTTGCTTCCTAAATCATATAATTAATATGACTTAATACAAAACAAATTTTAAAACTAAAAAAAGAAAAAAAAAATCATTGGAACCGCCGATTCACGGTTCCTAGCTATTGGAACCGGAAACGGCCCGGCGTATTGTTCCAGTTCAAAACCAGCCCGTTGACCACGGTTTCGGTTCGAAAATCGTTGACCATGATTCCAATTCCGATTCCAACCCGGCGGTTCCGGTTTGGATGAACACCTCTAATAGGGTCTACAAATAATATAGGGGAGGCTTTAGAAGTGCTTTTAAGAGCAAAAATTTAAGGGATTTGTTGTGGATGCTCTAATGAAGCTAAACTAGTACAATAAAAAATAATTTTATTTATATTTTTAATATAGTAATTAAGGGGGTGTTTGGTTTGATGGATGTGATATATAATGTTTGATAACATTGTGTATGATGTGATTATTTAGATTATTATCGTTTGGATTGCTTGATTGCGATTTGGGATAATTGAAGGTTTATGTGAGTGTGTGTGCTACTGTGCGCGTGTGTCTGAGCAATGTATGTGTGTTTGTTTATGTATGGTTATTTTTAGAATTTTGCAACATGTATTAGACAATGATTAATAATCAACCCAAATTTGGGATGATAAATTATCATTCATTTGAGTGATTAGAGCATATGTCTAATTATTTATCACGGGTTTTACCATTCAAACCAAACATGTGATTAGGTAGTATTCCCTCCATCCCAGAACAAGTGGCTCGTTTTCCATATTGTGGTGTCCCATAATAAGTGGATTGTTTCTAAAGAAGAAAATAATTATCCCTTCAAAGGTTGTAGGCTCTACCACTTTAACTAATTTTTACTCTTTACTTTAATACTCGTGCCCAAATAAAATGATTTACTTGTTCTAGGATGGAGGGAGTATTATTTATCAATCACTCTTAAGAGCATCCACAACCTCAAGCCCCTTAGGGGGCTAAGGCGCTTGAGGGTTGTGGACCTCATAATGTGCCTTATACCTACAATGGGGTGACTTGATAAGAGGGCTTCTTGATGGGTTTTTTTTTTTTAATTAATTTATTTGAAGAAATTGAAAATTATATTAATTTAAATAAAAATAAAAATTATATAATTTGGAATTTAAAAAAAATACAATTTGAAAAAAAAAATCCGACTACCATCCTTGAAGAGTAGGGATTGTTAGCATCGTAAGGATTATTTTTTTGTGTGAAGTGGAAGAGATTGAAATTGAAATTGAAGTGGAAATTGAAGAAGAATATGAAATGGTGTGATTTTTTAGTGGTGTGAAATGGTGTATATATAGATGTTAAAAAAAAGAATTGAATTTTGGTCGAAATTAGCCGTTGTCGGGATGTGGTCGTCGCCTGAATTAGCCGTTGCCTAAATTTTGAATTTTTTTAATTGGCGCGTGAAACTCGCTTGCCGTATTTATCGGCCAAACGAGCTGGCTCGTTCCAGCGATCCTTGGCTCGTTCTCGGAGTTGCGGCAACCCGGGAGCACGACGTTGAGTCGGCTCGATCGGTCAATCAATCGAGTCAACAGTTGTACATGCTCTAATAAGCAAACCAAACACCACCTAAGAGTTATAAAGAGTACGTATTAAAAAGAGTATGAAGAGTAAAATGCTATGTTTAGAATTACCTTTTTCTATTCGAGGAAATATAGTCATATGTCATTAGCAATTACTTAATATCAAAAAAGTCACTAGTTCAAATTTTATCAATTTTTGTCATATGTTTACATTTTGGACAATTATACTCTTATTTTTATCATTTATTCCATCTAATAACACTCTTATCTCCTACTTTTTTACTTTTATTTTCTTCTCTCTCATTTCTCTCTCTTCCCTCAGCTCACGTGTTTCTCTCTTTTTTTCTCTCTCTCTTCTTCCTCCCTCAGCTCGTTAAGTGGTCGAAGACTTGAACTTGATTTTCATTGTCGTCGTCGTACTCAATTTTTGTTTGCAAGTTGCTTCGTCGTCGTCGTCTCTCTCTCCTGCAGTTTTGCTGCAAGTTGCTTCATTTTTTATTTTTGCAATTTGGCACGCGATTTTGCTACAAGTTGTTTCATTTTTTCTGCAATTTAGCTGCGATTTTGTGCGATTTGGTGCAATTTCCTGCGATTTACTCTTGGATAACTGTCTAGAAAGTGTTACTTGTGCTCAATTGTAATTTTCCGGTGAAGTTTGGTTGTGGCGACAAAACTATGGAGGTAATTTTCCGGCAGTATGAATTCTGGGTTGTCGATTTCGATTTCTGATTTGTTTTGAGTTGATACGTTTTTGTAATTGTGTACTGGTGCGTACCAAGTTCACTTGGTACGCAGTACGTATTGATAAATATGTACTGTGTATTTACCAGTACGTACCAATTTTACTTGGTATGCACTACGTATTTACCACTATGTACCAAGTTTACTTGATAAGCAATACGTATTAATGCGTACTAAGTTTCATCTATATATTATGATGCAGGTGAGGTCATCTTCTTTAGTGGTTGCGCATGGAGGATACTAGAAAGAGAATATTTATGAGGGTGGTAGGAAAGAGTATATTCCTATATCGGCTAGTGGTATAAGCTTTGAATCTTTATTAGCAAAGCTTGAAGTTCGAATGAAGCAGCATAAGAGTATGTATATGTTTGACATAGATGGTTTAGTGCAGTCTCCTAGTGGTGAAACTATGAGAATGAAGATTATAGATGATTTCGAGTTGTTTTCTTTTATGGATGTGTTGGAGTTTTCTACTGTTATATGACTATTTCTCCAACGATTGATGAATCTCATAATAGAAGAAGTCATTTAATTGATGGTGGTGTACGGGATGAAGACCAGAACAATTTTGATGTTTCTTATGATGAGTTGGGTTTTGATGGAATTTGTGAGAATGATGACCATGATGTTGGTAATAGCAATGTGGATGGTAATGTGAGTAATGAAAGTAGTGAAGGACGGCATTTATGGGTTGTTCCTGATGCAGCCCGCAAGCATCTTTTCCATCAGAAGAAGTAGTTACACCAGTTGTGCGTGTGGATGAGCTTGTTCAGGGTGGCACTTTTGTCGGAAAAAAGAAAATGAAGTCAGCTCTTGGTTTATATCACATGAAAAAGCATCTCAAGTTTATTACGATTCGATCAAACAAGGTGTACTACCATGTGAGATGCAAACTGGTAGAATGATGTGAGTTTGAGATGCGAGAAAGTGCAGCATCTAATTTGTGGCATATCAATCTCTTCACTCATCACTCTTGTGTAGATGATTTGAGATATCACCCTGATCCTAAGGTTTCATCTAGAGTTATTGTTGCACACCTTGGCTCAAAATTTGGGGAAGATGGCTCGTGTCTTAGGCCAGAGGATATTCAATCACAGATGCGAAAGGAATTTGGTGTGAATGTAAAATATTCTACTACTTTGGCTGGTAAGAACAATGCTCTGGAACTCTCATATGGCGATGCTGATAATTCATTTTAGGTTTCACTATCCTTAATCTATATTATTGTCACCTAATTATTATTGGTAATTTTGGTTCGCGTGGTACGAATTTGTAATTTTGTACCAGGTTTGCAATTGTATTACCGGTACACCGGGTACTATTTTTTAAAAAATTGTACCCAGTGTACCGGTAATACACTTGCAAACCTAGTACAAAATTACTATTGCGTACCTAGTGTACAAAAATTAATATAGTCTGTTGTTACGTATTTCTAAAAACGTACCAAGTTTACCAATTGTCTTGGTACAATCAGTACGTTTTTGTAAACGCGTACCAAGTTTGCAACTATATTACTAATACATTCGGTACTTTTTTCAAACGCGTACCATGTTTACCAAGTGTACTTTTAGTGATTATTTGTATTAATTGAGATAAATTCTTTCAGATGATTTTCAAGTTCTTATACATATTGGAGCAGATGAATTCGGGTTCAATTGTGGACTTTCAGACATGTCCAGACGGTTCATTTCAATATTATTACTTTGCTCTTTCTCTACGTGCATAAGAACGTTTCGTGCATGTCGGTCGGTGATTGTCATTGACGGCACACACTTGAAAGGGAAATACAGGGGCATTTTATTTGTCGCAGCTACGGAGGATGCTAATGAACAGATTATTCCATTAGCATTTGGCATTAGTGATGTGGAGGATACTTCATCTTGATCGTAGTTTTTGGAGC
The DNA here is from genome assembly GCA_029490685.1 of Schizonepeta tenuifolia. Classification (NCBI taxonomy): domain Eukaryota; kingdom Viridiplantae; phylum Streptophyta; class Magnoliopsida; order Lamiales; family Lamiaceae; genus Schizonepeta; species Schizonepeta tenuifolia. The sequence continues at coordinate 78,150,549 of CM055958.1, forward strand.
ATGTCCGTCGGATGTTTGGTTACTCCCTAGATTTTATGATAGTTTCTGATCAGCATCTGAGCATCAAGAATGCTATAGATTGAGTTTATCCTGACATCCCTCATGGTCTTTGTTCATTTCATATACAGGGTAATCTGAAAACTTGGGGTACCGTTGTGATTGATCTATTCCATCTTGCTGCCAATGCTTACAAAGTACAGGACTTTGAGGAGTACATGAACTATTTGAAGGAGCCCTCTCCTCGTGGCTACGAAAAGCTTATGAGTATTGGTCCCAGCAGATGGTCTGTTGCGCTATACCCCGTGCGGAAGTTTGGGTTTGGTATATCCAACGCTGCAGAGAATATTAATTCTAAACTTCGGTGGGCTAGAAAACTTCCGTCATGTTCTCTTCTAGAATCTGTCGTAATGTTTTCCAATGTTGGTTCTTCAAGAGGTGCACAAAATCTGGATCTAAAAATGAAGAATTATCGGTATACGCAATAAGAGAATTAGGTAAAGCAGTCAAGGTAGGGCGCGTGATGAGAGTTGAACCGATATCTGACACGAAGTTTAATGTCATTTCTGGAGTAAATAGCAATGTTGTTGATGTTGCTTCTAGGAAGTGTTCGTGTTGGGCATGGGATCTGTACTTAATACCTTGCTCTCACACTACAGCAACAATCAGGTGAAGTTGAAGTTTTTTGTTGGCATTAATTGGATATTCGTAACTATTTTGCCAAACTTCCTAATACACCTAGTACGCAATTGTTAATGCGAACCAGGTGTACCGCATCAGAACTTGGAACGCAGGTATGCTTTGACCAATGTATACCTGCTTACCAAATTCTGATGCGGTACAGCTTGTGCGTAGTTACAATTTCGTACCAAGTTTTCTCATCAGAACTTGGTACGCCAATACACATTACTCAATGCATGCCAAGTATCCAAGTTCGGACGGGGTACACCTGGTATGCAGTTACAATTGCGTACCAAGTTTGCTCATCAGAACTAGGTACGTCGGTACACATTGGTGAATGCGTACAAAGTATCCAAGTTCTGATGTGGTACACCTGGTACGCAGTTACAATTCGTACCATGTTTTCCTTCGACGAAATATTAATTTGTTAGACATTTTTAGGTTTAAGAAGGAATCCCCACTGTCATATATGCATGAATATTATTATTTTGTGACGTGACGCGAGATTTATGCTGATGATGTGATGCCTATTCCAGATAAAGATTTGTGGTGTGTGCCGCCGGAGGTTGCTTCAAGGATTGTTCTTACACCCAAGAATCCTAAGCAAGTTGGACGACCGCGTTCAAAGAGGATTCCCACTAGATTTCATAGCAAACGCACTCGAGGTGTTTGTGGTGTCATGAGAAAGGTTATTATATGATTACATGTCCTCTAAGACGCCGCTCTATTAACCCGGAAGAAGAAATGAGTAGCAACCAACCAAGCATCAAACCGCAAACCCGCAAAACCAAGAAATATGATATTTGTGGTGTTGCGGGCTATACTCGCCAAACATGTCAAGATCCATATAGATTTGGTTGATAATTTTTGTATTATGGAAATTTATTGAATTCGATTAGATGTGTACTGTTTGTCATGGTTTTTGTTTGAATTTTTTAATTGTGGTATTCATCCGTATATTTTTATGAATTTTGTGTCAAATATTATTGTAAAGGTTGGTACGTTTTTACATATATTGTAACAGATAGGTAAGTAAATCTTAGTACGTTTTGTTTAATTGCTTACCTTGCGTACTAGAAAAACTGTAAATTACATTTACGTACCGTGCGTACCATATTGCAACATGATAATAGTCATGATAATACCATCTATACCAATAGAGATAAAAATATACAGAGTACGAGTAGCAAAATATACAGAGTACGAGTAGCACATGCTAATAGTCATCCAAAATACACATATATTAATGTTCATGCATTCACAAAATACTATCTATCATCCACAAAATATTAACACTACTTCACCGTTTCTTCATTGCCTCCATCCAAATCCATGAGGATTGTCGGGGTCACTTCCTCTGTGCTGTGGGCATAAATCATCCTTGCTATGTGGTCTCAGTACAACTCACGGTCTTGTGACTCTTGCAAACATCTTTGTATTGGATTTTTTGAAAGGAGTTCCTCGACATACTTGAGCGCGTAGATGCTACAATCATAACCGTTATCTTGCTCGAATTTATTTCTTTTGTGGCCTCTCTTTGGAGGAAAACATAATTCCCACTGACTATATTGTGGGTTTTTTATGCGATGCTCCTTGTAGTATCCAATGGCCTTTATGATTTGCGGCATCGTTCTCGCCATTGGGAGGAAGAGATCTCATCGATTATCCAAATGGTGGTCTTCGAATGTATGTTCCTTAGAGTCATAGAGTGATTTTCTACTTTTTCAGATCTATCAACAAGGTGCCCCAGTGATCCTTATAGAAGCACAAAGTAACTACATAAAAACACAATTAAACATGGTACATTATTACAAATGCGTACCACAAATCGAAGAAAATACGGTACGTAATTGTAAATGCGTACCGCCAAACCATGTACACTCGGTACGAAATTGTAATGTCGTACCGTATTTACCATATATGCATTTGGTAAAACTAGTACGATTTTACCAATGCGTACTGAGTGTACCATGATTTATTGTTACGTATTAATAAAATCATACCTTGTCGCAGTCAACCCAATGCCTCATGTTCTCTCCCCAAGTTGACTGAACTCCTTCGGCAAACAAGAGCAACCTATTCATTTCTTCATCGGGAAAAATCTCTTCAACATTCGGGTTAAATATCTTATGATTGTACGGATCAAAAAGGACTGTGTCTCTTAGATTAGTTTACCGAGTCAAATACATTCTCGACCGTTTCCTACAAATACATGTAAAATATATCTTAGATGTGTTAAAGTATTAGTGTAAACAATTAGAATCAATTTAAATGGTTGAAATTACCATGAAATAGCAAGACATCACCGCAATCTTGGTGTCAACTTGTCCCAATCTGGCGAATGTAGGATTAGCCACAAGAACAACAAGGTAGGCCTCAATGTGTTCTATGTTCAGCTGGCCTGTTGGATCGATGATAGCCTCATTCTTCTTGTTTTGAATGAATATTATATTAATTAAACTTGGTACGCATTGTTAAAATCGTACCGAGTTTACCAATAGTAAAATGGTACTCCTGGTACGCATTGTCAAAATCGTACCGAGTTTACCAATTCTACACCGGTACACCTGGCACGCATTAACAAAATCGTACTGAGTTTACCAATTGTAAAATGGTACACCTGGTACGTATTTCAAAAATCGTACCGAGTTTACTAAAAATAACCTGGTACACCTGGTACACATTGACAAAATTGTACATATTAAACATGTAAACTTTGATATTTGAAGATGAAAAAGTTAACTTACGGTGGCATTTCCGAGCTCAATCCATGCTCAAATGAGTGACGCCCTGGTCGCACGTCATCCGGGAGAAACGGACTGCTTAAAGGTGGAGCTGGAAATCTCCTTCGAACTGGCCTCAGATTCAAGATGCATACCGAGATTGTAGAAAAACGTACCATGCGTACGCATGAAAACAGGTAAGATTTTATATATCGTACCATGCGTACCTAATTACAATACATATCTATAGATGAAAAAAAAAATCCATCCAACATACTACGAAAATTCGATTACAACGACAAAGAAACACGAACATAAATGTAAATTGTTCATAACATGAATAAGAAAAAATGAAATTGTTTATGTGATCCTATCATCAAATATTGCTATGCATCAACTCAAGATGCATTTTGTACCTTATCATCATTTGTCTGTATTGGCGCCTCATGTCCTTTCTCTGGTTCTTCAGTCGTCCTCTCGCTGGCTGGCTCTGCTGCTACTCCTCCCTCTTTCTCTGTGCTCCTCATGTCGCTTTCCACTGCTACTGCCTCCAGTGCCAGCACTTTCTCAACGGGTATGCTGCCAGAGGTTGTTGCTGGTTCTGCTATTGCGGGGTCGATGTCATTGTGAGGAGGAGAGCCGGGAGATGTATAATGCGCACTCGTGAAGGTTTGGAGTATGCCTTCTTCTTAAAGCTGGGTAACAACGTAGGTCCCAACATCCTTGACAAGCTGCTGTTTTTCATCCCTTAACCAAGATATGAGCAGATTTACTGCTGCCTCGGCTATCTCTCTGATAAGAATGGCTCTCTCTGAACCTTGCATTAGGGTAGCAAGAACAGAGGAACCAGCAGTTGCGGCAGGAGGTGCGGTGAAGGTGGATGCAGTGTTGGTATTGGGAGCAGAAGGAGGAGGCTCTTCTTCACCATCAATGGACTCGGTAGCAGGCTCTTCACTATCATTTTCTATATCTCTTTTTCTCTTCTTTTTGGCTCCCCCATCGATGATGAAACAGACCGTCAAGCCGTCGCACAGGAACATGAAAGCAAGTTGGCCTACTATTTCCAAAAGCTAATTGGGATGTTCCCTGAAGCGCGCGACATGCCGATTTTTGCCACGCTTGGAATATTTTTGCCACGCTTGGAACCGAGCTGCTGTATCAGTTCAATTTAATCTTCAGCCACTGGTATGTGAAGGAGGATACCATAAGGATACACAGCTGGAACCAGCTGAAGGCAGATGAATCGCGCATCAGAGACTACTTCAACTACACCAACCTGGAGGTTGCATACAACAATAAGATCGCTCTGCTGACTCGGCGACTAGATATCAGCAAAGCTGAAGGAAGAGATACGAGAGAAACAGCAGAACAAGACTGTATCAATTTCCTGGACAACATGCTAACAAAATCTGCTGATTTTATAGTTGATCTTGATGCAGCCGCCGCAGCCGCTAAGCACGAAGAAAAAGAACTCCAACAATACATGGCAAATCGTCAAGCCATGGTCACTGTTGCACAGCCCACAATTTCTGACCATCCAGCTCCAGCTGATCAGCCAGCACCCTCAACTGAAGAAATTTGTGAGCTGATAGCTGAGAGGGTAAATCAGCTAAGGACGGAGATGCTTGCCAACATCCAGCACAACAAAGAAGATCAGCTGAGGATGATGGAAGTACAGGCGGAGAAACACAAGAAGCTGCAAGAAGAGAATGTTTCACTGAAGATAAAGCTGGACGAATTCTCAACATCCACCAGCCAAGACATCAACGCACTGAGGACAACCGTTCATGGAATCAAATCCGATCTGAACGTGTTCAAGTCCATATCTGATTCTAACCTCGCCAAATCCCAACAAACTCAAGATGAAGAATGGGATTCTCGGTTCGAGTCACGATGGGCTGAGTTTGTTGCTTTCCAAACTGAAGTCATTGAGACCTTCGTTGGACTGAAGAAAGCCGAACAAGAGCGCCTTGACACTGAACTGGCAAAGAAGGTTGGAGTGGAGTGCGCAATTGATGAGCTCTTCAACCTCATCCAACAAGCTGAGCAGCAACTCACCTCTCTGGATGGCTCAGTCGCAAGCCTTGTTGCTGATGCCAAAAAGGGGGAAGTTGAGACTGGTAAAGATGAGATGCAGGGGGAAGATGTGATTGGAGGAGATGAGACAGCTGAAAAGACACCAGCCGAAGAATCTCAGCTGAAGAAGACCCAGCAGAAGAAGACATCCCAGAAAAAGAAGTCCACTCCTAAGCCAACTGACGTCGGCGGAGCTGAAAAGGCGAAGGACTTGGAACGAGCAGAGGAGTATGGTGTATCCTACAACTCCATAGCCGAGATCGCAGCCGAGCTTGATGCGGAACTCGACGGTATTACAACCGAAGAATGTATTGTTGCTGCTAAGGCTATGGATGTTGCAGAGAAGGACTACATGAATCCCGACTGGATCAAGAAGTTCGCAGCCAGCCAAGCTAAAAGAGTCAACCAGTTCGAGAAGGAACTTGACAAGGTCACCAAGAATCTGGACAGGAATGTTGCATCTCGCAGCCGACGTCGAATTGCGAAACATCAAGTAAAAGCTGAGGCAAGGCTGAAGCAATAGAGACTGCCAGGGAAGATCAAGATGCAAAGTCGGTTCAGGCATGTGGACAAGTGGATGCCAGTCGAGTGGAATGAGGATTGGGAGTCGTTCAAGCAAGAGTTTGTGAATGACTTCTATTATAGGAAGGTGTTCACAACTGACGATCCGAGGAAAACTTTCAAAGAAGCGCTGACCGAGCTACACTCTGGGGACCTGGGCATATTCAGCCAGTTCAGGCGAGCAATGATAGATGCAAAACTGGATATGAACACAGTCCCGGTCCCTCAGAAGGTCACTTATCTTCCTCCATTCCTCCCGGACTCAAGAAACCCCAACCGTCAGAAGATAGCAGCTGAGGTAAGACAAGTTTGTCGAGAGCATGGGGTTGACATCTCGAAGGAGTCGGATGCGAAAAGAGAAATTTTTGTTAGAATTTTTAGCAAGTATGGGCTAAAGTTTTAGCCATGTTAGAGTTTTTGAGCAACTGATGTATCTTTTGATTTCTGTGCACTTTGTTGTAACCATCAGTTGTAATGAAAACTTTCATCAGTTATCCGATTCAACTTGACGTACAATCTCTAGTTGTCCAAGCTCTGAATCGCAAAGTTATTTCAATACCATGTTATAACTGTGCTAACCCTTTGATGTTTTAATCTTATAGACTGTCTAGAATTTCAGCTGAGATTTTAGATAGGTCAGTAGGATTTAGATCAGTTTGATTTGTAAGGGTTTTGTAAGGGTTTTGGCATCATCAAAAAAGGGGAAATTGTTGGGAAATTTATTAAAATTTTGATTGATTCCAAAACCAACTGACCCCAACCAAGTAGATGTTGTCATTTCCTAATGTTAGTATTTAGGCTCGCTGTTTGAGCATTGTTAAGATTTTATCTTTACAGGACTCCAGCTGAAGAAGGTAACAAGGCTTCACTCAGATAGAACATCAGTTGTAAGAAAGACAACTGAGCGTTCAAGGGAGAAGATGTAAGAGAACATCAGATGGAAGAAAGTCATCTGAGCGTTCGAGCCAACTGATCAGATTCAGAACATCAGAAAGACAACTGAGCGTTCAAGATTCAGATACAAGAACGACAACTGAGCGTTCATATGGAACATCAGTTACAAGACTCAATCAGTCTTATTGACAACATGAAGTTCAAAGCAGCTGAGGGTTCAACTGTTCCGCTTCAGACAGAATGTCAGTTGAAGGTAGCAATCAGATGGAACATACCAATCAGATGAAGATCAAATGACTCAACCGACTAACCAAAGTTGAGAGTCAAAGGTTGAAATTTGAATTTCAAATAAGAAAGTCACGTGAAGGTTTGAATCTCTGTCATTACCTCATTTGGCCCAACACAAGGCTGTCTCAGATGGAAAGCAGAAGCACACAGTTGCCAAATCAAAAAAGTCTGCAGAGATGAGAGACAAGCCATCGCTTTCACTGAACAGAGATCAACGGCTCTTCCAACGGCTAGTTGATTCTCTCCTCCTATAAATAGAGGCATTCATTCATTCACCAAGACTACAGAAACGATACAAGACAGAGAACACAGACAAGAGCAAAGAGTTAGACGAGCAAACATCACCAGTTGAGAGTTCATATCGCAAACGAGCAAAACTGCAATCAATCTCTAAGAACATCACTAGCTGAGAGTTCCTAGAGTGTTAGATTCTGTCTTGGTGTTTTTCGATCCAACCTTGAGAACATCACTAGCTGAGAGTTCATAGAGTGTTAGATCATAGCTCACTTTCTTGTTCGAGCTAGTAGTTGGAAAACCCACCCTCACACACACCCCTAAAAAGGTTGTTAGGACCCTACTCTTCTCGGAATTGAGTAGATAGGTTGATAAGTACCCGTAAACTTATCTGTAAGGTTGATAAGTACCCGTAAACTTATCTTAACGGTTGCAAAGCCCGCGTAAGCTTTGTGGTTTTTGTCCAGAAGAACTTGGACTGAGTTGTGTGGACTCACAACTCCCCGTGGACGTAGGAGTTCTCTCCGAACCACGTAAATCCTTTGTGTGTTTGTGTTTACTATTCAGTTATTCTTTTATTGCATATTCAACTGACCGACTAACCAGCACTCAAACTGCATCTTCGCATATCAACTGTTTTGGTTATTGACCAACCCTGCATATGAGCATGAGTTATTTTACGAGTTGTTATTTTCCACCACATTCCGCACAGCACTACACTTCCAGCTGAGTGTTCTTACTCAGTTGTGATTCCAACTGAGTTGCATTACTCGGTTGTGATAATTTTCAGGGGGTTGTTTTTAAAATTCTTAACTGTGTATCCCCCCCTCCCCCATACACCAGAACTCGTATCGGGACCATCAGATTTCTATGGTTGAAATTTCATGAAAATCATCTCCCTTAAATAATGAAGAGTACCGAAATTTTATAGAAGAATTAGGGGTTTTTGTTAGTTTGATTTTCTTGATGATTGATTGATGGATTAGTGTTCTATATGATGATAGATGATCACATGAATTAATTTAGAATTTTCTAAAAATAAAAATAAAAGTATAAGAGATGAATAAGTGATGATTTGATGTAGAAAATGTTATGATTTGCATGTTTTGATAATAGAAATGAGATGTAGTATGTTTGAGAATGACTATATAATTATTTGAAATTTTTCTAAAAATAAAATGAAAAAAGTAAGAGACGAAAACTCGTCGATAAGTTGAGGCTCGTTAATAATTTGAATATGTAATTTACGTATTAGTGAATCTTGATAGATAATGAACGATATTGTAAAGTTTGAGCAAAATCGGAGAACGTTGAAATTTTGTAAGAGACGAACAATCAACGATAAGTCGAGATTAGATAATGATTTAGGTTTGTGATTTGATTATATGTTAATCTTGTTAGTTAATGATCGTAACCGAAAAATTTGAATGAATTCTAAGAAGATTGGAATTTTGATAAGAGACGGAGAAACGAGATTAAATGTTTTGGTTATTGACCAACCCTGCATTCAAACTGTTTTGGTTATTGACCAACCCTGCATCTGAGCATGAGTTATTTTACGAGTTGTTATTTTCCACCACATTCCGCACAGCACTACACTTCCAGCTGAGTGTTATTACTCAGTTGTGATTCCAACTGAGTTGCATTACTCGGTTGTGTTAATTTTCAGGGAGTTGTTTTTAAAATTCTTAACTGGTGTATTCTCCCCCCCCCCCTCCATACACCAGAACTCGTATCGGGACCATCAAGTGGTATCAGAGCAGTGGTTCAAAAGACTGCTGACTTTGTTTCACGAGGTGTGAATCGAGGTGTTTTTCTTCAGTAGTCAACTGAACAAATCTTTTTTTCACGCTAGTGCATATCTGCTTGCATTTGTTGTCTGTTTATTGTGTGCAGATGGATGTTAAAGACAAGATCGTTGTCATGTTCTCGGTTGTGAACTATACATCCTGGAGAACTCGGATGAAGAAGATTCTACTGTCAAAGCATCATCGAATGCAACAAGTGATCACATCCGGACCGATCACCATCATGGAGAAAGTCACTCGCACTCCTACAAATCCCAATGATGGGGATGCAACTGAGGTGCTGGTTGAGAAAAAGCCAGAAGACTTCACTCCAGAGGAAGCTAAAGTGAGCCAGCTGGACATCTGGGCTCAGAGCACTATCATGTCCACAGTTGGACAAGACTATCTTCCTTGGATAGAAGAGTGCGAAACCGCTAAGGAGATGTGGGATATCTTGGCATCTCTGAGTGAAGGGAGTGATGAAACCAAGGAAAATAAATTCTCCCATGCATGTCAAGATTTTGACAACTTCTGTCTAAGAGCTGATGAAACCATTGATCAGTTAGAGCTTCGGTTCATGGATATCATCCGAAGGATTCAGTCCATCCGACGAGGAAAATATACTTTGAGAGAAATCAACCTCAAAGTATTACAAGTTCTACCAGCTGAGTGGGATACCTTCACCAATATCCATGATAGCCGAGCTGATCTTGGAGAGATGGGAACAGACATGCTGTTCTCAATTCTGAAAGAAAATGAGTACAAGGTGAACCGACAAAGATCAACTCGGTCCTCGGGGCAGACGAGTCGACATGAGGATGTTGGTTCAACAACAAAAACAGTAGCACTTCGAGCTGACTACTCCAAGCCGTGAACATCAAGGTCAACACGATCTGCGGGCACAGCTACGAAGGAGCCAAGCAGAGAAGAGCTGCAACAGAGTATAGCCGCCTTGTCAAAAAAGCTAGCTGACATGGATACTCGGTTCGGAAAATACAAACGGTTCTATAAATCCAACCGAACTCGAGATAACTCAAAGCCTATGGCCAACAGTTACTTTGAATGCGGCAAAGAATGACATTTCAAAGCTGATTGTCCAGATCTTTCAAATAAAGAAAGAGAAGCGTTGAGGGCCAAGCAAAGTGGAAAGAACAAGGCCATGGTTGCAGAAGAAGCAGCTGACGACATGGACATCTTCACGGACACTGAAGATGAGGACGAGCTGACTTCCACCAACAATGCTATCGGTCAGGATCAATGTCTCATGGCATTTGGAACCGACCAAGATGATACTGAGGTACATTCTAGTCCTGCTAATTTAAATTCTTCCAATATTTCTAACATGCAGGAAACACTGGATGAAGAGTTGAAACTCTCCTGGGATGACATCCTAGCACTCAATGAGAAAGTACAGCAGCATTCGATTGAGTTTAAGAGTCTTCAAGAATAGCTCGCCAAACTTGAAGAATCCTTAACCGAAAAGGACGATCTGATTAAGAGTCAAACTGAAGAGATTGATAATCTCAAAAGTCAACTGAATGCGGCCAACCAAACTAAGGCTCCAACCGATGAGGAGTTGAAGGAGCAGATCAAGGAGCAGCATGAACAGTTGAGCAAGCAAGAGGCACAGATCGACCAGCTGACGAAAATGTCTGACGCACAATCCGAGTATATAGCTGTTCTTCTCAAAGATATACAAACTGAGAAGGACAACCTGATCAAGCTATATCAGTCATCCAAAATCATCGAGAATCTCATCAGTTACAGAAGACAGATGGATGACGTGTCAGGACTCGGTTACGACGTGATCAAGGATACTGGAATTCCTCCAGCAACCTTCATCAAAGCTGTGGAGGTCAAGGTTGTCAAACCTAACACAGTTGAGTCTGAATCTCCCCAAATTAATCCAACCTCCACTTCTCAGCAAGCTCAACCGACTAAGGGAACCACAACTGAGAAAGGAAAGGAAGCTGTTGTTGGAGAACCGAAGAATCCATCGGTTGGAACATCAATCGAGGGAGAATGTTCCAAGACTCGGAAGAGGAACCAGAGGCGTCGGAGATACAATCAGAACCGACCTCAGAACCGACCTCTAAACCGACTTCAGAGCCAACCTCAGAAAGGATGGAATCAACAGAACCGACAGGGATTCAGCCATCAGAATCAACATCGGTTCCATCCACAGATCAACCAGAGGTTCCAACCGAGTCAACCGATGAGGAACAGTTCGAACAGCTACGAATATTCATGCCACAACTTGAATCAACATCCGAGCATGAACAGCTGTCGTCGACAGTCAGGACCAAGGAATCAGACTCAGCCACAAAGATTCCAACATGGCGTTCGACCTCATCGACAAAACCAACAAGATAAGAAACGCCAACAAAACAGGGAGAACGCCTCTCCTCCTAAAGCTCACAATGGGAGAAATCCATCTCCTCCCAAGAAACAGAACATCACTACTAACAACAAGCCTAATGATGAACGGGGTGTTGTTATAGTTGATGGAGAAGGAAAAGTGATCTGGAATGATAAATCTATCCGAATCTACAGGGAAAAATGACTCACAGTTCAAGGGGGAACTGGTTCTAACCCTCCAGGACCCAACAAAAATTGGGGACCTAAGCGTGTTTCTCTGTGCAGGAACAGGAGAAACAGCTGAGGAAGAATAAAGCGTCACATACCATGTGGGTGATGGATAGTGGATGCTCGAAACACATGACAAATCTGAAGGATTTGCTTGGGAGTTTCGTGGAGAAAGAAGGACCATCGGTTACCTTTAGTGACAACTCAAAAGGTCACACCAAAGGCTACGGTACCCTTGAAACCAATCACGTGTCTATTTCAAATGTTTCATATGTTAATGGATTGAAGCATAACTTGCTCTCCATCAGCCAATTCTGTAATAATGGTTTCTCTGTCAAGTTTGATGCACAGGGTTGCAGGGTTAAAAATGTCGGAACAAGGCAGGTCATATTTTTGGGAAATCGGTCCCCAACCGGGAATGTCTACTATGCTGACTGGAATAGTAGTCCTCCATCTGAATTTCAAGACAATGAACCGTCTTGCAAGACAGGAACATGCAAAGGGCATTCCTAACTGAGTGTTTTCAACAACACATATCTGCAGTGCATGTCAGTTGGGAAAGCTCGCTAGATCCTCCTTTCGGTTGAAATCGACTCCCTCAACCGACCGAGTATTACAGCTGATCCATATGGATCTCTTCGGGCCAGTACACCAAAAAGCATGAATGGTAACGAGTATACCCTTGTTGTTACTGATGATTTTTCTAGGTACACGTGGACCATTTTCATGCGACACAAGAGTGAAACCCGAGATGAGCTACCCAAACTAATGGATCGGATATCGAACCAACAAGAGATGAAAATCATTTCTATCCGATCAGACCGCGGAACCGAGTTTCTAAATGAAACTATCAACGAGTACTACGAGAAGTACGGAATTACTCATCAAACATCGGCTGCGCATACTCCACAACAGAATGGAGTAGCTGAGCGAAGGAACCGAACGCTGAAGGATGCAGCTACATCCATGTTGACAAGCTCAGCCCTGCCAAAGAGATTTTGGGCTGAGGCAATCAACACAGCCTGCTACACCCAGAACCGGTCTTTTCTGACCAAGCGGTTGGGAAAGACACCATATGAGCTATGGAGACGCAGGAAGCCAGATATTTCTTATTTTCGCATTTTTGGTTCTAAGTGTTATATTCACAACAATGGGAAGACTCAGTTGAAAACTTTTGACGCCAAGGCTTCGAAGGGCATATTTCTCGGATATGCCGCTCAGATCAAGGCTTATAGAGTTTTCAACAATAGCTCTCGTGTTGTGGAGATAACACCTCATGTTAGTTTTGATGAATCTACTTTTGAGTGCAGGGAACAGGCTAAAGGACGACAAGCAGATCCACATGTTCCACCAGTTCTCACCAGATTGCAGATTCTAAGGCAAAAGAATCTAGCTGAACCATTGGTATGGGCAACCGAGGATGATGATCCTTGTTCCTCTGAAGATGAATGTGAGGACCCCAGCTCATCTCAAGGGGGAACTTCAGCTGATGTCACTCCAACTGCATCAGCATCCGAAGCCCAACCGAGTCCGGTTCAAAATATTGTCAATGTTGAGGATCCAGACTCAACAGCTGATCAATCACCAGTTCTGAAGATCCCAGCATCTCCCACGGCTCAGGATTCCCCATCAATTGAAATCTCAGAACAGCCACGGTTGGAAGAAGAAGGAAGACGCAACAAGAGATGGTATGAAGATCATACCAAGGACAACATCATCGGAGATCCAACCGAAGGTGTGCGAACAAGGAGCAAAGTTGCAAATCCAGAGTCAACTGAGAAAGATTCCGACATTTACGCTCAATATGCTGAGGAGTTGGCAGTTCTGAAGGAGTTCGAACAAGCAGGAGATGTTGCCATGATTTCATGTTTTGTAGCTGATGTGCCAGAACCGAAGAATGTTGTGGAAGCTCTCAACTGTGTTCACTAGACAACAGCCATGCAAGAAGAACTGAATGAATTTCTACGCAACTGTGTATGGGAGTTGGTAGAAAGACCAAATGGTGTCAAAGTCATTGGATTAAAATGGATTTTTAAGAACAAGAGAGACGCCATTGGATTCGATGTGAGGAACAAGACAAGGTTGGTAGCTCAGGGATATTGCCAACAAGAAGGAATCGATTTTGAGGACTCCTTCGCGCCGGTTGCAAGGTTGGAAGCCATCCGAATCTTTCTAGCCTATGCCGCATTTCACAAATTCAAGGTCTATCAGATGGATGTGAAGTGTGACTTCCTCAACGGTGATATCAAGGAAGATGTATATGTTGAACAGCCTCCCAGTTTTGAGACTGGAGATGGAAGAGTGTATAAGCTGAAGAAACCTATCTATGGCTTGAAGCAAGCACCTAGGGCTTGGTATGACACTCTCTGTGGTTTTCTTCTGAACTCGGGGTTCAAACGAGGGTCAGTTGACAAAACACTGTTCACCATCAAAGTTGGAGAAGATATACTTGTTGTGCAAATCTATGTTGACGACATCATATTCGGTTTCAAGTCTGAGGAGCTGTGCGAGAAATTTTCAACCCTCATGAAGGAGAAGTTCGAGATGTTGATGATGGGTGAGATGAACTATTTTCTTGGGCTACAGGTGAAGCAATCATCAGAAGGGATTTTCATCAATCAGTCCAAATACAAAAAAGAGCTGATCACAAAGTTCGGATTGCAGACAAGTAAAACCACAAGGATCCCGATGAATACTAACTGGAAGATTGAATCCGGATCTGAGGAAAAACTCGTGGATGACAGTTAGTATAGAGGGATTATCGGTTCTTTGCTATATCTAACCGCCAGTCGGCCAGACATATCTTACGCGGTTGGAGTGTGTGCTCGGTTTCAAGTTCAGCCAAGGAAAGCACACATGTTGGCAGCAAAGAACATCATTAAGTATCTGAAGGGCACAGTTAATGTTGGATTGTGGTATCCAACCGACGACAATATCCAACTGTCCGGATACTCAGATGCGGATCTAGCCGGAGATCGGTTGGGCAGGAAGTCCACATCTGGACACTGTCAGTTCATGGAAAGCAAGCTAGTTTCATGGTTCTCCAAGAAACAAGCATGTGTTGCCACTTCTACAACCGAGTCAGAGTACATGGCTGTCGGTAGTTGTTGCATGCAAGTGTTGTGGCTCAAGCAACAGCTGAGAAATATGAAGTTGCAACTAGACAGGTTCCCATTCATTGTGATAGCTCAAGTGCCATTGCTATCTCTTTGAATCCTGTTCACCATTCTCGGACGAAGCACATTGACATCCGACATCATTTTATCCGAGATCATATTGAGAAGAAGGATGTTTCCATGGAGAAAATTCCAACTGAGATTCAGAGAGCAGATATCTTCATCTTCACCAAACCTCTAGCCGAAGCGCGGTTCAAGATGTTATGTGATTTACTTGGATTGTTGGATCCATCAGATGAGGAACCAGCTGAGGTAAAGAGATAGATATCCATCTGAGGGGGAAGCTCAGATAAAGGGGGAATCTCAGATGCGGATCGCCAATCGAAGACATCAGACGTCAGCTGAACAGACGAACTCGAGTCAGTTGATGGTATGCCGCAACATTAGATCAGACGTCAGCTGAACAGACGAACTCGAGTCAGCTGATGGTATGCCGCAACATTGGAACACAACTGATTCCGACATCAGCTGGCAGGTGAACACAGCTGATTCTGACATCAGCTGGCAGGTATCATTTATGGCTGAAGGTGTTTATGTCTTAAATGAGAATGTTTGAAATAAATTCAAACATTCATGAGCATGTCAGTTAGACTAAAATAGCCATCATAGCACATTTAATGTAAAGTATGGCTGACCATCAATAGCCTACTTTATAGTGCGACTGGGCTGACATGAAAAACAGTTCACCTTCTCACGCGCTGGTTGGAACTCGAAATTCAACGTCGAGTCAAAGCTAGTCAACAGTCGCGAGATCTCAGCCGTTGATGGATTCGCGCCATTCAACCCCAGCTGTCGATTTCAACCAAGCCACTAACCTATAAAAGGCGGTAAATCAGGAAGTGATCTCTTACCTTCTACATTTGTGTTTATCTGCAGTAATTGTTCATCATCGTCTCTAATTTTGTCTCACTATTTTTTGCAAACTCTTATTTCCTTCTCTCTACGTAATCTACACTGCATTACAAAAATGGCACCAAAAGGAAAGAAGATGGCATCCTCTGGACCTTCCCTAGTCCCTACATCATACGAAGAATCTTTTGAGATGCTGCTCTCCAAGATCCACTTCGAGCAGATTCTATCAGAGGATGAACTGGAATCGCCAGTATTGTCTCCCCTCGCAGAAATTCTCAGGGAGAACGGCCTCCTGGACTGGGCGACGCTTTTCCCGTCCCACCTTCTCAGGCGACAGGTCGGGGAGTTCTACCTGAACTTGCAATCACCCATCGACAGCCGAGATGGCCTCGTCATAGAAATTTCTTGCCGACAACGCGATGTTCCAGCCATAACGATTCGCCGTGTCACCGTCCCCATTCAAGTTTCTGACATTCTACGCCAAATCATTCCACCAAATCATTCCGCCACAGACACCATCGACAATATCACCGATGCGGAAGCCGATGAATTTCTAGAGAGTGCTTTCATCACTCCAGAAAAATTAAGGAGCAATATGCAGCGAACAAAGTTGAAGCCGGAACATCGACTTCTGTTCGATGTTGTGTCCAAAGTTGTCTTCGGCTACAGCGGGGCCTTTGGAGACTTCAGCCGACCGAAGCTCAAGCAACTGATTGCTTTGGAGCACAAACACAAACATGACATCAACTGGTCCCAGTATTTTGAACACCAGTTGACTCTGGAGAAGCAGAAGATCTCCGAATCCACAACCGAGTCTGGAGAGAAGTTGTTGAGTGTAAAGGGAACTCTCAACTTCGGTTGTAAAATTTCTGCTCTTATCCTTTTCGCAACAAAGGATCAGAACATGGTCTGGAAAGACTGCGAAGAGACCCCTGTCAAGAGAAAGATGCTCTTTCCAACCGCCAAGAAGGCTCAGGATGTGATTAAGAGCGTTTCACTCCCAAGGACAAGAGGGAAGCTGTAAAAGATACAACTGAGGAGCCACCACCAGTTGTCGGCCGCACTTCCAAGTCCACAGCTGGACGCCGACACAGAGCTGAGTCGGTAAAGGAGAAGAAGGAAGAACCAGCTAAGAAGAAGCTGAGGGTTCGGATCAAGAAGTCAGTTGCCAAGCCAACTGAGGACTTGCCAACTGAGGATGTGCCAGCTGAGGATGTACTAGCTGAGGAAACACCAGCTAAGGAGCCATCTGAGTCGACTCACTCAGTTGACAAGGATGCGTTCGTGATCGTTCCTCGTGCAGGTGGAACAGATGAGATGGATGGCATGGAAACAGATCTCTCCTCAGATGCATCTTCCTCATCTGAGGAAATTGAAGATGTTCCAACCTCCCCCACGGCAAGAGCTGATGCCGTACCGCCCCAAGAGACTCTCTCAACCGACACACAGCCAGAAATTCCGAGCTCACCGCTTGATGCAAACATTGAGACCATTTCTACGGCCAATGTTGATGAACCTGTTGATACCAACCTCCCTACATTGTCAGAAATTCCGAGCTCCCAGCTCGATGCCAACGTTGAGACCACTTCTTTGGTCAACGTTGAGGAAACCATTGAACCAATTCCTTACGAGAATCTATCTCCCTCCCCCATCGATGACGAAACAGACCGTCAAACCGTCGCACAGGAACATGAAGGCAAGTTGGCCTACTGTTTCCAAAAGCTAATTGCGATGTTCCCTGAAGCGCACGACATGTCGATTTTTGTCACGCTTGGAACCGAGCTGCTGTATCACTTCAATTTAATCTTTAGCCACTGATATGTGAATGAGGATACCATAAGGATACACAGCTGGAACCAGCTGAAGGCAGATGAATCGCGCATCAGAGACTACTTCAACTACACCAACATGGAGGTTGCATACAACAATAAGATCGCTCTGCTGACTCGCGACTAGATATCAGCAAAGCTGAAGGAAGAGATACGAGAGAAACAGCAGAACAAGACTGTATCAATTTCCTGGACAACATGCTAACAAAATCTGCTGATTTTATAGTTGATCTTGATGCAGCCGCCGCAGCCGCTAAGCAGGAAGAGGAAGAACTCCAACAGTATATGGCAAATCATCAAGCCATGGTCACTGTTGCACAGCCCACAATTTCTGACCATCCAGCTCCAGCTGATCAGCCAGCACCCTCAACTGAAGAAATTTGTGAGCTGATAGCTGAGAGGGTAAATCAGCTAAGGACGGAGATGCTTGCCAACATCCAACACAACAAAGAAGATCAGCTGAGGATGATGGAAGCACAGGCGGAGAAACACAAGAAGCTGCAAGAAGAGAATGTTTCACTGAAGATAAAGCTGGACGAATTCTCAACATCCACCAGCCAAGACATCAACGCACTGAGGACAACAAGTCATGGAATCAAATCCGATCTGAACGTGTTCAAGTCCAAATCTGATTCCAACCTCGCCAAATCCCAACAAACTCAAGATGAAGAATGGGATTCTCGGTTTGAGTCACGATGGGCTGAGTTTGTTGCTTTCCAAACTGAAGTCATTGAGACCTTCGCTGGACTGAAGAAAGCCGAACAAGAGCGCCTTGACACTGAACTGGCAAAGAAGGTTGGAGTGGAGTGCGCAGTTGATGAGCTCTTCAACCGCATCCAACAAGCTGAACAGCAACTCACCTCTCTGGATGGCTCAGTCGCAAGCCTTGTTGCTGATGCCAAAAAGAGGGAAGTTGAGACTGGTAAAGATGAGATGCAGGGGGAAGATGTGATTGGAGGAGATGAGACAGCTGAAAAGACACCAGCCGAAGAATCTCAGCTGAAGAAGACCCAGCAGAAGAAGACATCCCAGAAAAAGAAGTCCACTCCTAAGCCAACCGACGTCGGCGGAGCTGAAATGGCGAAGGACTTGGAACGAGCAGAGGAGTATGGTGTATCCTACAACTCCATAGCCGAGATCGCAGCCGAGCTTGATGCGGAACTCGACGGTATTAAAACCGAAGAATGTATTGTGCTGCTAAGGCTATGGATGTTGCAGAGAAGGACTACATGAATCCCGACTGGATTAAGAAGTTCGCAGCCAGCCAAGCTAAAAGAGTCAACCAGTTTGAGGAGAAACTTGACAAGGTCACCAAGAATCTGGACAGGAATGTTCCATCCCGCAACCGACGCCGAATTGAGAAACATCAAGTAAAAGCTGAGGCAAGGCTGAAGCAACAGAGACTGCCAGGGAAGATCAAGATGCAAAGTCGGTTCAGGCATGTGGACAAGTGGATGCCAGTCGAGTGGAATGAGGATTGGGAGTCGTTCAAGCAAGAGTTTGTGAATGACTTCTATTATAGGAAGGTGTTCACAACTGACGATCCGAGGAAAACTTTCAAAGAAGCGCTGACCGAGCTACACTCTGGGGACCTGGGCATATTCAGCCAGTTCAGGCGAGCAATGATAGATGCAAAACTGGATATGAACACAGTCCCGGTCCCTCAGAAGGTCACTTATCTTCCTCCATTCCTCCCGGACTCAAGAAACCCCAACCGTCAGAAGATAGCAGCTGAGGTAAGACAAGTTTGTCAAGAGCATGGGGTTGACATCTCGAAGGAGTCGGATGCGAAAAGAGAAATTTTTGTTAGAATTTTTAGCAAGTATGGGCTAAAGTTTTAGCCATGTTAGAGTTTTTGAGCAACTGATGTATCTTTTGATTTCTGTGCACTTTGTTGTAACCATCAGTTGTAATGAAAACTTTCATCAGTTATCCGATTCAACTTGACGTACAATCTCTAGTTGTCCAAGCTCTGAATCGCAAAGTTATTTCAATACCATGTTATAACTGTGCTAACCCTTTGATGTTTTAATCTTATAGACTGTCTAGAATTTCAGCTGAGATTTTAGATAGGTCAGTAGGATTTAGATCAGTTTGATTTGTAAGGGTTTTGGCATCATCAAAAAAGGGGAAATTGTTGGGAAATTTATTAAAATTTTGATTGATTCCAAAACCAACTGACCCCAACCAAGTAGATGTTGTCATTTCCTAATGTTAGTATTTAGGCTCGCTGTTTGAGCATTGTTAAGATTTTATCTTTACAGGACTCCAGCTGAAGAAGGCAACAAGGCTTCACTCAGACAGAACATCAGTTGTAAGAAAGACAACTGAGCGTTCAAGGGAGAAGATGTAAGAGAACATCAGATGGAAGAAAGTCATCTGAGCGTTCGAGCCAACTGATCAGATTCAGAACATCAGAAAGACAACTGAGCGTTCAAGATTCAGATACAAGAACGACAACTGAGCGTTCATATGGAACATCAATTACAAGACTCAATCAGTCTTATTGACAACATGAAGTTCAAAGCAGCTGAGGGTTCAACTGTTCCGCTTCAGACAGAATGTCAGTTGAAGGTAGCAATCAGATGGAACATACCAATCAGATGAAGATCAAACGACTCAACCGACTAACCAAAGTTGAGAGTCAAAGGTTGAAATTTGAATTTCAAATAAGAAAGTCACGTGAAGGTTTGACTCTCTGTCATTACCTCATTTGGCCCAACACAAGGCTGTCTCAGATGGAAAGCAGAAGCACACAGTTGCCAAATCAAGAAAGTCTGCAGAGATGAGAGACAAGCCATTGCTTTCACTGAACAGAGATCAACGGCTCTTCCAACGGCTAGTTGATTCTCTCCTCCTATAAATAGAGGCATTCATTCATTCACCAAGACTACAGAAACGATACAAGACAGAGAACACAGACAAGAGCAAAGAGTTAGACGAGCAAACATCACCAGTTGAGAGTTCATATCGCAAACGAGCAAAACTGCAATCAATCTCTAAGAACATCACTAGCTGAGAGTTCCTAGAGTGTTAGATTCTGTCTTGGTGTTTTTCGATCCAACCTTGAGAACATCACTAGCTGAGAGTTCATAGAGTGTTAGATCATAGCTCACTTTCTTGTTCGAGCTAGTAGTTGGAAAACCCACCCTCACACACACCCCTAAAAAGGTTGTTAGGACCCTACTCTTCTCGGAATTGAGTAGATAGGTTGATAAGTACCCGTAAACTTATCTGTAAGGTTGATAAGTACCCGTAAACTTATCTTAACGGTTGCAAAGCCCGCGTAAGCTTTGTGGTTTTTGTCCAGAAGAACTTGGACTGAGTTGTGTGGACTCACAACTCCCCGTGGACGTAGGAGTTCTCTCCGAACCACGTAAATCCTTTGTGTGTTTGTGTTTACTATTCAGTTATTCTTTTATTGCATATTCAACTGACCGACTAACCAGCACTCAAACTGCATCTTCGCATATCAACTGTTTTGGTTATTGACCAACCCTGCATATGAGCATGAGTTATTTTACGAGTTGTTATTTTCCACCACATTCCGCACAGCACTACACTTCCAGCTGAGTGTTCTTACTCAGTTGTGATTCCAACTGAGTTGCATTACTCGGTTGTGATAATTTTCAGGGGGTTGTTTTTAAAATTCTTAACTGTGTATCCCCCCCTCCCCCATACACCAGAACTCGTATCGGGACCATCAGATTTCTATGGTTGAAATTTCATGAAAATCATCTCCCTTAAATAATGAAGAGTACCGAAATTTTATAGAAGAATTAGGGGTTTTTGTTAGTTTGATTTTCTTGATGATTGATTGATGGATTAGTGTTCTATATGATGATAGATGATCACATGAATTAATTTAGAATTTTCTAAAAATAAAAATAAAAGTATAAGAGATGAATAAGTGATGATTTGATGTAGAAAATGTTATGATTTGCATGTTTTGATAATAGAAATGAGATGTAGTATGTTTGAGAATGACTATATAATTATTTGAAATTTTTCTAAAAATAAAATGAAAAAAGTAAGAGACGAAAACTCGTCGATAAGTTGAGGCTCGTTAATAATTTGAATATGTAATTTACGTATTAGTGAATCTTGATAGATAATGAACGATATTGTAAACTTTGAGCAAAATCGGAGAACGTTGAAATTTTGTTAAGAGACGAACAATCAACGATAAGTCGAGATTAGATAATGATTTAGGTTTGTGATTTGATTATATGTTAATCTTGTTAGTTAATGATCGTAACCGGAAAATTTGAATGAATTCTAAGAAGATTGGAATTTTGATAAGAGACGGAGAAACGAGATTAAATGCCGATAGAAAAGTCGAACAAGGAAACTAATTTGATATTAATGATTATTGTCGTTTGACGAATGATATTGTAGTTGACGATATTTCCATCCAAGATACGAGATGATATAAGTTATAGTTTATGAACTAAGAAGTCAAAGAATGAAATAGAAATTGAAATTGAATTGATTTAGTAATTGGTTAGTTGAAATGGACGAGGAAATGCTCGTCGTTTGTTTAATCAAAAGACGTGAATGTGTACCTGATTAAGGGACATGCATGTTAACTGCCTTAAGATGAAAATTTTGTAAGAATAAAAGTGGAATGTCATTGATCGAACCTAGGGAATCGTGCGTCGAATTTTATCGAGCATTAGGGTTTCGAATGGACTGTTTTGCGACCTTTCACGGAAACTGTCATAACTTTTAGCTCGCTTAATGAAATCGAGATCCGTAAATTGAAGAGTAAACTAGACATCTGTGGCTTTCTTTTGGTACCAAGTTCATCCCCTGTTTTGAAGTGCTTTGTTCTGTGCGAACTCCAGAACTTCTGCTTTGTGCAGAAACTAATGTAAACCTAATTTCTTAAGTTGAATCCTTTTCAACTTCATTCCTTGTGAACTTCTAAGTCGTTATAAGTTATCGACATCCATTTATCTACTGACCTAAGTGTCGAGTAATGAGCTGAGTCAGTTTATAAACGAGAATTGATCGATTCTTGTTTATTCGTTAATCAAAAGAAAGTAGTAAAGTGCAAAGGCCTAAAAGACTAAAACCGATTTCGATTTCCTGTTTCTTTTATCGTTGCGATCGAGTTTTAAAGTTTGTTTACTTATGATAAAAGGAGGAAGTCAGTACCGAGGATAGGACGGAAGATAGAAGACGGAAGCTATAGTAGTTCTGTAATCAGTAAGGTGGGCTTTTCTATATACGAAATAAAATGAGCAATGCTCGAAAATCTTTATTTACAGCTTTGATAATTGTGTTTTCAAAGTGATAATCAGAGCATGAAATATTTGTTTTTATGTGAGTTCTCTTGTACCCTTCTAAGTTAGCCGACTGCTATCTAGAATTATTAGTTAGCCGACCTACTAACTAAAACGATCGGACTTTGAGTTAGCCGACTGCTATCCAAAGTTAGTGTACACAGTAGCCGTTGTGTGTGGAGCCTTGTTGAGGGATAACCAGCCACGGTGATAATTATTGGGCAAGATTGAACGTAACATCTATCAGAAAAGTGCTTGATCAAGCCATGTTGTGAAAATAAGACAGAAAATGTTTCGTAGACACGGGTATTTAATGAAAAACCCCGATGTGCTACAGAAATTAGATGCCTGATTTATTTATACTTATGATATATTTTCGGCAATGTGCCCACTAAGTGCTTTTGTACTTAGTCCTGCATATGTTTTATAAAATGTGCAGGTTGAGTGACGAGAGCGGCGGAGGTTGATGTTGAGTAAAGAGTCGTAGTTAGGAAGAAGAACTTGTATCAAGCTTTACGCTTTCCGCTATCAATCTTTTTGAGTTAATGTATCTGTCTTTTGGGTCTAAGCCCCGTACAATGAACTTAGTTCCTTTTTGAACAACTTGTCGAGTGATCCTTCGAGATCAACTCTTTTTTTTAAATGAAGTCTTGTTCATAGAAGTTATTCTGTTAATAATGTCTGTTCATTCTTATTTATTCCCCCTTCTTCCCCGCTTCTTTAATCCAATCCCTAGTCGTACTCCGGCTTTACCATCCCTCGGGATTTGGGGCTGTGACACGATCATCCTCAATGCAACCTTCTTTCCAATAGCAGGTACAGCCTCAAATATCCAAGCATGTTCAATAAAAAAACTTATTAGTATGTAATCAAATAGAAGGAAGAATAGGTTTTGTTGGTAAACTTGGTACGATTTTATAAATATGTACCCAGTTTACCAGTATCAAACTGTTACGTCTGGTATGCAATTATAAAATCGTACCAAGTTTACCAATATCTTATACTTATATTTGGTACAATTTTAGATAATGAGTACCAAGTTTACCACTCTTGAACTTACCAATAAAACGAAACTGCAGCCCCGAAAGTGATAAATGATGCCGGATTTGTTTTCCTTATCATCTGTGTCGATTATTTTAAAAGAATCTACAACCATCTGAAAGGACAAAGTGCCCCGTGAAAAATTCTCCCATGCTTCCTCGTCCTCAATCAGCATCTACACCCAGTCGGGGATTTTCTTCCTTCCATTCTCATACCCCATGACGTACGATGTCGCTAATAGAATTTTGGCAATTTTCAGGTAGTCGTCGTCACTGACTTTGACAACAGCTTCGTTGAGCACAAATTTATAGTCCACAAATGGTGTCCACACCTCTACAGGGGTCACCATTTCGTTTGCCGAAGAGTCGGGTGTACAACGAGGATCGCGGTATAGTGTAGTTCGTATATGGGTTCAATTCAGCAGGGCCAAATTTCAGCCCGCTCACAAAAGCAAACTCTGACCTGGAGAAGTGCAAAAGCTTCTCATTAACCTTGAACCAAACAACAGAAGAATCGTATTCAGGGAATGACTCTACCTGACGGAGCACCATATAGTGTATGACTTTTCCTGGCCGCGTGTTGTAGTCCTGCATCCCCATAAAGTGACCCAAGCAGCACTGTTTCAGCTTCTCCAACACAGATTTGTCATATTGTTTGAGGCATTCTCAAATGTCAGTAATAAGTGACTCAAAACCATGAGTCATTACCTTGTTTTTCAAGTTACTGAGTTCAATCCTCTTGTATTTTTAGTTATGCTGCAATAAGACAAAAAATAATTCAATAACAAATTCATATTCACTGTTTAGTAATAATCTGCTTGGTACAAGTGGTAAACTTTTACAAATACGTACTAAGTTTACTTGTAAATTAGGTATGCATTGGCAAAGATGTACTGGCAAAAAATTAAATTACTAGTACATTCGGTATGTTTTCACTAATGCGTACCGAGTGTACGTGTAATGTAGGTACGCATTTGCAAATACGTACTTGCAAACAATCAAATTACTGGTACACTCGGTACGTTTTTGACAATGCGTACCAAGTGTACATACAATGTAGGTACACATTTACAAATACGTACTAGCAAAAAATCATATTACTGGTACGCTCGGTACGTATTTGCAAATACGTACCAATTTTACTAGATACACACTAGTTATGTTGGTACGTATTTGCAAATGCTTACCGAGTTGCAACTTATATGCTGCGGAACTGGGTACGCATTTACAAAATCGTACCAATTTTAATCATACAATGACATATTCACATCAACCGAATCACATCAACCGAATGCAAAATTCATCATGCATAATCTCAGAAAATCAATAACAAGCTATCCTCAATTCCAAAAATTACAGATCTGTGTGTACCGGTACGTATTGCACAAAACGTACCGAGTGTACCAGTACAATTTTCCCCCAACTTTGTGTGTACCCTAATTCACATTCTACTCAATAAACTAGGTATGCAATCAACATTTAAAACACAGTAAATCCACAAAATCGAAGAAATCAAGTGATAATCAAATATGCAACGAGCCCCAACTTTCAGATCTGTATTTACAAATTAAATAATGCGAAAACATACCGGCAAATCTGCAAATGGATTCTCGGCATCCTCGATGGCAACGGCGAAGATGGGGCTTCTTTCAACGGTGGTGACTGCTATTGCTCTTATTCTCTTTGTACGGTCTCTTCTTCGATGGCAGAGACGGGTTGTGTTGGCGGAGGCGAAGGCAGAGACGGTTCGGTGAGTCGACTTTTTGTCCTTCGCCGTCGGGTTTGGTGCTTCGCTCGTCATCGCGGCGGTGGTTTTGTCCTTTGCCGCCATTGTTGTTGCTTCGCTCGTGGTCGCGGCGGTTGTTTTCTCTTTGCGGCTTCGGCAGTTTTCACTTTCTTCGAGCGCGGCGCTATCTAGGTTGGTGGTTGCAAGAGGTTGACGGTGGAGTACAGGTGGTTGACGATGGAGAAAGGTGGAGATGCGGAGGGAAGAGTAAGCGTCGCGGAGAAGATTTGGAATAGAGAAAATAGCGGGAAAAGAGAATGAGAGGGAAAAGAGAGAAAATTGAGTAATAAATGTTTGAATTAAACCGTACAACCTATTTATAAGGGTATTTATATCAAATAGGGTACAATATTATCCAATTTTTGTCAAAAGTGAACTTTTGACAAAATTTGATAAAAACATATACCTTAAGGCTGCAGGCAGCAGTGCGCTCACGCTGCCCCAGCGAGCGCCATGTATGAGCTCGCACCCTGTTGGCGAGCTCGGTGCGCTGGTGTGCTCGCTGACATGGGGTGACACTTGGTGATCGCTGGTTGGTGCGATTGTTAGCCGTTGTGATCGCCAACAGTCACTATTTTTTGAAATTATCTCAAATTCACCTATAAATACAACATTTTTCTCCCTCATTTCATACACCAATCTCTTCAATTCTCTCTCAAATCTCCTCAACACCTTCATATTTTGTTTATTTCGCTCATTTAAAAAATCATGTCGAGCGACGATGATTATTACAACGCTAGAATGGAAGAATTCCGACAGTTTAATGCCCAAATTCCCATCATGTTCGGCAATCTCATGGCGAAGGCCGCCGACGCAATCGTCGAGGAAGAGGAGGAGGAGGCGGCGGCGGCCGCCGCTGCCGTCCAAAGTTCAAAGAGGAAAAGGACAGTGGTGCCTCGTAACCGCCTTGATGCCGAGATCCGTCTTAATGCGGATTACTTCTCTGAGTTTCCAACGTGGGGCGAATACGTGTTCCGGCGCCAATTTCGTATGAGCAAAAAACTATTCCACACAATCTTCAAGGCGGTTGAGGTTCAGGAACCTTATTTTCAGCAGCGCGCGGATGCAACGGAGAAACTGGGGTTCACGTCACTCCAGATATGTACTATGGCGTTGCGGCAACTCGCAAATAGCGGATGCGCTGATCAATACGACGAGTATCTATGGATGGAAGACAATACTGGTCGGCAATCTCTTGATTATTTTTGTCGAGCAATCATATCTGCATTCAGAGGCGAGTATTTGCGGCCACCAAACACAGTTGACTGCAACCGGCTTTTACAAATGCACGAGTTGAAGCACGGCTTCCCCGGCTGGTGGGAAGGAATGAAGAAAGATGTGGCCATATTCGTCGAGAGATGCTTAGCTTGTCAACAAGTGAAGTCCTTACACCAAAGACCTTTTAGTTCTTTACAACCGTTACCAATTCCTGAGTGGAAATGGGACGATGTCACTATGGATTTTGTGACGGGTTTGCCAAGGACGAAAAAAGGCAATACATCTGTATGGGTAGTTGTGGATAGATTAACAAAGTCTGCTCATTTTATACATATTCCACACACCTATGGATCTGACAAGTTGGCACAGATCTATGTTGAGGAAATTGTACGCTTGCATGGTGTACCAAAGACGATCACTTCCGATCGAGATTCGAAGTTTACCACCCGCTTTTGGGAAAGTTTCCAGAAAGAGTTGAGAACGCAGCTTCAGTTCAGTACCGCCTATCACCCTCAAACCGATGGTCAATCGGAAAGAACAATTCAAATTCTTGAGTATATGTTGAGAGCCGTGTTGTTAGACAAAGGAGACAATTGGAAGAAAATTTTACCTCTTGTCGAATTTGCCTACAACAACATTTATCAGAATACGATAGGAATGGCCCCTTATGAAGCTCTATATGGAAAGAAATGTAGATCTTCGCTCTACTGGGACGAAGTAGGCAAGAGAAAAGTTATAGGGCAAGAAGCGATAGAAGAGATGGTAGAATCTGTTCGTCAGATTCGTGAGAAGATCAAGGAAGCTCAAAGTTGGCAAAAGTCATATGCCGATAATCGTAGGACCGAGTTAGAATTTGAAGTAGGAAGCAAAGTTTTTCTAAAAGTGTCCCCGTCAAGAGGGATACATCGCTTCAGTGTGCGAGGAAAGCTAAAGCCGCGTTTTATAGGACCCTTCGAAATCCTAGAAATGATTGGTGCCGTCTCGTATAGATTAGCTTTGCCCCCCAGTTTTGGGAACTCACATAACGTGTTTCATGTATCGTAATTGCGTAAGTATGTTTTTGATCCAAAGCACGTGATCCGGCAAGAAGACGTAGCTCTAAAGCCAGATTTAAGTTACGAGGAGAAACCCGAGCGAATTCTAGATCGTAAGATTCAGCAGCTTAGAACGAAATCAATTCCCCTCATTAAGATCAAATGGCAACATCATGATTTTGAAGAAACTACGTGGGAACTTGAGGAAAAGATGAGAGCAAAGTATCCCGAGCTATTCTCTAAAGGTTAGCAAATTTCGGGACGAAATTTTTTTTTAAGGGGGTGAGGATGTAATACCCCGAACTTTTCTAAGTTCTTAAGTGCGTATTAAATTAAACTAATATGCATATATGATAAGTTTTGAGTACTAAAAATTTTCGTGAAAATAAATTTTTCTGTGAAATGACCAAAATACCCTTATGTGCTCTAATGTGATTTCTCTCATTTCGATTATTCGAATTGAGTGTGATGAATTGATTGAGCTTATTTATATGAGTTTAAGCTTGAGTATGAATTTCGGAATTTTCTGAGAACTTTTATTTTTAGATGAATAGCAACGTAAACCGAGAAATTCCTATTCATCGACTGACTCCGAATCTAGTCTAATTAGTTTCATTGGAATCTAGAATTTATTTTAAGATCCTTGAGAAAGTTGTAGAATTTTCCGAGATCATTTGAGTGAAGTTTTAAAATAAATTGTTTGACGACTCGTTTAATCGAGCAGTTTTTATGAACTTATTCGTTAGAAGGAATCTTGGCATAAAAATTAGATCATTGGATTCCTTAAAATATTTTAAGAGATATAAGAAGAATTAGAGAGAATTTAGACGACGAAAAAGAGACGAGAAGGATTATTAGAGGATTGAGCGAATAAAATAAAATGACGATGATATTTTCTACCGAAAAACTTCTATTTTCGGGTATATTTAACAGATAAAAATCATATGCTTATCTAAAATAGTAGCAAAATGACCTCCAACACTCTCATTAGAGAGAGTGAGCACCACTCTCCCTCTTATTAATCCAACACATGTCCTCTCTTTCTCTCTCAAGTCTCTCTTTCGATCTCTCTCTAATCTTGCAAAATCTTGCAAGATTCTCACATGTTAAATGCATATACATGTGTACTCTCACCTCACACTTCATCTATCTATCACCTCACATCACTCTTCCCTCACAAGCAACAATCAAGCTCTCCATCTCTCTCTCGAAAACTCTCTCTGCCGAAAAAAACGCAGCAGCAGCCATGCTGCAAATTTCAGCTCCAAACTCCATGATAAACACCTCCAAATCATTCCAAACTTTACCCTAACATACTAGACATCATCTACTACATATTCATCATCATCCAAACCCTTAAAACTTGAAGAAAACAGCTGCAAAGGTCGATCATCACAGCTGGACAATAGCAGCAGATTTTCGAAATTTCTTCATGTACAACCCTAGTTCTTTGATGATATCATGCTTCATGCTTGAGGATTCTTTGATGTGATCATCTTCCTTGTATTCAAGATCATCTAAGGAGTAAGTTTCCATCCATTTCATTTCATTTCCAAGCTTGAAACAAGCTAGATCTTCAACCCTATTTCATCGATTTTCTTGAAGAAAAATAAGGGTTTGATCTTGTTTCTTTTGAAAGAAATGATCTTGATCCCCTTGTATCTTGTTTCATGCAAGGAAAGGAGTTTCAATCCATCATCTTCCATCCTCCAAGCAAGCCAAAATCCAAGCCAAAGAAGAAGTTTAAGAATTTATTTAAGTATGATTTCCAATTATTCATAAGATGTATATATGTATCTCTAAACCAAGAAAATAAGGAAAAGATGCATGTTTACTTTATGCATAGGCAAATCTTAGGATTTTGATGATGAGATGATGACCAAGATGAGTTTTAAAACATGATTTAGGAATTAAAAGATGAAAGAACCTAAGATAAGTTAAAAGCCCTAAATCGATTAAAATGAGAAAATTAGGAAAAATAAGTTCTTGATGAGTTTTGATGCTTATTTGATGATATGATGATGATATGTGCTTATTATGATTTTTCATGTGATTTATGTGCATATATGTGTTGATGATAATTTTTGGTGAATTTATTGAATTTTTATTGAATTTAATTGGTGAAAAATAGAGAAAATATGAGAAAAATATGATTTCTGGATTTTATGAGTTTGATGATGCTTATAAGCATGATGATACATGAAAACATGATTTAGATGTGTTTTATGATGAGATATGAATTTTCTTGATTTTAGGTATATAATTCGAATTATGCATATAATGAGAAAAAAATGATTTATGATGGTTTTTGATGAAATAGGATAATAATGATGATTATGATGTTAAGATGTGTTAGAAAATCTTTGAGTAAATTTTGAGCATGAAAGTTGAAAAATATGATTTTTAGTATTTTTATGGAATTTAAATGAGTAAATTTGTAGAAAAATAAAGAAAATAGATTTAAAAATAAGATATGATGTTCTTGATGTTAAAATGAATTTTTGAAGATGTGTTCTTCAAATTCATGAGAGAAATTTGAAGATTTGAAGATGAATTGAATTTATTAGAAAATATATATATATATATATATATATATGTATAAATTTCGAAAAATGAGTATATTATATATATTGAAAAATTTCATTAAATAAAAATGAAATTGAGAAATAAATGAGATGCTAAGACTATTTTTGAAAGAATTGAGTAGAAAATAAAGTACCATGAATTTTTTATGAATTTTGAGAGATATATATATATATAAATAAATATATATATATATATATATAATAATAATAATAATAATAATAATAATAATAATAATTATAATAATAATTATAATAATAATAATAATAATAAAAGGAGAATAATGAGAAAAAGAAGTCAATAAGAGTATGAGTATAAAGAAAAATATTTCTTTGATTGATGATGATGTTGGAATGATGACAAATGAAAATATGATGTGAAATTGGATGTTAGTGTTGAAAGAAAAATAATATTAGTAATATCAATATTTGAGAATAAAAAGGAAAAATAAAATAAAAAGAGATAAATTTTCTATATGAAATAAGTTAGAGGTTATGAGTATGAGATTAAGAGATAAGATGTTCGTATTTGAGTTCGTTATTGCAAACGAGAAGTTAAAAGAATTATTATTAAAGAAGAAGTAATAATAATAATAGAATAGTTGAATTAAATGGAATATTTTCATTAGAAATGAAAATGTTTGAATAATGTGAGTTATAAGATGATTGTTCTTTAAATGTGCTTTGAGTGCTTAATTGATGTGATGAGATGTTATTCGAGTAAGAAAAATGATAGAAATTGAAGAAACGAGCAAATGAATATATTATGTGAGAAAAATAATATTTTTAAGAGTTAAAAATATTTTATGATGAGTAATTGATGACATATGATGTAATAAGTGCTTTAATGATGTTAATTGAGTAGAGTTAAGCAAGTTTGCTTTTTGAATCGCTTAAAAAAGAGTTAAGATGTAGAAGTTATCGAGCAGTAAAGTTTTTGCGAGAAAAGCCGAGTTTTTATTAAATAAAATGAAAATTGAGTTTTAAATAAAAGAAAAGATAAAATAATGATTATTTTATTCTAAATATTTAGTTGAGTATTAAATACGTATATGAGTACATGTTTTGAGTACGTATTTTGAAGAAAATGATGACGTATGAATACGTATTTTGAGGAAAAATAATGGCGTATTTTTGAGTCAAGAAATATGAAATATAAGTTTGATTATTTAAATTCAAAAATGATTATTATTAAATGAGTTTAACGAAATAATTTTTTCGTTAAAGAGTCGAAGTTGTGAGTTTAAAAACTAAAAGCCGAGCAATAATTCATTATGATGAAAATATGACTAAGTTATAAGTTATTAAGTGATTATGTCTAAGATATAAGATAGTTATGGAAGTTTAACACTTAAATGTGTGATTATGTTAAGACTGAGTTGTTTATATAAACTTTGATGTTTGAGTATGATTAAACGATTAAGTATGATTAACCTCTTTAGTACGATAATTGCTTATTTAATATAAGTGTTTGAGATGTTGATACTGATGCTAGAGTATGATAACGATGTGTGAGTATTGATGTGAATACGTGATTGAAATGTGAATTTTTGATCTCCGATGTGATGTTTGATCTCTGATGTGAGTATTCGATTATTGAAATAAGTGCTTAACTGCATATGATTTATATATGATGAAAATAGTTAAGATTTGATGGTATGATTTGTTGAGTTCATGTAAATTGAATTTATGAGAAGTTTAAGACGAGTTAAGTAGTAACTTATCAATTTCTGTGAAGATTAAGATATTAGAAACGAGAATCAGAGTTCGAGAAATAATTAGAACCGAGTAAAGACGATGATTTGAGGGCGAGAAAATGAGAAAGTTATTGACGTAGAAAAGTTTAGATAAGTTAAGAATAACCCGACTCAAGTAGAAGTCCATCAGCCGAGCCCTAAGTCTATTTTACGTTTTCGAGTTGATAAGCTCGAGTTTAATCGATGTTGTTATTGAAGGGCCGAGCGGGACTGTAAAATAATCGGGAAAAGCGAAAAGTAAGCAACCCCGACTTCAAAAGACCAGAAGCGAGGTGGGCTTTTCTGAACCAAAACTCCGATGAATGCTATTACTTATTGAATAATATTATGTGAGCTTTTAAAATTAATTGACTTGCCATTTATCTGAGTTTGGTATGCTTTATCATCTACATGAATATTATATCCTGTGGAAAATAGGAACCCACGTGTGGTTAATTGATTGATGAGGTGACTGTGAGCTTTACTTCGGTTTAGCCGGTCACAGTGTTTGAGAAGGAGGCCTACTTCTCAGCACAAAGTTGATGTGGTAGATGATTTCATACCTATTATATAATTGTGTGCACACATCTTTTAAAAGAAAAATGTTTTATGCATTCACAAGTAAAATGATTTCAAGTATGCTAACACTTGTGATGCAGTGGCAAGGCAAGTTCAATTATATAGCTCTAAGAGCAAGCTTTTAAAATTGTTTTTGGCAATGTGTTCACTGAGTACGAAGTACTCAGCCCTGCATGTATTTCTAAACGTGCAGGTTAGCTATGGATGAGGATGGTTTGGATGGTCTTGGTGGTGTGTTAATCTTTTGGAAGTTGAGTCGACAGTTATATGTCTTCATACATGTAATTGTTGTGAGCAAGTGATGTCTCCGCTGCTTATCAATCTTTTGATATGTTAATATTTTGATAACTTTGATATCAATGAGTTGTGAGCTCAAAACAATGCTTTGAAATTTCATTTAAAAACCCTACTTTTGAACTGTATGATGTCGTTAAACTTAACTCTATTTTTGAGAACTTTGTAAATTATTAAACTCGTTAATCATTGAGCTATGTTATGAAAGTCTGTTTATATTTATATCATGTTGAAACCTTATTTCCTTTGATCGAATTCTTGTTGAGTCGAGTTCTATTTGTTGGTTTCATAGTTTTAATTCATTCGGGTTAGGGTTTAAAGTTGAGTTGAGATAAAAGTGGTTTGTTATTTGATGGTTTCACCTTCACACTCCAATGGAGTCTGATCGTTCCTACACACCGGATTTCGGACTGTGATAGGTTCTATCTAGCTGACGACATTTATCCATGTTGGCCGACCTTTGTGAAGACTCTCCCCTGCCCGACCGAGCCGAAGAGATGTTTGTTTGTGAGAAAACAAGAAGCCGCACGCAAGGACGTGGAAAGAGCTTTCGGTGTACTCAAAGCTTGTTGGGCAATAATTAGTAGGCCGACGTGTTCCTGGTTCCGAGAGACTTTATTAGACATCATGTATGCTTGCATTATTTTGCATAACATGATAGTTGAGGATGAGGGCGTTTCTGTAACTAATTGGAGCCCGGACGAAGAAACAACCTCTACAGCCCAAGCGAGTTCGAGTACGCGACAAGGAGCCCCGGATAGCTTTCGAGACTACCTGAAGCAGAAAGAAAGCCTTCGAGATCAAAGAGCACATGCAAAACTCGAGGATGATTTGATCGAAGAAATTTGGAAACGCTTCGGAGATGGCATGTAATTTTTCCTTTTTTCATGTATGTTTTTAATTTAAATTAATAAAAGATTTTTATGCATTAAAAAAAGGGCGAGCTCGAGCTCGCCAATGTGGGTTCAGCGAGCTCGCGACCACGTGACAACCCAAGTGGACAGCGAGCGCTAGGGCTAGGAATTCAGTTAACCACGGTTAACCTTAACCTAAATTTTGGTTAACCTAACCTTAAAAACACGAAATCATTAACCATGACCTAATCATGGTCGGTTTTCGGTTAACTAATCGGTTATTTTTCGGTTAACCAATAACCAACAAAATAACCAAAATTCAACATATATGTATAAAATCATCACAAGTCCAAGATCAAGTCTCAAACCAAAAACTAGAGTTACCGAACAATCTAATGCAAATAGAAAACTAAAATCAACAACAAAGATTCTAATACATGCCAAGTTCAATAATATTCAAAAAAACACACATATCATATCAAGTAACTTTAATTAGGGCTCCGGGAATGAGGGGTGGCGGCTTAACTTTTAACTTATTTTGACATTTTGTATTTTCTTTAATTCTTTCTATATTATATCTATTTAATATAAATTTTATATTATTTTTTAATTTTATTCGGTTATTTTGGTTAACCGACACGGTTATTCAATTAACCAATAACCGTCAATTTTTTTGAGTCATTAACCATTTACCGTGTATTAATCATTTTATATAGTTACTGATTAACCATTTACGACGGTTAATGGTTAACCATCAATTTAACCAATTTACCACGATTATTTTCCCGACCCTAAGATAGCGCGCTCAAATCATCGCGGTTGCACAAAGCCTAATACTAAATTACCATTTGCATGTTTACTCGAAAAAAAAAATTACCATTTGCATGTTACTGTCCCCATTTAGAACCAAAAGACAAAAAGTTGTCCAATTAGTCCGAACAGAGAGAATTGGACAGCCCCAATATCAATTCGAAACTATTTCCTAAATCGAAACTAAAGTGGATTGGCTGGATTTACGTACACATACGGACGCTTTTTTTCAGGGGAAAAAAATTTAAGTCCAATTAAAAGTTGATGGGGTGAAATAATATGAGTAATCTTTCCGAATCTCGTTGGCTCAGTCAGTCAGTGGCCGCTACCTGACCGGCTTTACCGGCCGGAAAAATCCTCCTAGCCCTAACTTGGTTCTCCTCTAATTCCAATTCTCGAATCCAATTGATTTGAACAAACAACGAGTATTTTTCATATCCAATTCAAGTGAGTTTGTCTTAACCCATTTTCCATCCTCTTTTAAAATTCGTTTCTTTTTCATGATTTTCTCTAGTGAAGCTGTTTACGACGACATTTGCTTGTTTCAGAGCTCAATTCGTTTGTTTCAATTCAGAATATGTGTAATTGTGTTAATTTTTATGAAACTTACCGCAAGTTCTTCGCCCCTCTTTGCTGCATTTCCAAGATTCTATCAAACTTTCCCTCTTGTCAGCTTCAGCATTAACATCATCATTATTATTGTGCAAATTCATATGATCTTCGCACATGTAATCCACAGTTTGATTTTTTTCCTTGGTGTTTAGTCGTATTTTGAGGATATGGCTTCTAATATGGAGCCAGTAACACCAGGGAGTCGGCAAAAGCAAGATCTGGCTTGGAAGCATTGCCAAATGTTTAGAAACGAAGGTAGGGTTGAGCTAAAGTGTATCTATTGTGGGAAAATGTTTAAGGGTGGCGGAATTCATAGGTTTAAAGA
Source organism: Schizonepeta tenuifolia (assembly GCA_029490685.1). Taxonomy (NCBI): domain Eukaryota; kingdom Viridiplantae; phylum Streptophyta; class Magnoliopsida; order Lamiales; family Lamiaceae; genus Schizonepeta; species Schizonepeta tenuifolia. The sequence continues at coordinate 78,186,391 of CM055958.1, forward strand.
ACACCTCGCCGGCCAGAAAGGGAATGGCGTTACTTGTTCAAGAGTTCTTCCTGATGTACGGGTACAAATGCTCGAGATTCTGAATAATTCTGTTCCGAGATCGAAGAAAAAAGCGAAACTTGCACAAGTGATGCCCGCTTGTGATAACCCTAGGATCAGTGGGGCCGAGGTAGATAACAATGGTCGTTGTTTCATTAGTGATGAGAATGTGAATGTGCCCGTTTATGATGATCCCCCTCGGATCAGTGGGGTTGAAGTAGCTAACGATAGTTGTGGTTTGAATAGTGATGGGAATGTGCATGAGACCCCTTATGGTAATCCTCGGATATGTGGGGTTGAAGTAGCTAGAAATAGTTGTTATTCGAGTAGTGATGGGAACATGGAGGCCGTTGGGAATAGAGAGGATGGTTTGAGTGGAAAAACAAGTGTTAGAAAGAAGAAAGGAAGGGTGACGAAAGCCCTTGATGTTGCTAACTCTAACACTGCAGTTTTTGCTGCTCTTCCTGCCCTGAATTCAAAAAAGAAAGTTAACTTAGTTGATATGGCTGTAGGCCGTTTCTTCTTCGACGTTGGATTACCTGCAGATGCTGTTAATTCTGCTTATTTTCAACCATTGGTTGATGCAATAGCTTCTCAAGGCGCAGGAGCTGTTGGCCCATCCTACCATGATCTTAGGAGCTGGATTTTAAAGAATTCAGTTCATGAAGTGAAGTATGACGTTGATCAATGCACAACAGCTTGGGGAAGGACTGGTTGCTCGATTTTAGTGTACGAATGGAGCTCAGGAAAGTACAAAACATTTGTCAACCTTTTTGCATGTTCTCCAGAGGGTACAATCTTTTTGAGGTCAGCTGATATATCACATGCTATAGATTCTGCAGATGTCCTTTATGAATTGTTAAAAGAAACGGTGGAACAAGTTGGCTTGAGAAATGTTGTGCAAGTGGTAACCAGCAGTGAGGAACGGTGTGCTATTGCTGGGAAAAGACTTATCGACACTTACCCAACTATTTTTTGGACGCCCTGTGCTGGTTATTGCATTGATCTGATGCTTCAGGACATAAGAGAACTACCCACAGTGAAGATGATACTTGACCAGGCAAAATCCATCACGTCGTATATCTACTCAAATACCACCACTATAAATATGATAAGACGATACACATCTGGAGTGGATTTAGTTGATCTGGGAACTACTCGATCATCTACTGATTTTATGACATTAAAAAGGATGGTAAATGTCAGTCATAATTTGCAGTCGATGGTTACATCTGAGGAGTGGATGGGAAGCTCTTACTCGAAGAAAACAGAAGGTTTCGCAGTGCTAGACTCTATCTGTAGTCAATCATTCTGGTCCATGTCTGCTTCAATAATACGTCTGACAGACCCAATTTTGCACCTATTAAGAGTAATCGGTAGTCAAAAGATGCCTTCCATGGGATTTGTACACGCAGGGCTGTACAAAATCAAAGAAGCAATAAAAAAGGAACTTGTTACCCGGGGTGAATACTTAGTTTATTGGAGTGTTATAGATCACAGGTGGGAACAACTTCAGCGGCACCCTCTTCATGCGGCTGGTTTTTATTTGAATCCTAAACATTTTTACAGTCTTGAAGGAGATGGACATCATCATATTCGATCACTAGTGTATGATTGCATAGAGAAACTGGTTCCTGACCCAAATATCCAAGATAAGATTATGAGAGAAACAGCCTCGTACCAAAATTATACAGGAGACTTTGGGCGGAAGATGGCCATCCGAGCAAGGGACACTATACATCCCAGTGAGTCTTCTTTCTGATTTACACTGTTAATTGTTGTGTATCATTTTCTGCTACAGCTAAATCAACTAATCGTCTCTATTTTGTTATGAAGCTTTTCACTGGTTTCCTGATTAGTTTGTGAATATAAAAGAAATAATTAGCAGTACTAGCATTGCAATGTACCCATGCACGCACGCAGAACTGACTGCAATTTTTCATGTTGTGGCTAGAAAAGTAAAATTTGCCAATAAGCTAAATATGGGAAGATAAATTAGCCTGTGAAAATATGTTTAACCTTATTTATCCTGATTATTGCTTGATATGTTGCGCCCTGCAATCATCTTGTTTTTTTCCTCAATTTACTGTTGTTAGCTGAGTGGTGGCTAACATATGGTGGGGAATGCCCCAATTTGGCTCGCTTGGCTATCCGCATTCTCAGCCAAACTTGCTGCTTGATCCAGCATAAGGTAGATAAAGCTATTCTTGAACGAATGCATGAGAGCAAAAATTGGTCGGAGCATCAAAGGCTAAGTGATCTTGTTTATGTTCAGCACAACATGTCCTTGAAGCATATGTAAGCATGAAATTTTCCCTTCTATTTGATATTCTAAAACGTTGTAGTTAAGTAATTTTAAAGTCAAAATGAGCTAACTAATTGATTCATAGGGGTTCCGGCGACAGACAACAGAAAGCTTTTGATCCTCTTTCTTATGAGCACATTGAATTAGTTAAAGAGTGGGTAACGTCGAATGAGTTTTCCTCAGAGGCTTCTGATAAGGGATGGATGGATGTTGAGCCTCCTTATGGTAATGTTATTCCCTTAAGCCCACAGATTAATGATGTTGCAGCCCTTGGTGCAGGTAATGCAGTGTTACGCCAATATTATATAGATTATGATTTATTATGTTTAGTTATTATATGATATAACTGTTTAGTTATGATATAATAACTAAACATAATATATCATAATCTATAGTATGGGTGTATCATTCAACTATGTCCAGAAAGATTTGTATGAAGTAAGAGTTTTTGGCCTCATAATTCCCACTTTGCAGGTTTTGATGATTATGAAGTCTTTTATGGGGTGAAAGACAATGCAGAAGAAACTGGAGATGAGAACATTGGGACTACTGATGCTAAGACCATATTTCCAGGTATGTCGAATCCACTAGCCGAGAAGGTTAAGTATAGTTTCTAATTGATTTATTCGATGTCTCCCTGAAATTTCATGTGGTAATGATCAAACTTCTTGTTACGATATTTATATAGCTGAGATTGATGTACTTGGTAAACTAAATGAATCGAGCAATACAAATTCTTCGTACAAAACACTAGTTATTAGGAATCTCTCTCTAATGATCACATCTTCGCAATTTATTCTTGTATCATATGCCTCAATCAAACAACATTACATTCGTTGTAAGCAGATTTAAAAAAAAAAAAATGATAATGAGATACGATGTCATTCCAGAGGTACGAGAGATTTGTCATTGTGAAATCATATCCTCTTAACAGCAACCATAGGATTTGGAGAATTTAAGAGTGAGAATGAAGAGCATCTCCTTGAGAGGGAGGAGAGGGATTTATTTCGCATACCAATTGTTGATGCCTTGATTTTATATAGTCCCAATGGCACCAGCAGGTGTGTTTGTTCTTCTCGATTTGTGAAAGACGAGGGAGCAGAGGTGGAGGTGTCAGCCTTAAGAGGCGGCGGCTTTGGGACGATGTGGTGGGGAACTCGCACAATTTTGCAAAGTCTAGGGTTTTTAAGTAATAAATTGAAGTTGAGGTCATTTAAATGTGAAAATCCTTTTTTTCTGATTGCGTTCTTTTTGTTTTTTAAACTTGAAAAACAGCTTGTTTGGTTTGGTAATTTCTGTTTTGTTTCTATTCAATTAAGGTGGTGCAGAAAGATGGACTTTGAACTGAAAGAAGTCGAATTAAGTCGTAGCATGGAAATGTCGCCGAATGTACCATATTATTGTCGTCGTCTTGTTTGTTTCTGCTACATCGTGATGGTGTCAATGCTAGGCAGTGTTGACTCTGAGGATGTTCATCAATGGTGCAATAATGTAGATAAGCGAGAGGGCGTTCAGGTGGATTTACGATTTCCTTTTCTTTTTTCCTACCTTTCTCGGTGATACGGCCAAGTTTGCAAATTGGAGTATCTGATAACCAACCTTTTAGAGAATTAGCTTGTAAGTTTTTTTCTTTTTTTTTCAATAATATGTTAACAGTTAAGCAGTGTGCATGCCTATGCCTTTTTAGTGTTACTAGTGCTGTAAAAACAATGATTATTCTAAATAAATATTAATGATTCGAATAATATTTTAGTTTAATTTTATATTAATATTTATAATTTTTATTCATTTAATTGAATTTTAGCAATTACATTCAATCATTAATTTAAAAATAAAGAACAATGAAAATATTTAGTTGTGAATAGTGCCATAATTTTTCTTGTATTATTAACCTTCTAAAAATTACAAAAGTACCAAGTATGTCAAAACTTGATAACTATTTATACTTTAATTTAATTATTTTTTTAGTGTTGTCATAAAAATATTATCATTAAATAAAATAAGTGAATATAATTTCACTAAAGTCTCCTAAAAGAATGACTTATTTATCTGAAGATAAATTTTCAAAACCCAAAAAATGGCTTATTCTGAATTATGATTTGTATTACTCAAATTTAATTAGACATTTGCTTGAGAGTGAATTAATATCAGTTTCATAACTATACAATAGAAGAAATTAAGCAGTTTTTTTATAATTTGATTCCAATTAATTAATCCAGCACGATTGATAAATGATGGTTAATATTTTGCTACTAATTGCTAGCTAAGGGTATCAATTTGCCTCTATTCTTTTTGGCAAGGATCTTAATTGTTGAAAACATAATAGGAACAGAAGGAAAATCATAAGAAACTGTTGGGAAATTTATTAGTATGAGTTTTGATGAATTCCAAAACCAACTGACCCCAACCTAGTAGATGTTGTCAGTTCCTAATGTTAGCTGTTAGGCTCGCTGTTTGAGCAATGTTTAGATTTTATCTTTACAGATCTCCAGCTGAAGACGGCAACCCCGGATGAAAGATCAGATGAGGAACATCAGTTACAAGACTGCCTGATGAGAGAGCTATGCTTTTTGACAGCGGAGAGTTCAAGCCAATTGTTCAGTTGGAACTTCAGCTATAGAATGTCATCCGATAAAGAGAAAGTTTCAAGAAGGGGGAAGTTATAAAGAAGTCTCAACATGAAGTTCAAAGTCAGTTGAGAGTTCAACGGTTCAGACAGAACATCAGCTGAAGACCATTCGGATAAAGATCAAGACTTTCAACCGACTAACCGAGGTTGACTGTCAGAAAGGTTTGAATTTGAATTTCAAAAGGAAGTCACATGAGGGTTTGACCGTTCAGTCATTACCCCATTTGGCCCAACACAAGGCTGTCTCAGATGGAAAACAGAAGAACTCAGATGCCATATCGGGAAAGTCTGCAGAGATGAGAGACAAACCATCGCTTTCAACGATCAGAGATCAACAGCTCCTCCAACGGCTAGTTGATACTCCCCGCCTATAAATAGAGGCCCTCATTCATTCGAAGATGTGAAAAGACACACACGTTAGAAGAAATCTGAGAGCGAAAAGAAAAGAGCAATATTCTTCCCGAGCTGAACTGAATCTCTTAGAACATAACCTGTTGAGGGTTCTAGAGTTAGATAGTTTTATTTGTGTCTTTAGATCGAACCTTGAGAACATCACTTAGTGAGAGTTCGTAGAGAGTTAGATCGCAGCTCACCTTCCGTTCGAGCTTTTAGTTGGAAACATATTTTCTTTTTCACCTGAAAAGGTTTAGGATTCTACTCTTCCTGCAACTGAGTAGCTAGGTCGTTTAGTACCCGTAAACTAAACTGTAAGGTTGATAAGTACCCGCAAACTTATCCATAACGGTTGCTCAGCCCGCGTAAGCTGAGTGGTTTGTCCAGAAGAACTTGGACAGAGTTGTGTGGACTCACAACTCCCCGTGGACGTAGGAGGGTTATCTCCGAACCACGTTAAATTCTATGTGTCTGTGTTTATTTGTGTTCAGTTACTTATAGCATTTTTCAACTGACCAAACTAACCGGCATACAAACTGCATATTTGCATATTCAACTGTTTTGGTTTTTGACCAACCAAGCATAAAAGCGTGAGTTGTTATAACGAGTTTATTTTCCACCACATTCCGCACCGCACAACTCTTTCAGCTGAGGTTGCTTACTCAGCTGTGAGATTCCAACTGAGTCTTTTTACTCGGTTGAAGTATTTTTCCAGGGTTAAGTTTTAAAATCCTAACTGGTGTATACCCCCCCCCCCATACACCAGTAACTCGTTTTGGGACCATCAAGTGGTATCAGAGCAGTGGTTCAAAAGATTGGTGACTCTGTTTCACAAGGTGTGAATTCGAGAAATTTTCTTCAGTGGTCAACTGAACAGATCTTTTCACGCTAGTGCATATTTGCTTGCATATTTGTTCTGTTTGTTGTGTGCAGATGGACGTCAAGGACAAGATCGTCGTCATGTTCTCAGTAGTCAATTATACATCATGGAGAACACGGATGAAGAAAATCCTACTTTCGAAGCATCATAGGATGCAACAAGTTCTTTCTTCCGGACCGATCGTCATCAAAGAAAGAATAGCTCGCACTCCCACAAATCCTAACGATGGAGATACAATGGTGGAGTATGTGGAGAAACAGCCAGAAGACTACACTCCAGAGGAGGCCAAGGTGAGCCAGTTGGATATCTGGGCTCAGAGCACAATAATGTCCACAGTTGGACAAGATTATCTGCCTTGGATAGAGGAGTGTGAGACTGCAAAAGAGATGTGGGACATCCTGGCATCGCTGAGTGAAGGAAGCGACGAGACAAAGGAAAACAAGTTCTCACATGCATGTCAAGATTTCGACAACTTCAGTCTGCGACCTGATGAGACCATCGATCAGCTAGAGCTCCGGTTTATGGACATCATCAGAAGAATCCAGTCCATCCGAAGAGAAAAATACACACTAAGAGAAATCAATCTCAAAGTGTTGCAAGCTCTACCGGCTGAGTGGGATACTTTCACCAATATCCACGAGAGCCGAGCTGACCTTGGTGAGATGGGAACTGAAAGATTGTTCTCAATCTTAAAAGGAAATGAGTATAAGGTCAACAGGAAGAGATCGCAGTCCTCAGGTCAGACAAGTAGAATTGAGGATGTTGGCTCAGCCTCAAAGTCAGTTGCTCTCCGAGCTGACTACTCGAAATCGAGATCATCGAGGCCAACCAGATCGGCTGACACGACTGCAAAGGAGCAAAGCAGAGAGGAACTGCAACAGAACATTGCAGCCTTGTCAAAGAAGCTAGCCGACATGGACACTCGGTTCGGCAAATACAAACGATTCTACAAATCAAACCGAACTAGAGACAGCTCGAAGCCAGTCACTAATGGTTGCTTCGAATGCGGCAAGGAAGGACACTTCAAAGCTGACTGTCCAGACCTCTCAAAGAAAGAAAGGGAAGCGTTGAGGGCCAAGCAATCTGCAAAGAACAAGGCCATGGTAGCAGAAGAAGCAGCTGACGATATGGATATCTTCACTGATACTAAAGATGAAGAAGAGCTGACTTCTACCAACAACGCCATCAGTCAGGATCAATGCCTCATGGCACTTGGAACAGACCAAGATGATATTGAGGTACAATCTAATCCTGCTCAGTTAAATTCTTCCAATACTTCTAACATGCAGGAATCTCTGGACGATGAGTTGGAACCCTCCTGGAGTGATTTTCAAGAACTCAGTGAAGAACTGCTTCAGCAATCGGTTGAGTTTAAGAGTCTTCAAGCTCAGTTCACCAAACTTGAAGATTCCTTAACCGAGAAGGACGATCTGATAAAAAGCCAAACCGAGGAGATTGAAAATCTCAAGAGTCAGCTGAATGAAGCTAAGGCTCCAACTGATGAGGAGTTGACAAAGCAGATCAAGGAACAGCAAGGTCAAGTGAAAAATCAAGAGGCTCAGATCGAACAGCTGATAAAGAAGTCAGATGGACAAACCGAGCAGATAACCGTCCTCGTCAAGGAGCTGCAAACTGAGAAGGACAATCTAATCAAGTTGTATCAGTCATCCAAGATCATAGAGAATCTTATCAGTTATAGTAGACAGATGGATGACGTGTCAGGACTTGGTTATGATGTTGTCAAGGATACTGGAATTCCACCAACAACCTTCATCAAAGCTGTAGAAGTCACAGCTGTCGAGTCAAACACAGCTGAGTCTTCAGAAGCTAATCCAACCTCCACCTCTCAGCAAGTTCAACCGACCAATACTACCACACCTGAGAAGGAAAAAAGAACAGTAGACGAAGGACAGAATATTCCATCGGTTGGGACATCAACCGAGGGGGAATGTTCCAAAAGTCAAAAGAGGAATCAGAGGCGTCGAAGGCATAATCTCAACCGAACTCAGAATCAGAACCGACCTCTGCATCAACCTCAGAGTCAACATCAGAAAGAATGGAACCGACCGCAGAACCGACAAGGGTTCAATCATCTGAATCAACAGCGGTTCCAACATCAGTTCGACCAAAGGTTCCAACGAAGTCAACCAATGAGGAACAGGTCGAACAACTGGAGATATTCATGCCATAATATGAATCATCAACAGGGCATGAACAGCTACAGACAACCCTCAGGGAGTTGGAATCAGAATCAGCCACAAAGATTCCAACATGGCGTCTGATCTCATAGACAAACTCAACAGGATAAGAATCGCCATCAAAACAGGAGGAAAGCCTCACCTCCTAAAGTTCAACATGGGAGAAATCCAACTCCTCCCAAGAAACAGAACATCAATACTAACAACAAGCCTAAGGATAACCGAGGTGTTGTTATAGTTGATGATGAAAGAAAAGTGATCTGGAATGATAAATCCATCCGAGTTTACAGGGAAAAGCGACGCACAGTTCCAGGGGGAACCCTTCAGGACCCAACTGAAATTGGGGACCTAAGTGAGTTTCTCTTTGCAGGTACAGGAGAAACAGCTGAGGAAGAAGAAGGCGTCTGCTACAATGTGGGTGATGGATAGTGGATGCTCGAAACACATGACAAATCTGAAGGATTTGCTCGGAAGTTTCGTGGAAAAAGAAGGACCCTCAGTTACTTTTGGTGATAACTCAAAAGGTTACACCAGAGGTTACAGTACCCTTGAAACCAATCATGTTTCAATATCTAATGTCTCTTATGTTGATGGATTGAAGCATAACTTGCTCTCCATCAGCCAATTCTGTGATAATGGTTTCTCTATCAAGTTTGATGCACAGGGTTGCAGGGTTAAAGATGTCGGATCAAAGCAGGTGATATTGTTGGGAAATCGATCACCAACTGGGAATGTCTATTACGCTGACTGGAACAGCAGCCTCCCTGACACCTGCCTGTTATCAAAGAGCAGTTCTGATGTGAGCTGGTTGTGGCACAAAAGGCTCAACCATCTGAACTTCAAGACGATGAACCGACTCGCCAGACAAGAACATGCAAGAGGCATACCTAACCGAGTGTTTTCAACAACACACATCTGCAGTGCATGCCAGCTGGGAAAGCTCGCTAGATCCTCCTTCCGGTTGAAGTCAACTCCCTCAACCGATCGAGTGTTACAGCTGATCCATATGGATCTCTTCGGGCCAGTTACACCAAAGAGCATAAATGGCAACGAATATACACTGGTTGTAACTGATGATTACTCGAGGTACACGTGGACCATCTTCATGCGCCACAAGAGTGAAACCCGAGATGAGCTGCCCAAGCTGATGAATCGGATATCGAACCAACAAGAGATAAAGATCATTTCTATCCGATCAGATCGTGGAACCGAGTTCCTAAATGAAACCATCATCGATTATTGTGAGAAGAATGGAATTACCCATCAGACATCAGCCGCGCGTACTCCGCAACAGAATGGAGTAGCTGAGCGAAGGAACAGAACGCTGAAGGATGCAGCCACATCCATGTTAGCCAGCTCTGCTCTCCCAAAGAGATTTTGGGCTGAAGCGATCAACACTGCATGCTACACTCAGAACCGGTCTCTTATAACCAAGCGGTTGGGAAAGACACCATATGAGCTATGGAGACGCAGGAAGCCAGATATTTCTTATTTTCGCGTCTTTGGTTCTAAGTGTTATATTCACAACAATGGGAAGACTCAGTTGAAAACTTTTGATGCCAAAGCTTCGAAGGGCATATTTCTTAGATATGCTGCTCGAATCAAGGTATACAGAGTTTTCAACAACAGCTCTCGTGTTGTGGAAATAACACCTCATGTTAGTTTTGATGAATCTACCTTTGAGTGCAGGGAACAGGTTAAAGGACAACAAGCAGATCCAACTGTTCCACCAGTTCTCACCAGATCGCAAGCTCTAAGGGAAAAGAACCTAGCTGAACCACTGATTTGGGCAACTGAGGATGTGGATCCATGCTCCTCTGAAGATGAATGCGAAGACCCCAGCTCATCCCAAGGGGGAACTTCAGCTGATGCTTCTCCAACTGCATCAGCATCCGAAGCCCAACCGAGTCCAGTTCAAACTAATGTCAATGTTGAGGATCCAGACTCAACAGCTAATCAATCACCAGCTCTAAAGACTCCAACTCAGATTTCAGAACAGCCACAGTTGGAAGAAGAAGGAAGACACAACCGAAGATGGTATGAAGTCCATTCCACTGACAACATCATCGGTGATCCAACCGAGGGTGTGCGTACAAGGAGCCGAGTTGCAAATCCAGAATCAACTGAAGAAAACTCCAACACTTATGCTCAATATGCTGAGGAGTTGGCAGTTCTAGAGGAGTTCGAGCAAGCTGGAGATGTTGCCATGATCTCTTGCTTTGTAGCTGATGTACCAGAACCGAAGAATGTTGGGGAAGCTCTCAACTGTGTTCACTAGACAACAGCCATGCAAGAAGAACTGAATGAGTTTCTACGCAACTGTGTATGGGAGTTGGTAGAAAGATCAAATGGTGTCAAGGTGATTGGATTGAAGTGGATTTTCAAAAACAAGAGAGACGCTATTGGATTCATAGTGAGGAATAAGGCAAGGTTGGTAGCTCAAGGATACTGCCAACAAGAAGGAATCGACTTTGAAGACTCTTTCGCGCCAGTTGCAAGGCTGGAAGCCATCCGAATCTTTCTAGCTTATGCCGCACATCACAAGTTCAAAGTGTATCAGATGGATGTGAAGTGTGCATTCCTCAACGGAGATATCAAGGAAGATGTGTATGTTGAACAGCCTCCTGATTTTGAGACTGGAGATGGAAGAGTGTACAAGTTGAAGAAAGCTATCTATGGTCTAAAGCAAGCGCCAAGGGCCTGGTATGACACTCTTTGTGGTTTTCTACTGAACTCAGGATTCAAACGAGGATCAGTTGACAAAACCCTGTTCACCATCAAAGTTGGAGAAGATATACTTGTTGTGCAAATCTACGTGGATGACATCATATTCGGTTCCAAGTCGGAGGAGCTGTGCAAGAAATTCTCAGCTCTCATGAAGGAGAAGTTCGAGATGTCAATGATGGGCGAGATGAATTATTTCCTTGGGTTACAAGTGAAGCAGTCACCAGAAGGGATTTTCATCAATCAGTCTAAGTATACAAAGGAGCTCATCACCAAGTTCGGATTGCAAACAAGTAAGACAACAAGGATCCCGATGAATACTAACTGGAAGATCGAACCCGGAGCTGAGGGAAAACTCATGGATGCTAGCAAGTATAGAGGGATCATCGGTTCTTTGCTATATCTAACTGCAAGCCGGCCAGACATATCATACGCAGTTGGAGTGTGTGCTCGGTTTCAAGTCCAACCAAGAGAAGCACACATGTTGGCAGCAAAGAACATCATCAAGTATCTGAAGGGAACTGTTAATGTTGGATTGTGGTATCCAACTGACGACAATATCCAGCTGACCGGATACTCAGATGCGGATCTAGCAGGAGATCGATTGGACAGGAAGTCTACTTCTGGACACTGTCAGTTCATGGGAAGCAAGCTAGTTTCATGGTTCTCCAAGAATTAAGCATGTGTTGCTACATCTACAACCGAGTCAGAGTATATGGCTGCCGGAAGTTGTTGCATGCAAGTGTTGTGGCTGAAGCAACAGCTGAGAGATTATGAAGTTGCAACTGGACAGGTTCCAATTCATTGTGATAGCTCGAGTGCCATAGCTATCTCTCTGAATCCTGTTCACCACTCTCGGACAAAGCATATCGACATTCGTCATCATTTCATCCGAGATCATATTGAGAAGAAGGATGTGTCCATGGAGAAGATCCCAACTGAGATTCAGAGGGTTGATATCTTCACTAAACCTCTAGCCGAAGCGCGGTTCAAAATGCTTTGTGATTTACTTGGATTGTTAGATCCACCTGATAAGGAACCAGCTGAGGTAAAGAGACAGACATCTATCTGAGGGGGAAGCTCAGATAAGGGGGAATGTCAGATACGGATTGCAAACTGAAGATATCAGACATCAGCTGAACAGACGAACTCGAGTCAGCTGATGGTATGCTGCAACATTGAATCAAACGTCAGCTGAACAGACGAACTCGAGTCAGCTGATGGTATGCGGCAACTGAGGAACACAACTGAGGTATACAGCTGATCTCGACATCAGCTGGCAGGTATCATTTATGACTGAAGGTGTTATGTTCTTAAATGAGAATGTTTGAAATAAATTCAAACATTCCTGAGCTAGTCAGTTACATTAAAATAGCCATCATGTCGCATTAAATGTAAAGTACGGCTGAGCATCCATAGCCTACTTTATAGTGCGACTGGGCTGACATGAAACTGTACACCTTCTCACGCGCTGGTTGGAACTCGGATCAAAACGTCGAGTCAAAGATAGTCAACAGTCGCGTAATCTTAGTCGTTGATGGATTCGCGCCATTTAACCCCAGCCGTTGATTTCATCCGAGTCAAAGACCTATATAAGGCGAAAAATCAGGAAGATATCTCCTATTTTCCTCATTTGTGCTTATCAATTATAGCTATTCATCGTCTTCCAGTTTTCTGCCTAACCCATTTCTGCAAAGAAATCTTCTTTCATTTCCTATATATTACCTTTGCAGTGATTATTAATGGCACCCAAAAGCAAAAGAATGGCATCGTCCGGACCTTCCCTCGTCCCTACCACGTATGAAGAGTCATTCGATTTGTTAGTATCGAAGATTCACTTCGAGCAGATCCTCTTCGACGAGGATCTAGAGTCGCCGGTCCTAGCCCCTCTCGCCAACACTCTCCGTGAGAACGGACTACTGGAATGGGCCAAGCTCTGCCCCTCCCACTTGCTCAGGCGCCAAGTCGGAGAATTCTACGTCAATCTTGTTCGCCCCCTTGACAGTTCGGCGGGAGTTTCTACGGAGGTGTCATGCCGATAAAGAGATGTTCCGGAAAGGACGATACGTCGTGTCTCCTTCCCCATCGACGTGTCCGATGTCCTCCGGCACATCATACCAATCAACCACACCGCCACCGAGTTCCTGGAGAATATTACCGACGAACAAGCTGATGAATTTCTTCAGGATGCTTTGATCGAGCCGGAGCGATTGAGGAGCAACATGCAACGAACAAAGCTGAAGCCGGAACACCGCCTGTTGTTCGATGCCGTGTCGAAGGTAGTGTTCGGATACAGTGGTGCGTTCGGCGACATCAGCCGACCTAAATTGAAGTAGCTGGTGGCCCTGGAGCACCGACACCAAATCAACTGGTTCCAATATTTTCTGAACCAGTTGATGGTGGAAAAGTCGAAGATCTCTGAGACTACAACCGAGTCTGGAGAGAAGCTGCTGAGTGTGAAGGGCACGCTCAACTTCGGCTGCAAAGTCTCCGCCCTCATCCTCCTCGCAACAAAGGACCGCAACATGGTCTGGGCTGACTGTGAGGAGACGCCGCTGAAGAAGCTGTTGTTGTTCCCGACAGCCAAGAAAGCACAGGAGGTGCTGAGGAGTGTCTACACTCCTAAGGACAAGAGGGAGTCGGGAAAGCCAGCTGAGTCAACAGCTGAAGGGGAACAAGCTGCTGCTCGCCCCGCAAAATCCAAAGCCTCACGTCGCCGAGCTGACGCTGAGAAGGAGTCGACTGACGAACCTGCCCAGAAAAAGTTAAGGGTAAGGCTCAAGAAGTCCACCAAGAAGGCAGCTGAGGTGCCAACTGATGAGCCAACTGATGTTCCAGCTGATGAGTCAGCTGATGAGCCAGTTGAGGTTCCAGCTGAGGAGCAAACTCCAGTCGAGAAGGGAACGCAGGTTGAGTCCACACCTGCTGAGGAGCGTTCCGAATCCAGCCGCTCAGTTGAGGCCGCATCATTTGAGATCGTACCTCGAGCCCCCAGAGCTGATGAGGCTGAGGGCATGGAGACGTCGGATGCATCCTCCTCATCTGAGGACCTCGAAGATGTTACCACCTCCCCCACAGCTGGAGAGAATATTGTACCGCCCCCAGAGCCTCTTGCTCTTTCTACCCAAACCGAGCCAGAAATTCCGAGCTCTCAGCTCGATGCCAACATCGTGACCGCTCCTTCGGCCAATGTTGAGGAAACCATTGCACCCTCTTCCCCAACTGAATCCCAAATTCTGAGCTCTCAGCTCGATGCCGATGTTGTGACCGACTCTTTGGCCAACATCGATGAACCTCTTGAACCTGAACCATACAATCTCACCCCCTCCCCAATCAACGAAGCAGAGGACCTGCAGGCTGTTGCTGAGGAGCACGAAGGCAGGGTGGCCTACTGCTTTCAAAAGCTGTTGGGTCTGTTCCCTGCGGCTCGCGACATGCCCATCTTCGCCACTCTGGGAACCGAGCTACTGTACCAGTTCCACCTGATTTTCAGCCACTGGTATGTCAAGGAGGACACGATCAGGGTGCTGAGCTGGGACAGGCTGAAGTCTGATGAGTCCCGTATCCGAGCCTACTTCAACTATTCCAACTTGGAGGTGGCATACAACAACCGGATTGCGCTGCTCACTAGACGGATGGACCAGAGTCTGGCTGAAGGGACGGACACAAGGGAGGCAGCTGGAAAGGAGTGTGTTGACTTCTTGGACAGCATGTTGGCGAAATCAGCTGACTTCCTTGAGGATGTCGATGCAGCAGCCGCCGCCGCAAAGGAAGAGGAGGAAAACCTGAAGCTGTACCTGGCAAACCGTCAAGCCATGGTCACAACTGAGCCTCTAGCTCAGTCCGCTCAAGCCCTTCCAGCTGCTCAGCTCGCTCCTTCAACAGAACAAATCTGCGAGCTAGTGGCTGAGAGGGTCAACCAATTAAGGACCGAGCTGCTCGCCAATCTCCAGCACCAACAAGATGACCAGCTGAGGGAGTTGGCAGCACAAGAGGCGAAGTATCAACAACTGGTGGAGAAGAATGCCGAGCTGAAGACGAAGCTGGATAATCTCTCCTCCTCCACCAGTCAGGACTTGTCGGAGCTGAAGTCCACTCTGTTGGGACTGAAGTCGGAGGTGAACGTCTTCAAGTCTTTGGCCGAATCAAATCTGGCCAAGTCCCAACAGACGCAGGATGCTGAATGGGAGTCCCGATTCGAGTCGCATTGGGCTGAGTTCGTTGCCTTTCGGACAGAGGTCAATGACAACCTCTCTGTCTTGAAGAAGGCAGAACAAGAGCGCCAGGACTCCGAACTGGCAAAGAAGATGGAGCTGGAGTGTGCGGTCGATGAACTCTTCAATCGTGTTCAATCAACCGAGGCCAAACTCAACTCTCTGGACGGTTCAGTAGCAAGTCTTGTTGCTGATGCCAAAAAGGGGGAAGAGAAGGAGACGGAGGGTGAAGCACAGGAAGAAGAAGAGACCCAAGAAGAAGGAGTGCCAGCTGCTCAACCATCCAAATCTCAGCTGAGGAGGAGGAAGTCTGCTGCTGCCAAGACAACCGAAGTCAGTGGAGCCAAAATGACTAAAGACTTGGAGCAGGCAAAGAAGATTGGAGTTTCCTACAGCTCCATTTCCGAGATCGCTGCCGAGCTGGATACTAAACTCGACGGGATAACAACCGAAGAATGCATAGCAGCGGCCAAGGCTATGGCTGTAGAGGAGAAGGATTACATGAACCCGAGCTGGATCAGGAAGTTTGCCGCCAGCCAGGCGAGGAGGGTGAACCAGTTCGAGGTTGAGCTGAAGAAGGTGTCTCAGAACCTGGACCGCAATGTTGCCTCCCGTAGCCGACGCCGCATCAACAAAATCCAATCAAAGGCGGAAGCTCAGTTGAAGCAACAAAGGTTGCCTCCAAAGTCCAAGGTTGAGAGTCGGTTCAGGCATACCGACAAATGGATGCCGACCGAGTGGAATGAGGAGTGGGAGCTGTTCAAGCAGGAGTTCGTAAACGACTTCTATTACAGGAAGGTTTACGCAACTGACGACCCAAGGAGAGCGTTCAAGGAGGCGTTGACCGAGTTGCACTCAGGTGACCCGGGCATGTTCAGTCAATTCAGGAGGGCCATGATTGACGCCAACCTGAACTTGAACACTGTTCCAGTTCCCAAGAGGGTTACTTATCGGCCACCTCTTCTCCTGGATTCCAGCAACCCGAACCGCACGAAGATTGCATCTGAGGCGAGGCAGGTCTGCAAGGAGCATGGAGTGGATATTTCCAAGGAGTCACCTGCTAAGAGGGAAATTTTTGTAAGGATTAATATTTTTATTCCTTCCTACTTTTAATCCATATTATTTTGAATACTAAGCAATCACAAGTGAAAAAGAATGATTCTAATGAATGGATTTGATTTGGATGAGTGTATTTTACATTTTTATTTCATATTATTATTATTATTATTATTATTATTATTATTATTATTGAAGCATTTGTTGGAAGTTTCACAATATTTTATCTAAGATCATTAATAAGAGCCTAAGAGGAGAAAATAAAGAGTAGCTAAGATATTTAATTTATCCGTGTTCAATGGTCAATGCTATGTCTATTTCCATTAAACTGCACAAATCCATTCCGAATACTTATAAAATCATCGAAGTGAACGCACCACCCTACATTAATAAAGTTTTGCGTCTGTTTTATTTTAACAAATATTTATGCATTTTAGAGCAAATACACAAAAAGGTGCAAAAAGCGCTTTCTCTAGTGGAACGAGCGACCTTTGGAAAATTCTTCTTTGTTTTTTATTCATAAATAGTATCTTGTTTAGTTTTTATATTTAAATTGTCAAAAGCAATATTTTATTCATGGCACAAATTACTTGTTAAATATATAAAAACATGTACTTTAAAACCTTAGATGAACATAAATTGTAATATACACATCATCATGTTCGTAAAATAAAACTAAAATATACAACAATCAACAGTTTAATAAAATTGTCATTGAATTGAATGGTGGTAGACGGATATGGGGAAAAAGGGCATTTGATTCTAAGACTCCTTCTTACAAATTTAAATTTTCAGATTCCTAAAAGTTAGTCAAAAGATGCATAATTCACCTACCATTTCATTTTAATTCGATAAAAAATTCAATTTTGCTATTGAGTGATGCTATTTAGCCATAATATAACTAGTCACAATTCAGTCAACATTATATGAAAATAAACCGTTTTAGATAATTTTTTTATTTATTATAAGAAGTATAAACATATATTTTATGTTATTATCATATTCTTGACTTAAATTTTGTCATAAGTGGTGTAAATATATCTCTTTCATTGTTTCAACAAAAAGCTTTGTATTCACTCTATTGTCTATATCGAGATTTTTGTTGCCTCAAAATTTAAATACTATCAACATAAATTTGTATAAACTGAATATTTAAACTATTAGAAATCATTTAGAACTTAAAATAATAAATAAATTAATTTTTCTTCTTATTTGAACTAAATTATGAGTAGCGATAATATGGCTATATAAATTTATTCTTTGCTAAAAATAGATCGTACATGCAAAGCACATTAGTTCAGCTAGTACAGATAAAGGGTATGTGCCACGAAATATTGGGATGAGCAATAATAGACGTGCTCAAGTTTAAGCATTGAATTTTCAAATAGGCTTCGTATCTTCCCTAGTTGTTTCCTTGATCTTGTGACTCTCTCTCTCTCTCTCTCTCTGTGTTTAATCCAAATTATGTGAGAATAATGGTTGAATTCTTTTGCAATAATAATTATTAAGAGAATATAATTGTAGTTGCGATCATGATGACAATTAATTATAATCCTACAGCTAAGAAATGAAAGTAAACTAGTAGCATTTTTTTTCCCCCATCGAAGATAGTTACAAGTACAAAACAAGTACTTTATTTGGTTAGGCAAACTTTAGGTACAAACAATCTAACCGTTGGTTATTAGGTGATATTAAGGAGGACTAGAGGATAATTAAGGGAATTAACGACAATTATAGATAATTATGGGATAATTAAAGGCTTAATTATGGTTTATTATCTCAAATAGCTATTTAGTTACAATTAAAATTTCTTAATTTCAATTAGAATTGTTAATCCTCAATTAGATTTTTTTTTTTTCCACACACAAGAAAACATGGTGCACAGCATCCATTCCACCGCATGGTGGGGTGCAAACAAGTGTTTCTCTTGCTTGAAATTTCAATATCAGGAAATTATTAACATCAACAGGAGAGTTTTCGCACAAACTATCCTTAGTTTACTATAATCTTCAAGTTTTCAAGCAATTGCTAAGATTGCTTCAACCTCCTAAAAAAATTTTGACCTAATCGTGCATGTACACTAAGTACGGTCTTTTTAGGTGATTCCTTTAAAACACACTGAATTATTTGTTGTAAAATCCTACTATGATCTCAATTCTCAAATATATATACATTTAAAATAATAATAATAATAATAATAATAATAATAATAATAATAATAAATTTGATATATATATATATATATATATATATATATATATTTGTATGTTTCAAGAACAACTAAATTTTAATGTAGTTCGCGCGTCGTGCTTCACATTACACTAATTGTACAACAAAGATCCAGTTGACACAAGAAGCGCGTTACAAATGCATGCATCTACATTTAAACAAACTTATCTAGTAACTTACTAACTTCTAATCTTATTTCATGCATATTACAATATAATTATAACTTTATGTTTTTATTTTTGTTTGTAACTAGTGAAACATTCTAAGAATAAAGACCGCAGCAACACGGATTGACTTGAACTTGAGATCTTTGGCCCCAATAATCAACCACTTTACCACTAAGTTAACACTTACATATACAAAAATATACAATTATTTTCTTCTAATGAATAAGGTTATCGATATATTAATATTCATTATAAGAAAAAGTATCTCAAATATTCATTATACGGAAAAGTATCTCAATATAATGAGGTAGCTTGCTGAATGTAGATAGACTTAGTCCGTTTAATTTGAAATAGTTCGATCGGTAATAATATATCTACATGTTTCTTAATTTTAAACTATGTGAACATAATCCTAGACTTTTTCCGAATAGAGAGACAAAATGTTCTTTAGTTATCCTAAGAAGCTACTATACATCAACTTTCCACTACCATCTCTTCCAAATTTTTATACTGCCTTAATGTCGTTTTCGATTAGTTTTAACATCAACATCACTAAAATCAGTCAGAGAAGAATACGTCCAACCAACTAATCTAGTTAATATATAGTAAGACAAGGGAAGAAATTTATGTTGTAAATTTTAAACCATTTCCAGCGTTGAAGATAACGAAAATTAACTGTTTATAATTAACTGACTAGTTCTTACCTGCATTCCTACATAAGCAACTACCAAATCACAATTAAAAAAACAATGCAAATTGGAAAATATGCAGACTCGTTCAATAATTTGTTGCCAAAAATGGCTATATAATGTTATAAGTTGCACCAATGAAAACCAGAATAGAAAAAGAAAATTGAAACACAAAACTTGCATAGTCTGATCTTTAGTAGCAATGTCGAGCTTCATGGAACCCCGGCTGTGGGTTCTGGTGGCTCTCATCTCCGCCTTAGCCGCGGCGGCAAATGCTGATTTGCCGCCATGGGCGTCGTCGAAGCCTTACTCGTATTCTTCACCACCACCATCTCATCCATATGTTTATAGATCACCGCCACCTCCTTCTTATAAGTATGAGTCGCCTCCACCTCCACCATACAATTACAAATCTCCACCTCCACCACCTTACAAATATGAGTCACCTCCACCTCCGCCTTATAAATACAATTCACCACCACCTCCTCCTTACAAGTATGAATCTCCTCCACCGCCACCTTATAAATACAAGTCACCACCACCGCCACCATATGTTTACAAGTCACCACCGCCGCCGCCTTACAAGTACAAATCACCACCGCCACCTCCCTACAAATATGAGTCACCACCTCCTCCTCCATATGTCTACAAATCACCCCCACCTCCACCATACAAGTACAAGTCACCACCACCGCCACCTTATGTCTACAAGTCTCCTCCTCCACCACCCTACAAGTACGAATCACCACCACCCCCTCCATATGTTTACAAATCGCCGCCGCCACCACCTTATAAGTATGAATCTCCACCACCACCACCTTACAAATATGAGTCACCTCCGCCCCCACCCTACAAGTACGAATCACCGCCACCACCACCTTACAAATATGAATCACCTCCACCCCCACCATACAAGTATGAGTCTCCACCACCACCACCCTATGTTTACAAGTCTCCACCACCACCACCTTATAAGTATGAATCACCCCCACCATCACCCTACAAATACGAATCACCACCACCTCCTCCATATGTTTACAAATCCCCACCACCACCTTACAAGTACGAATCACCACCACCACCACCCTACAAATATGAATCACCTCCACCCCCACCATACAAGTATGAGTCTCCACCACCACCACCTTATAAGTATGAATCACCTCCACCACCACCCTACAAATACGAATCACCGCCACCTCCTCCATATGTTTACAAGTCTCCACCACCACCACCTTATAAGTATGAATCACCCCCACCGCCACCCTACAAATACGAATCACCGCCACCTCCTCCATATGTTTACAAATCCCCACCACCACCTTACAAGTACGAATCACCACCACCACCACCTTATAAATATGAATCGCCTCCACCTCCACCATACAAGTATGAGTCTCCACCACCACCGCCCTATGTTTACAAGTCTCCACCACCACCACCTTACAAGTACGAATCACCTCCACCGCCACCCTACAAATACGAATCACCGCCGCCTCCTCCATATGTTTACAAATCCCCACCGCCACCACCTTACAAGTATGAATCACCACCACCACCACCGTATATTTACAAATCTCCGCCACCTCCACCTTACAAGTATGAGTCGCCTCCACCTCCACCATACAAGTATGAATCACCACCACCCCCACCATACATTTACAAATCTCCTCCTCCACCACCCTACAAATATGAGTCACCCCCACCCCCGCCTTACAAATACGAGTCACCACCACCGCCGCCCTATAAATACAAGTCACCACCACCACCTCCATATGTTTACAAATCTCCTCCCCCTCCACCTTACAAATACGAGTCACCACCTCCTCCACCTTACAAGTATGAATCACCTCCACCTCCTCCGTACAAATATAAGTCTCCACCACCACCTTCATATGTATACAAATCTCCTCCACCCCCATCCTACGATTACAAGTCACCCCCACCTCCAGTCTACTATTAGAAGTTTCAATACCATCGTATTATTTATCGATAAACACTATCAACACCAACATTACATTCAAATACAACCACGTTTTCTTTGTTTATTTACTTCAAACTCTTGTTAAAAAAATAAAGTTATTATTCTCTCTCTCCCATTATCCATAATGCTCAATTTTATTCCAAGAAGAAGTTGCCAAAGGGAGAAGAGTCAAATGATCGAGATGCCTGCTGATAAATTTTTTTCTTTGATCTTAAATGTGATTTTATGTTTCTTCATGTACTTAAGTTATATAATAATTGAAAGCTTTTTTTTTTATCAACGTCTTCCCCAAACATGAGATGGTTTGGAGCATTGTGGTTTTTATTTCAATCTGATCACACAAGTTTGTCTCGATTACAATATAAGCCTGAAGCGAAAATTCACACCTACATATAAAGTAACGTTGCATTGATGTTGATTCCTGTGTTGACGCTGAAAAGTGAAGCATAAACTACAAGAATGATATCTCCGAAAAAAAATATATATAAAAAACAAGAATAAATAATTAAACCACGTTGCTAAAAACACTATTTGATCAAATGCTATCAGTTATTCGCTAGTTTATTTCACATATATATCGGCAAGCGTACTATATGATGCAAGCAGATGTCGAATTGCAAGTATTGTAATTGACATATACTGATATTTAGACCAACAAAATTATTCGAGATAAATTAAATAAAAAACAATTAGATAAACAAATAATTGGAGTCAAATATACTTAGGGAAAAAATTAAAAGGAAAATATTAATAGGAACTCAATTGTAATGGATAAGTTAATTGAGTTCAATTAAATTAATTGAGATATATAAATAGTTGATTACATGCATGCATGATTTACTATATTCCAATAAATTCTAGCACGCAACTCCTATTTATGCTAGGGAGTAGAGAGTGGTGGTTGGTATTCCCGTTGTCCATTGTGTGAACAATTTGCAAAATCCGTCGAGCACACTGAGTCGACCTGCCACCGGTATGCGTACGGTGAAACCTCGCCGGGGCGGGCTTCAGGCGTCAAGCAGCCACCACAAACTCGCTCCCCAAGAATCAGGAGCCAGCATTCTTTCGCCCACATCAGTCCCGTGCCAAGGAGCAGCCGCACGCCATTTTAATCTACTCACTAAAATTTCTAATTTCACTAATAAAAGTGGGAAGCACTCCTAGAGCAGTTGGTGGTATTCCTCCCCTTCCGTAAGAGTCATACAAATCTCAATCCCCAGCTCCAAAAAACAGAAACAGAGTCAAATATAATAATTGTAATACATCATGCACCTTAACAGGTATAGCTGAGTAACAGAGTGCACCTTCTGCAACAAGGCAAAATTGCAATTATACCGAGTTATGAATGTACTGGCAAAAGAAACTACATGCCTCATACTCTCACCTATTCGAAAATCATGCACTCAGCTGCAATGGGGTTTGCCAGCTTACCACCATATCCAATGTTTGCTACATCAAAAATATTGAATAGAAAAACAAGTTCGTGTTGGGGTTACAGATACACCCCCCATCGACACATTATTCAAAATCTGTATAAAACCGTTTGTCATCGGTCAAAACCCAAGGCCTTATCATCATCATCGTCGTCGGCACTTATTGCTTAAGCACCACCAGATCCGTATTTCTTTCCAAAGACCATTAACTGCAGCTTATCATACCCAGCAAGCACACCAGCACCAGCAACGGCCCTCAGAATGTTTGCTCCAGCACCCTTGAATAGAGATCTGGCACCCTCATTCTTCAATATCTGAGAGAACGCATCCAATGAGCTTTTGTATTTTACTGCTTCACCTGACGTCATCATCATACGTCTCCGAACAGTATCAATAGGATACGATGCAACACCAGCACCGTTTGTGATCAGCCAACCGAGGGCAAAGCTAGCAAAGAAGCTATCCTGTAACCAACAAAAATTTCAATTACAGGTGTCAATAAGTACTATCCAAATGATTCAAATGCAGAAGAAGATTCAATTAGAATCCAGCAAAAAATGTGCACATACTAGCATAAAAGTCATATGTGACATGAATAACCAATATATTTAGTTAGATACCTCCATCTTTCCAGTGAGAAGAACTGGCTTCAAAGAATCGTACATTCCAAAGTAGAGACCGCGGTAGACAATGATTCCCACACATGATATGTTGAATCCACGATACAGTCCAGCAATGCCATCAGATGCCAGTGTCTTCCGGTAAACATCAACCATGCCGTTGAACTGTCTCTCTCCTCCTTTCTTTGCAGACTTGGCATCGTTTGCCAATCTAGTACGAGCATAGTCCAGAGAGTAAACAAACAGGAGTGAAGAAGCACCAGCTGCACCACCAGAGGCCAAGTTCCCAGCAAACCATTTCCAGTAGCCGTCTCTGTCTTTCTTAAAGTTGAAAAGCCTCTTGAAGTAATCCTTGAATGCAAAATTCAAGGCCTACAAGTGATTCAAAAATTGTATTTAGCATATATTTCAGGAAAAAACAAAACATAATACTAAAGAGTTCGCAGAAAATGAATCCATATAACTTGCCTGGGTCGGGAAGTAACGGATCACATTAGCAGTGTTCCCTCTCCACAAAGAACCAAACCCTTCCTCTTTTATTGTTCTCTTGAAACAGTCACCGATGCCTTTGTAGGGTTCAGACAATCTTCCAGACTTGATCATTTCATCCTGGTTTTGTATCAGAAGTTTGACACGCTCAATAGGAGCAGCAGCTGTTTTAGACACCGCCGCAGAGACTCCACCCATGAGGAAATCGATGGCAAATCCAGAAAATCCTTTCTCGGCAGGGGCTTGTGCAAAAACTGGGGAAGCAGTAGACTTGACCACAGAAAGGTCGCATGTCATTTGACATGGATTTGTCAATGCAGCGTTAGTGTAGTTCCCATATTTGAATTGGGATTGATAAGAAGACAGTCGAGGATGACCAACTTCAGACGCTCCAAAACGCTGAGTGGGGGTTGATCTGAAAAGCTGCCCAGCCACCTTCTGAGCAGTGGTAGGGTACTGTGGCTGATCCATAGTCACTGCTGCTGTTCAAATGAAAATGTTACCAGTCAGAATACAAATACCTAGCTAACAGAAAGACCAGAATGAATAAACAAAAGCAACAGTTCATAGAATATCATAGAAAGAAAACACCACTTTTAAGAATCATTTGTATATATAAAATTTGGAGTAGTAGCATGATTTCAAGTCGCTGCATTGGGTTCAACGATTGGCTATTAAGAAGGAACGCTACCACAAAAAGATCTCAAACCCTAAGACTTTTACTCAGCTATCAATTCCACCTAATGAAGCAAAAGTATATATAAATGTTTATGAGATCCATGGTTCCTTAACAGTATAAAGATACTTCAACGCTTGTACACACACAAACGTCAACTTCCCAAAAATGCCATTAGAATGTAAAACAATTTACCTTAAAGATACTAGTACTTGTTAACAAAATTATGGATTATCAATAAATATCTTCAAATTATGAGCTGAAAATGCCACTATTATACAAATCAAGGACACAGCTCATAATTTCATTCCAAATAAAGTTGGCATTCTGCAATAAATGAGAATCATAAACTACAGTAAATGATTTTACATAACAATTTTGCATATCCCCTTAATCCAAAAGGTAACAACTGGAACACGGCACAAGAATCACTAAATAGAATGAGAAATAGAAATCTCACATGATTACACAGGAAAGTGGCCTTTCTATGAAAAAAAGAAATCAGATTAACATTCATTTCCGAAAATCATCAAATACCATCACAATTTACTTTTCGCAGCAGTGTAAAACTAAAACTTAAACAAAACATGGACTCAATCTAATAAAATCAACATAAGAACAACTTCATGAAATCAAGTTTTGGTGTAATCAACAACACATGAATAACTATCACTAACATCAGAAAAGTATCGCATTCAGAAAAAGAAAAATCTATATTAAATCGTACAGTGATCAAGACATGTTTTGGAAACTTGATGGAACTAACAAAATTCAAATATCCAAAAAATGAACAAAACGTTTTAGACAAAAGTAGGAAAATAAAATAATGAAGAAAGCGACTAAATCATGACAAAAACAGCACGATTTGCATCGACACCCATCAGATCTAGAATTTGAGTTCAATAAATGAAATGAAACATCACGAATTGTAGAAAAAACTGCAGAAACACAATACATAACACAAAGTTAAAAGAACAGGTAGATCGGTAGATAATAGAGTAGAATTGCGCAATAAATCGAGCTGCAGAGATCAAACCGATAAGTTTTAGAGAAATGAAGAGTTCTGTACCTTCCGTAGACGATGAGAGAAAGAGAGAGAGCAGCACTCCGCCTTGACCTAACAATTTGTTGCGCAATTCAATAGTTGGAGATAACTTCACTGTTAAATAGTACTGCGTACTCTTTGTTTTCTTTTTCCTTTATTAATTTTTTTTTTTTTTGGAAAGGTTCTTTTTTTTTTTATTAAGAAAGACAAATTCCATTATAACAAAATATATCAGGAACTTACAAAGTTTATAAGCTGAATAGAATATTTATACTTGAAAATTGATGATAAACGAAATGCTATAAAATTTCATCTTTTTTAGTATAAATTCTTTTTTGTATTACAGTACAAATATTTAATTTGTCAAAGTTAATTAATAATATTATATTAAGTCAAAAATGCATCATCAGCTCTATACTTTTGTGTTTTGGGAAAAAAAATAACAAAAATGCGTCCCACCATCAATTCAAAATTCATTATTCTTTTACGAAATTACATTTTGTAAGCCGCAGGCTAATTCATAAGCTATTATTTTATTTGAGTATCTATTAATGTCTTATACGACCTTCGAATGGATGATTTTAGTTACAAAGCACATTCGATTAATACAATAAAAAAAATATATTTCCATCTAATCAATTCTTTTGCCTCTTCCCTCAAAAAAAGAAGAAGAAAGGCCCTTCAATTTTTACAACGTTTTGGAGATATCAAAGAACAGACATAACAATCTAAGGGCAAGAAATGAGCACATAAGTACATTGAAAATAAAATACGTAGTCACTACCCACTACTTAAATTATACTATATAAATAATAGCTACTAGCATACGCTTCTAAATTTATGTAATTGGCGTCTATTCACGTGACACTCACACTTCGAGAAACAAACATTGTTGGATAAATGGAGATTTCGAGCAAAATGCATCGCCACATTTTACATTGATGCTCGAACATGTGAACAAACTTTACTCTATTGCGCGAATGTGCAAACAAACGCATTCGTG
Source organism: Schizonepeta tenuifolia (assembly GCA_029490685.1). NCBI lineage: Eukaryota > Viridiplantae > Streptophyta > Magnoliopsida > Lamiales > Lamiaceae > Schizonepeta > Schizonepeta tenuifolia. The sequence continues at coordinate 78,213,164 of CM055958.1, forward strand.
TAATGTAAACTCACATTTCCAAACGAAGAAAATCATGTCATTCTAACAAAAGTTATGCAAATTCAACGTGAAGTAAGTAGTATAATTAATCGTCCTCGACCTATCGATTTATGTAGTTGACTCGTTGACGTCCTCTTGAGACCAAAAATGAATAGAATCATAGAAATTCAACAATGAGATTAATAATAAGAGAATATGGTTTCGAAATATCATAAAAAAAATAAAAAAATAAAAAAAGGAAAGGAAAGCTAATAGGTGAGACTATCAACTACTGCAACATAACAAAAGTGGTAAAATTCATGTAACCACCTAGCACTAACATACAGAAATGCAAAAACTCCCCCACTTAAACAATGTAATAATATGATTGAAAAATATGAAGGACGTAGATGATTTTGTATTTCTTAGCGGGAGATAGTGTTTTATGTGATCCCTCCCCTATGTGTATATATGTAGCTCAAGCCCCACCAGATCCATATTTCTTTCCAAAGACGAGTAATTGCAGCTTATCATAACCAGCAAGCACACCAGCTCCAGCAACAGCTCGTAAAATGTTAGCACCACCACCCTTAAACAGAGATTTAGTGCCCTCCTTCTTCATTATCTGAGAAAACGCATCCAATGAGCTTCTATATTTTACCGCTTCACCGGAAGTCATCATCATCCGTCTACGAACAGTATCAATTGGATATGCCGCAAGACCAGCACCATTCGTCACTACCCAACCCAGCGCGAAGCTACCCAAGAAACTATCCTGAAAATCATGATCAAACACGAACACGACATGAATGCATGAAATTATTATTAGAGTGTGGTGTTATACAAAAAACAGCAGGAGAAATGAGCTACCTGAAAATTTCCAGTGAGAAGTAGTGGCTTCAAAGAATCATACATTCCAAAGTAGAGGCCGCGGTAGACAACGATGCCAACAAGGGAGATATTGAATCCTCGGTACAATCCAGCTATGCCATCAGATGCTAAAGTCTTTCTGTAAACATCGATCAATCCGTTGAATTGTCTCTCTCCTCCCTTGCTAACAGATTTAGCATCACTTGACAGCCGAGTACGAGCATAGTCCAATGAATAGACTATGACTTGTGAAGAAGCACCAGCCGCACCACCTGATGCAAGGTTTCCAGCAAACCATTTCCAGTACCCATCTCTATCTTTCTTGAAATTGAAAAGTCTCTTGAAGTAATCCTTGAATGCAAAATTGAAAGCCTACAAACAATGAAAAAAAAATAAATAAATAAATAAATAAAGTAAAGGTTAGATGACAATCATGTGCAAACGGGCACAATAGAGGATGTGGCGTGATTGATAGATAAATGTTGTTGTTACCTGAGTTGGGAAGTAACGGAGGACATTAGTGCCATTTCCTCTCCAGAAAGAAGCAAATCCTTCATCTTGAAATGTTCTCTTGAAACAGTCACCAATTCCTTTGTAGGGTTGAGACAATCTTCCCGACTTGATCATTTCATCCTGGTTTTGTATCAGAAGTTTGACCCGCTCGATTGGAGCAGCAGCTGTTTTTGACACCGCCGCAGAGACTCCGCCCATTGCAAAATCAACGGCAAAACCCGAAAATCCTCTCTCCGATGGAGCTTCCACAAAGACGGGTGAAACAACGGATCGTACCCTCGAAACTTGTACAAGAGATGAAGTCATGGGATACTGCAGTGAACTACTACTATTATTTATGTAGTTTCCATATGTACGGCTTTTTAAAGCTTTCAAATGTTGACCAGGGGATGATGCTCTGTTTGGCTGCTCCATACTCATCGCTTCAGCCTTCAGTTTTAATATGAAATGCCTCTAACTATACAAAACAGAAAAAAAATTCAATCGAATCATAAGTATATCCAATCTCCTCATATCATGTTAGCCAATATGCTAAATGCTAATATAAGATTAACAACTCAAGGGAGTAGGATTTAATCAAACAGTAGTTATATTTGTGGGATATCAAGAGTTGTGAAGATTTCTTTTATACATACACAAGGTATAAAGTTCAATACTTCCAACTCAAAATAAATAATTAGACGTAATGTAGATGCGTGTATGTTTAAGTGTAATTTATTGATAAAAGAAAAGAGAAAGAAAAACGTAAAGACAGCTTCATTTAGGTGGATAATTATGTTTGTTACCACTTACCAAATGAAATCTCTTGCTTATTGTAGATCTTGGCCACATACTAATTGCTTGAATCATGGATTAGAGATAAGCAGGTTTCTAAAACTACATGGATAATAAATTAGGCAAACTGATACAGAATAAGCATGAGGTTAAGTTTTAGTTAAAGAGATTCCAACCAGCCTAACTAAATAATACTATGAAAAATAGTAAGATATGATAGACGCCATCACGCCAGGACGTCGAGGAAGCATCGCATCACCTGCACATAAACTGTAAAAGAAAAAAAGATTTTGCAAAAAGAAATTGGAAATAACAATTTCATACTAATACTTGGGTTGTTGTACCTTTGCTTGTAAGAGTTGTACAGCGTCCTCGCCTTGAACTTTTAATTAAGAGAATTTAAGGGAGTGATTAATTTTGAGAAGAGATGCTTACGGTGAAACAATCACCATGTATTGTTGTATAAATAAGCTGCTGCTGCTGCTGCTGTTACACTTTTAACAACGAATCTTACACTTTTAACAACAAATCTTAGACGTACACGACTTTGACCGTGTTGAGGGTTCAGCCCTGCCCTTTTACATTAAGAGGGTGTTTGGCTAAGCTTAAAAGCTCCTTAAAATAGCTTATAAGCTCCTAAATTCTTAATAATAAACAATTTATAAGCTGTTTTAAGGAACTTAAAAGCTTAGCCAAACACCCCTAAGTAATGTAGTTTTCCAAATTCAAAAGTGGAAAAGTATGGGTCCAATCAACGTGATCGAAAAGTATGGCTGTTTCACAACTTCACTTGCTTTGCTGAATGCTGACCAGGAATCAGTCAACAGATCGAAAACAAATTATGTTTCTCAACTAGGATTATTAATAGCTAAAATCTGAATCTTCCATACTTTGAACTTCTGGAAATTACCCGCTTTGAATTTTAAGATCATGCGTGCATGTGATGTCCCTCTTATATAGGTTATGAAATTTTTATGTCAGTGCCATGTCATTATCAATATCATATATTCAAGATAACACTACAAAAAAACTGGCGATTGAAGACGGAAAAATTCATTGGTAAATCGCCAATTCCGTTGGTAAATATTTTACCAACGGATTTGAGACGTCTTTAAAACGCTCGTCTGTAAAAATTTAACGAGGGACATCATTCCGTTGGGAATTTACCAACAAAATACCGACGGAAATTCCGTCGCTACACGTCCGTTGGAGATATAACGACGGATTAGTGACGGACAATCCGTAGGTGGTTTTTTGTAGAAGTTTTCTACGTTTTTTATTTACCAATGGAATAGTGACAGAAATTCCGTTGCTATATATCAACGGAAAGATTTCCGTTGGTAAATTCTTTGAACCGTAGAAATATATACCCACGGATTAGTAACGGAAAATCCATGGGTATATGGCGACTGATGGTCCCGATACGAGTTACTGGTGTATGGGGGGGAGGGGAATACATCAGTTAGGATTTTTCAACTTTGAAAGCTTAACCCCCGAAAAACTTCAACTGAGTAAAGAAAGTCTCAGCTGGAATCACAACTGAGTAAGAGAACTCAGCTGTGAAAGTGGTGCCGTGCGGAATGTGGTGGAAATTATACTCATAAAATAACTCACGCTTTTGTGCAAGGTTGGTCAATAACCAAGACAGTTGATATGTAAAGATACAGTTTGTATGCCGGTTAGTTTGGTCAGTTGAAAATGCAATAAGTAACTGAACAGAAATAAACACAGACACACAGGATTTACGTGGTTCGGAGAGAACTCCTACGTCCACGGGGAGATGTGAGTCCACACACCTCAGTCCAAGTTCTTCTGGACAGTTCCACACAGCTTACGCGGGCTGTGTAACCGTTGCAATAAGTTTCCGGGTACTTATCAACCTTTACAGTTAAGTTTACGGGTACTTAACAACCTATGTCAAGTTTGCGGGTACTTGACAACCTAACTACTCAATTACAGGAAGAGTATGATCCTAACAAACACTTTTTAGGGTGTGTATGTGGGTGGGTTTTCCAACTACAGCTCGAACACGAATGTGAGCTGGATCTATGGCTTGAACGAATGAACACTCAAACTAAAATCTAAGACAGATTCTAACTCTATGAACCCTCAGCTACTAATGTTCTACCACTCTGGAACTCTCAGCTGCTGATGCTCTTAGAATATGATTTTACAGATTTTCTTTGCTCTTGTTTCTCTCGTGGGTGCACTTCAAATTTTCTCTATCTTGTATCTCTGTCGAATGAATGAATGCCTCTATTTATAGGCGGAGAGAATCAACTAGCCGTTGGAGGAGCTGTTGATCTCTGTTTTTTGATAGTGATGGTTTGTCTCTCATCTCTGCAGACTTTCCCAATATGGCATATGTGCTCTTCTGCTTTCCATCTGAGACAACCTTGTGTTGGGCCAAATGAGGTAATGACTGAACGGTCAAACCTTCACGTGACTTCCTTTTTGAATTTTAAATTCAAACCTTTCTGACAGTCAACCTTGGTTAGTCGGTTGAAAATCTTGATCTTCATCTGAGTGGTCTTCAGTTGATGTTCTGACTGAACCGTTGAACTCTCAGCTGACTTTGAACTTCATGTTGAGACTTCTTTATAACTTCCCCCTTCTTGAAACATTCTCTTTATCGGATGGTATTCTATAGCTGATGTTCCAACTGAACAGTTAGCTTGAACTCTCAGTTGTCAAAAAGTATTCCCCTTTTTGGCATAACTCTCTCATTAGACAGAGTCTTGTAACTGATGTTCCTCATCCGATCTTCCATCTGGGGTTGTATCCGAGTGTTGCTATGTTGCCGTCTTCAGCTGGAGATCTGTAAAGATAAAATCTTAACATTGCTCAAACAGCGAGCCTAACTGCTAACATTAGGAACTGGCAACATCTACTCGGTTGGGGTCAGTTGGTTTTGGAATTCATCAAAACTCATACTAATAAATTTCCCAACAGCGACAGATGATTTTCCGTTGGTAACTTTCCATGTTTTTTTTTTTTGTTTTAGCCACGGATTTTCCGTCATTATATAGAGACTGATTCTTAGCCGTCGGTAATTTTTCTGAATTTAAAAAAAATCCTGTATTTTTTTTTTTACCTTAAATGAATACAAAAATACAAAAATATTTTGTTTGGACCTGAAATGAATACAAAATACTAGTACCAATTCAATAAGATTCCAATTCAACAAAAACACACTAGTACAATTCAACAAAATTACAACCCTTCTCCAACAAACTAATACCATTCAATTCAACAAAATAACAACTATCCTCCAACAAACTAACAACCATTTAATTCAACAAAATACTAACTACCAACAATCCAAGTTCAACAACAGAATAACAATCCATGTTCAACAGCAAAATAACAATCCAAGTTCAACAATATACTAAAGAGTCTGAAAATAATACTAAATAGTCCAAGAGTAAACTGACAAGTCAAGATGGCTCATCACCTAGAGGTGGACGAGGAAACTGACCCGAAGCCAACATCTGCTGCATCTCGGCAAATTGCTGCTCAAAAGATCTTTCCAATATGGAAGATCCTAAAATATGTTTTTCTTCCTCCACCCAATGTTAGAATCTCTGGAGACTAGCGCGTTTATGCCATCAAAGTCCTCTGTTACCTTTACTAGACTCACTCCCTCTATAAAATTCAAAATTTATGTTCCTGATTTCTGTTCTGGAGGATCAGTGTTACACACTTTATTCTTCAAGAATGCAGTTCGATTTCTTCGGAATACGTGATTACGAGGTAAGAACTCCCGATGAGTGTCAAACCACGATTGTTTTCCACTTTTTGGTAGAGTAACGTTTCTGTATCTTCCATGCAATGTGGACAGGCCAATCTTCTAGCCATCCCCCACCCGGACAACATAGCGTAGGCCGAAAAATCACTAATAGTCCACATCAAAACTGCTCGCATTTGAAAATTTTGTTTCAAAGATACATCATATGTCTGAACACCTACTTCCCACAAGAAGTTCAACTCTTGTATTAGCGGCTGCAAGAAAAAATCCAACTTCATCTTTGGATTGGATGGCCCAAGCACCAGTACAGTGAGGAACATAAATTGTTCCTTCATGCACAACCAAGGAGGAAGGTTATATGGTGTGACAATAACCGGCCAAGAGTAATATTGACGTCCTGATTGCGCAAATGCCGCAAAACCATATGTGCAAAGGTCCAATCTCACATTTCTCGTCTCTTGAGCGAAATCTGGATAAACACCATTCAAGTGTTTCCATGCCGTAGAGTCTGTCGCGTGACGCATCACATCATCCGGAGAAGTAGCATGCCAACGCATATGCTCTGTTGTTGTTTTAGATGCAAACAACCTCTGTAATCGGGGCGTCAGGGCGTCAAGGGAAAGTAGTGCATCTACTTAACGAGAACACGTCTTTTTCGTCGGGTTCCTGATGCGTGCAAGTTCTCTTTGAATCGGGATGTACCACAAATTTTGCAACTCTCCAATTCCTTATCATCTCCCCAATAAAGCATGCAATTACTTGAACAACAATCAATCTTCTCTACTGGCAAACCCAAACCACGCAATTGTCTCTCCGTACTATAAAAGTTTTCGGGACACAAGTTATCTTTCGAATGACTTGTTTTCATTAGTGTAGCAAGCTTATTGAAGCACCTTTCAGAAATGTGATTCTCTGCCTTGATGCTAAGAAACTGCGTCAAAAAGATTAACTGTGAAAAACTATCACATCCAGGCTATAGTGGGTTATCAGCTGACTTCAACATATCATAGATCTGTTGAGCTGCATGATTCGGTGGCTCTTCAGAGTTTGGAGGATGTTCAAAATGACTAGGACCTGTATGATCCCACATCATTCTCTGGTAGTTATTGGATGATTGTTCGTCCTCATCCATTCTTGTAATTCTGCTCTACTTTCCCATGATAAACCCAAGTTTTGTAGTTTAGAACAAAGTCGCGCTTAGTGACATGCTCTCTAACTTCATTTACAGACAAGAAAGCCAAATGTTTGCACTTCTTACACGGACACCTAATTTTATCGGGACCAGATGTATACTCTTTCTGATTTATCGCAAATTCAAGAAAAGTCTCAAGTCCCCGTTCAAATGCAGGCCGATCATGATATTTCCAATACATCCATTGATGATTATCACTCATTCTTCTAAATTGTAAGAAAAATAACAAATTAATTAATTACTTTAATTGAACGAAATTTCGCCAGCATAACCCCACTATCCTAACTACCAAGTGCTCGACTCTACCAACAATGTTAATCATAATGGTCCTAAACGTCTACATCTACCTTGAAGTGAATGTCTTGGTGAAAGATGTAAGTCATTTCTATCCCAAAAGGAGTAGATCCTTAAGAAATAAATAAACATACATATATTGAAATAAACTTTCATAACAAACATCACATTGGTGGCAGAAGATCCTTAAAATGTAACTAATTTATCTTCCAAAGGAAGAGGATTAATTACATCTATCCCATTTACAACCTACAAATAATCATCATTCTTGCAAATAGAAGTCACATCCAAATTATATTAATTGCTCGTTTATTTCTCATTTCTCATATACTTATAGTAGTCATTGATAACCAAATTGCTATTGTTAATTGTCACATGCTTTAATATTGTATTTATAGTAGTCATCAATAACCAAATTGCTATCGTTAATGGTCACATGCTTTAATATTGTATTTTTGTAGAGCACAAATCTTTTGGTCTGATTAAGTATATGCATAGCTACATATATGTACGTCCTTGCATATGATTGCATTTTATTATATAATTATGAGATAGTGCTTAATTACTAGTAATAAGTAACAAAATATACTGGTAGACAGATTTGAACTTGGAGAAAATAAACCTAGACAGCAAAATCCTAATTTGCGAGTGTATATGTATAGAAGCAGCAGGTAGTAAGATGTTTCAGCCAAACATTGATATAGGCATAAAACACCAGAAAATGAGACGGACCTGATTCGAGACGATGAGTACGAGAGCATATCAAGGACTGATATAATGGCAGGCCGGCGTCAGAATCCCGCAACGGCAGCGATGCGGCGGGGGCGGTAAGAACAACCCTCCACAGCGATTGAGAGATAGAGAAAGAGGGGGGCAGCAAGAAAGAAAGGCGTGAGAAAGAGATGCGTGAGAGAGAGATGCCAAGAAGAGAAGAGAAGAGAAGAGAAGAGAAGAGAAGAGGGGAGGGGCTTACCGGAATTAGAGCGACGTCGGCGTCTGCCGGAGAGGCGACGGTCCTTACGGTGGCGCTGCAATTTCAGAGAGGAGGGGGGCGGATTAGAGGAGAGAAAGAGAAATAGATAGAGAAGAGAGATAGAGGAAGAGAGAAACTTACCGGCGGCGGCAGAAGGAGCAAATATCGTGAGCAAGATTTAAATCGGGCGTAACTTTTGTTTACAGACTCTGATTTTCTAGTATAATGTTTCTGGAAGCAGAACGGCGATTCCGATTGGACTCATAGCGCACCACGCGATGATATAAGTGGTCATAGGCCCAAATTCCTTCGTTTTTAAGCATTTTTTACCTTTTTAATTATTCTTCGTTTATTTTATATTTGTTTCCTTTCGGGATTTTATTTCTTTTTCGATTAGGGTTTATTGTTTAGAGCTATAAATACGTTCTCACATGTATTGAGAAGGAGACTTTTGGATATTTTTCTGATAATAAAATTATCTTTCTTTCTCGTACGAAGAGCGTTTGTCTTATACGTTATTTACTTCCGTGTTGAGAAGTAAAATTATTAGTTACATGCTATTAATTATAAATTACTCAATAGTGCTATATATATAGTTGTTAATTATCGATCAATTGTATACATATCGAGTCATTGTCACCAAAACTTATAACTCGATCGCTTCATCGTATCCCTATACTATCCCATACTATACTACTATATAACTTAATTAAGTAATGTAACATGTACTGCTTAATTAATGTATTCATTAATTTGATCTGAATTAATTTTTTTCGTTCTCCTCAATCCATCCTAACAAACGACATTGTTATAATCATATCATTATATAACAAACATATATTAACTCAAAATTAAATTATCATTTATTAATCTTGTACAATTTTGAGAAAAATAGTCAAAATACATTTAGTCTTTATATACCAACGGAAACAAATCCTTACTATATACCAACGGAAAATATTACTCGGTAAATAGCCATGAAAATTCCGTCTTTATATATCAACAGAACCATATCCCTCACTATATACCAACGGAATCTTTCTCTCAGTAATTAGTGACGGAATTTCTGTTGCTATATACCAACGGAACGATTTTGTTGCTATATACCAACGGAACGATTTTGTTGGTATATAGCGAGGGACACGCTTCCGTTGATAAATATATTTAATTTTTTTTTATTTTTAACTTAATTTAACGACGGACACGCCCGTGGTTAAATTTAGTGACGGAATTTCCGTCTTTACATCCGTCGCTAATTCCCGCGTGAATAATCCTGCCAAGTATCTGTCATTAATCCGTTGGTAAAGTTTTGGAAGCTGATCCATCTTTTTTCCGTCGGTAATCTGTTGGTATTTAAAGACGGATATTTGTCCGTTAGTAATTCGGTAGCTAATTGTCAGTATTTTGTAGTGTAAATAATCTATAAGATAATTCAATTAGTTTAAAAATAGAGCAAAAAGTCAAAATAGCCATTTCTAAAAACAAAAGATAAATTTTATCACTTTGAAAAAAAAATTGTCCAAATAGCCTTTTGTTTTCTTTTATGATTTTCTACCCTTATAGGTATACAAGAAGGCTAACATTAATTTGAATCATACACGAAGACTAAACTTCATGTATGAATTTTCGGCGATCGTCTTCTCCGGCGAAATTTTTTTGGCGGTTGTCTTCTCCGGCGACAACGGTCTTCTTCTCGTATGCATTTTGTTTCTTGTATGTGTGTATGCATTCATGTATGAGATCGTTTCTTCTATCCGTTATCTTATATGAGATATGCATTCGTGTATGTTTTCTTCTTCGTGTATGTTTTTTTCTTCGTGTATGATGCATACACGAAAACTAATCTTCATGTATGATTTAAATTTGAATTCTTTTGCGGCAAAAATTTTCGTGTATGATGCATACATGAATGTTAGTCTTCGTGTATGATGCATACACAAAGATTAGTTTTCATGTATGATGCATACATGAACTTAGACTTCGTGTATGATTCAAATTTCGCCGGATTTTTTTGCCGGAAAACTTTTGTCGGATTTTTTTGGCCGGAAATTCATACAAGAAACTAGTCTTCTTGTATGATTCAAATTAAAGTTAGCCTTCTTGTATACTCATTAAGGGTATTTATGTCATTTCATAAAACTAAAAGGCTATTCTATAACTTTTAAAATGTGAGTGACATTTTAACATTTTTTGCTAGAAAAAAAAGGGCTATTTTGCTATATTACCTCTTAAAAATATATGTGTATGTTGTAATTTTTTGTGTGTCTTATAATTGTATTAAAACATATTCTTGGTTCATTAAAATAAACTTCTCTTCAGTATGTATTAATTTTATTTTGTCATGTTGACTGTCACATAAACTTGCAAAATTTGGTTCTACGTGCGCATTCGCTTTTAAATTGGAATAACATGCATGACGGAGAATTGTGCAAAAATTTGGTCACCATTTTCTCAGTATTTTGTTTGTCCAATATCAAAGGTAAAAGTAGGGTTGTCTAAATGGTACGGGTAGGGTATCTGATTCGAAAATATCGGGTATTCGATCCCAATTTTTTCAAAATTTTGATACCCTATCTCGACCCTATATTAAAAATTGGGTACCCAAATACCCAAGCGAGTAATCCTGATCGGGTATTAAGGTATCCTAATTATCCGAGCATTAGTTCGAACTTGTCGCAATTGCAATAACTATAACAATCGATTGATAAAAATAATAATAAAAGACGTAACATACGTCTAATTACCCGAGCATTAGTTCGAACTTGTCGCAAATTGCAATAACTATAACAATCAATTGATAAAAAAAGATTAATAAAAGATATACGTCAATCACATAATATGTATATGCAACCAGAAACTTAATATTAAAACAAAACCAACACCATTAATCGATAAACATAAGAGCAAAAACTCAAAAGTCAAAATACTCCTTCTTAAACACAAAAGATAAATTATAAGCCTTTTTTAAAAAAAAACTCAAAATACCCTTTTGAGTTTGTTTAGGACTTTTATGCCCTTCATGTATACAAGAAGATTGCATTTAATTTGTATCATACACGAAGATTAATTTCTTGTATGAATTTCCGGCGAAATTTTCCGGCGACATTATCTTGCTAAAAAAATTCCGGTGAAATGTTTCCGGCTAATTTTTCCGGCGAAAAATTTCCGGCGACAATTTCCGGCGAAAATTTGAATCATACACGAAGCCTAACTTCATGTATGATGCATACATGAAATTATCTTCGTGTATGTATTATACATGAAAAATTATCTTCATGTATGATACAAATTTGATTTTTTTGGAGGCAAAATTTTCGTGTATGATGCATACATGAAAGTCAGTCTTCGTGTATGTATCATACATGAAAACTTATCTTCATGTATGTTACAAATTTGAACTTTTTGGAGGCAAAAATTTTCGTGTATGATGCATACACGAATTAGGCTTCTTGTATGATCCATACATGAATGTTAGTCTTCGTGTAAGATGCATACATGAAGTCGAATGTTTGCCGGAAAAATTCGTCGGAAATTTTTCGTTGGAGAAATTCGCCGGAATTTTTCGCCGGAAGTTCATACATGAAATTAGTCTTCTTGTATGATTCAAATGAAAGTTAGTCTTCTTGTATACTCATTAAGGGTATATTAGACTTTTTACAACTCAAAGTGGTATTTTGCAACTTTTAAACTTAAGGTGGTATTTTGCAACTTTTGTTTAAAAAAAGGGGTATTTCACCACATTCCCTCTAAACATAAAACCATAATTCCATAATCAACCTAAGAAAAAAACATAAACCATAATTAATTCCACTATAAAGTTTTCTGCCCTACTTTGTGTTTAGTCAAGAGAGAGTTTCATATATTAATATTAGAGAAACTACCGTATATATATAAGAAAAATTAGGGTTTAGCTGTACAGATATAATAGATTTATAATATATATAAATAAATATAATATATTAAATTAAAAATTCGGGTTTACTTGGGTACCCGAATCGAATATCGGGTAATTTTTAAAATTCTCATCCCATATCCTGACCCTTTTACCCAAACATGCGAGTAACGGGTGCCCAATACCTGTCGGGTTTCGGATCGGTACAATACTACCCGATTATCCGCTACCCATTTAGACAGCCCTAAGTAAAAGTGAAATCGTGTCTGCTCCATGAGAACACAGAAATCGTAAAAAAAATAAAAATAAATAAATAAATAATATATATATATATATATATATATATATATAGACTCTTAATTGTATAGCATATGTAGTATGGGCATCTTCTTCACCCATAGCAAAGCAACCATAATATGAACCGCCTTTAGGACGAATGGCGTCGTCTCTTTTCATAATTTTGCCCAAATATGCAACTGCCTTGAATTGCATCGTCAGTAGCTCCGCCGCCCAAACACATGACTATCGAATCCAGTTCGACGCTCATATAGCCATGCCGCTTCGCCTTTCTCAAGGGGATGGGCTCATCATCAGCCGCTAGGATTTCTTCAATTAAATTATCCCCTCAAGGCGAATAGAATTGTGAAGAAAGCGGCCAAGAGTATTGAGAAAGATTGAGAAAGATAGCTAAATTGGGGTCGTCATTGTTAACAACAAATATTGAGAGAACTCGTTATTTTTATATAAACGGTGTGAGAGAAGAAGATGAATAAAAGATGAAGAGATAAATGGGTGAAGAAAGCTGAAAATAAGTGTAGAAATGGGAAAATTGAGGTGTGTCTATAGGTTAAAATGTAAAGGGCAAAAAAAAAGGTGCAACTAGCCATTGCTGCCCTTTTGGATTTTTTTTTTCTTTTTTATTTTTTAAATTTCTGATTTAAAAAAATGGCATGCACGATACAAATAGGCGGTCGAGCTCAGCTCGCTGGATTGAGCCCCGGGGCGCGCCAATGGGCGGCTCTTTATCGAGCCCCGCTGGAGCTGCCCAGTCAGGTCCCCTTGGGGCTGCACTAAAATCTAGAGTATACATATGCTACAAAGATGTCCGCCAAATAAATATTTGCCAGCCTTCCACATAAAACACATTAGACTAGAATTAACAAATAACTAAACGTCAAGTACAATAAGAGGAAAGAAATTCATGATAAACTCAGCCAATGTTTACTGAGTAATATTCTGCCAACAGAACTACATCAAATATGAAAATTCAGGTACTCAGCTGCATTAGCACTTGTGTCAGCCTACCACCGTATGCAATGTTTGCTACATCAAAAATATTGATCGAAAAGCAAGTTTGTTTTGGGATTACTGATACACCCCATCAACAGATTATTCAAAATTGTACTATAATAAAACCGTTTTTATCAGTGAAAAACTCATCATCATCATCATCATCATCATCATCATCATCATCAACATCAACATCATCGCGTCGCTGCTCGTTTAAGCACCACCGGATCCGTACTTCTTTCCAAAGACCATTAACTGCAACTTATCATAGCCAGCAAGCACACCAGCACCAGCAACGGCCCTCAGAATGTTTGCTCCAGCACCCTTGAATAGAGATCTGGCACCCTCGTTCTTCAATATCTGAGAGAATGCATCCAATGAGCTTTTGTATTTTACTGCTTCACCCGACGTCATCATCATACGTCTCCGAACAGTATCAATAGGATACGATGCAACACCAGCACCATTTGTGATCAGCCAACCGAGGGCAAAGCTAGCGAAGAAGCTATCCTGTAACCAACAAATTATTTCAAATACAGGTGTAAATAAGTCAGGGAAAGTACTATCCAAATTATTCAAATGCAGAAGACAATTCAAGTAGCATCCAGCATAAAATGTGAATATAGTAGCATAAAAATCATAACGTGACATGAATAAACAATATACTATTTAGTTATAGATACCTCCATCTTTCCAGTGAGAAGAACTGGCTTCAAAGAATCGTACATTCCAAAGTAGAGACCGCGGTAGACAATGATTCCCACACATGATATGTTAAATCCACGATACAGTCCAGCAATGCCATCAGATGCCAATGTCTTCCGGTAAACATCAACCATGCCGTTGAACTGTCTCTCTCCTCCCTTCTTTGCAGACTTGGCATCGTTTGCCAATCTAGTACGAGCATAGTCCAGAGAGTAAACAAACAGGAGTGAAGAAGCACCAGCTGCACCACCAGAGGCCAAGTTTCCAGCAAACCATTTCCAGTAGCCGTCTCTGTCTTTCTTAAAGTTGAAAAGCCTCTTGAAGTAATCCTTGAATGCAAAATTTAAGGCCTACAAGTGATTCAAAAATTGTATTTAGCATATATTTCAGGAAAAAACAAAACATAATACCAGAGAGTTCCCAGAAAATGAATCCATATAACTTGCCTGGGTCGGGAAGTAACGGATCACATTAGCAGTGTTCCCTCTCCACAAAGAACCAAACCCTTCCTCTTTCATTGTTCTCTTGAAACAGTCACCAATACCTTTGTAGGGTTCAGACAATCTTCCAGACTTGATCATTTCATCCTGGTTTTGTATCAAAAGTTTGACACGCTCAATAGGAGCAGCAGCTGTTTTAGACACTGCCGCAGAGACTCCACCCATGAGAAAATCAATGACAAATCCAGAAAATCCTTTCTCGGCAGGGGCTAGCGCAAAAACCGGGGAAGCAGTAGACTTGACCACAGAAAGGTCGCATGTCATTTGACATGGATTTGTCAATGCAGCGTTAGTGTAGTTCCCATATTTGAATTGGGATTGATAAAAAGACGGTCGAGGATGACCACCTTCAGACGCTCCAAAGCGCTGAGTGAGGGTTGATCTGAAAAGCTGCCCAGCTACCTTCTGAGCAGTGGTTGGGTATTGTGGCTGATCCACAGTCATTGCTTCCAATTCAAATGAAAAATAACCCATCAGAATACAGAAGGCTGTAGACTAAATAGATATCTGAAGACCAGAATGTAGAATCAAGCAGCTAGGCATAGAAAATGATTTTTAAGTAAAACAAAAGCAATATCAGAGATACATCAACTTATGCATTCAGCCATTCATTGCACAGAATATTGTAGAAAGAAACATCACATTTAAGAGATTTCTGTAATTGACATTTGGAGTAGGATTGACTTCATGTTGTTCCATTAGGGTTAGAGCAGATGGCCAGTAAAAAGTAACCGTACTAGGAAAAGATCTCAAGCCTGAAATAAAAATGAGATAGATGGTAGCACGGCTCCATGAAATTACTTGAAACAATTCCTTTCTTTGATAAGCCATAATCATTTTTTAGCGATAATGATAGATTGGTGAGAATATTTTCAAACAATTAATCCAAACAATGCTTGTAAAATATCATAACAATCACCAAAAAGAAAGAAAACCCCAGAAATATATTGTAATCGCGCAAGAATTATAATCATTCCTAAAGATAGGACTGGTCAAACTGACATTAAAGTTACGGAAAAATCAAGTTCCAACACGTCTTAGTTTTCAGAACAACACAAAACTAGAATTAATACTGAATATTCGAAATTACTCAATTAAATGCAAACATAACAACTTCATGAATCAAGTTCCCCTCTAATCAATAAAACGCGAACTACAATCAACAGTACCGGAAAACATCTCATTTGAAGGAAGCAACAATTATACATTTATTCCTGCAGTGCATCAGAACGGTAATGAAACATAAAATTTCTACATAAGAAATATGAACAGAAATGAGGTCGCGAAGAGAGCGACTAGATCGTGAACAAACACTGCAGGATAGCATCCACATCTATCAGATCTAGAATTTGAGAACAATATAAGGAAGGAAAACATGAATCAAGCTAAAATTACGAAAGCAAACTGCAGAAACAGAACACTGTACACAAACGGAACAAATTAGCAGACAATAGAATGAAGTTGCAAAATCAATCCAGCTGCAGTGATCGTCAGTTTTGGAGAAATGAAGAGTGCGATACCTCTGAGAAACGATGAGACTTGAGAGAGGGAGAGCAGTCCGCCTTGACCTTACGCTATTGAATGAAACACGCACAACAGCGGGGTAAGCGAATCGAGGGATATATATTCATAGCTCGCTAAAAATAATACTTAAAGCATGCTTGTTAAATTATGCAAGCAGTATTTCTATTTTCAACTCAAAAACAAAAGTGTATTATTATTATTATTATTATTATTATTCTGTTTAACTCAAGAACCTCTACCAAAGGAGTACTATCTATGTAATATATTATAGACAAAATACTAATTATATAATTATTAAAAATATAAAAAATTATTTAATTAAAAATAGTATATCATTGTGTGAATAACTATTGTCCAAATATCTTTATTCTTTATTTAAAATCGAGAGCGATGAATGGCAGAGCAGAAATGACTGCAGTAGTATTTCACTACATTGTAGAGACGAAGTCAGAGGGCAAAGAGCAATGGGGGTAATGGACCTTTGAGTTCTTGAAAAAATTAGGAATATATTAATGTGTTATTTAAAATTTAAGAATAATATAGATAATTAAATTAAAGAATCTTTCAATTAAGACACTTGGTACGCTGGCGCAGCCAGCATGGGGCATGGGCTTGGACCCCTACTAATTTATAAAAATAGTAAGGGTATATATACAATATTACTTAAATTATAAAAAAAAATATAATGAATTTGTGATTTTGATTCAAATCATATTGTTTATGAGAAGCTTGGATATATATTAGGGGAAATAAAATTTAAAGACTCGATACTATTTTGCAAGGATCAATACACATTATTAGCATTTTTATAATTTGTTCGGCATTTTAAGAAATTGGTTTGGATTTCTAAATATTGTGGAATTTATTTTATTCAAACCAAAACATTATGTGACAAAGTTATTGATTGATTCTACATTCAAATAATGCAACTTGTAATTATCAAAACTAAGATGTTATTTTGAGATTGTAATTTAATAATTTTAAATTGTACTTATTCATTTATATTTTTTTTAATTCTCTTTGGGATAAGGTGATGATAGCCCTCCAAAGTTTTGTGTGGTTTGCTCATAGGTCCCCAATGTTTGATTTTGGGCATCTCACCCATCAACGTTTAAAAAACGATATAACTTGATACGGATACTAACGGAAAAGTTAGCTCCATTCTAAAAATAGATAGTTATGTTTATTATTTTTTATTTCCTCTGGGGTCCCATTTTCTTTTACCACTTATAAGGTTATGATAAGTTGGACCCCCCACTGCAAAAAATCTACTTCCGTCACTAGGTAGAGGGGTAGAGTTGGTAAGAGCATCTACAACGACGCCCACCAATTACCGTCGAAATTTTTTGCTAGGCCAGTGGCTTATCCAATTTCCACAACGGCGTCAGCGGCAAGGCCGCTAGCATTTAATTTTTTTATAAAAAAAACATTCAATTTAAAATAAACTAAATTCCATATTATTAAATTAAAATAAAACAAATTACATTAATAAAAAAACTACAAAGGGAAAAAAATTAAAATACTACACTACTCAATTTGATATTTCTTCTTGAGGAAAGCGCATATAAGTTGGTGGTTTTTTTGTCCGGAGTCCAATCCATCCGTTTTTCTCAAAAGCACTTTGTACACAAATGGAAGTCTCACGTGCTCGGTGATTGAATTCAATCTTGCTTTGCTCCTTTCGATCCGCTCGGACAACTCGCCAATTTTTCCTTTCTCTTTTGCCAATTCATTGGCTTCCTCGTACCAATTGGTTGTGAGGAATGCTGATTGCTGCCCAATGTGAAATCGTCGGAGATTAGAGTGTTCGATTTTGCGTGTTTGCAGTCATCGTTGAGGTGTAGCTCCCATCCTCGACCGTCTTTGACCATTTGGTGACATTTTTTTGGACGGCCCGGTTGTCGCAAATCCTTTTAAACTTTTGTGTATCTTTCACCACGTACCAAGTCTCCAAGTGGCCGAAGTCTTCTTGTGGAAAGTCTTCCACTCCAAAAGTGCCCTTTGAAGGACGTCGTCACCGATTTCGTCACTATGATATTCGGTGACGATCTCTTTGTACACTTGTTGAAAGTCTATCAATTCCTTTTGTCACTCGCTTCCAATGAGATTGCAATTGACTAAGAGTGCGAGCGTAGGTGCCCTCGGGTTGGATTTCGTAGTAATGCTCCACCAAACGCTCTTAATATGTAACCAATTTTTGGTTGTTGCCGACTATTGAATCTTCGCTAACATCTATCCAACGCCGAGCAAATGCTTTCGTCTTGGCGGAGCTATAGTTACACGGCCCTCGGGCTTTACCGATATTGTCGCCGCCTCGAGTACGTACGCCGGTCTTCTTCTTCGACGTGAAAGTGGCCACGCGCTCCTCTGGCTCCACATTGATCTCGTCTTGAGACTCGTTCAAGTTGACGGTTGATTGGAAGTCATCGAGAGGATGTGTTTCGTAGCCGACGAACGAGCCGTTGACAAATTGAGGCTGATAGGCGCCCCCGAACGGCGGCGATGCAAATGCCGATGAGGCCGATCCAAATGCCAGCCACGGTGAACTAAATGATCCTAACAAATTGCGGTTGGAGAAGGGAATAAGAACATTTGGAATCGAGGGGAATCGATAGTAGTAATTTAGTGAGTTGGGATCAGCAATAACTTCGGAAAGAGAGAACCAAGGAGAACTGTGATCCATTTTGTAGGTAAAGATAATAGAATGAAATAAATTGAGGGAGAAATTGAGAGAGAAATGAGAATATTGGTGTGAAAAATGAAATAATATAATGTAATATTTATAAAAGAAAAAATGGAATAATTTTTTTTTAAAAAAGGTGTTCAGTGTGAAGTCGCCACGTCAGCAATGGGCTGGCCCACTCGACTGACGGAGGTGCACCATTTTCGATGGGCCCACTAGCGGCGATAGCCGTGCCAGCCAAAATTATAGCACCCACAACGAGGGCCAGGGGTGAACTGGCGCCACTGTGGGTGCTTTAAAAGGGTTTCTATTAATTGTACCCAGGAGCACTGGGGCAGGGGTCGTTTGTTCAAACGTTATTCTTGCATTTAAATTAGAGTTCTAATTCTTACTTTATCCGTTCACGAAAAATATGCATACTTTCCATTTTGGTATGTCCATGAAAAAGATACACATTCCATTTTTGAAAATATGATCCATCACTCACTCCACAAATTTATTGTAATTTAATCATCCACTCAACCGACATTTATTTCACTCATTCCACAATTTTTTTTTAATTTAATGATCCACTCTTAAGTGGGACCTTTGTTACACCCACTCCACATATTTACGTTAATTTAATCCTCCACTCTACTCAAATGAGACATTTATTTCACTCACTCCACACACAATCCTATTTAAAGAAATTTAAAACTATATAATAAGTGGAAGCCTTATTCCATTCACAACAAACCTCGCCCATATTATTAAAATTTGTGCCATCCTCAAATGTGCATTTTTTTCGTACGCCGTATGAAGTATTTTGTTTTAGTAATCGGTGATATAAAGTGAATTGTAACTAAATTACTTTTTCATTATATTTGGGAACTTTGGACATTTAGTAATCTGTTAATAGAAGGTTACTTATATTTAATTCAAAAAAAAAAAAAATCTTACAACATCATCAAAATCGTCCAATCTATTTTCTTCCCTCATTTTTCTTGGTTGAAAAACCCGTCATACAAGCGGACCTTTTGAACTAAACTCTCATATCAAACATTACAATCTATTTCCTCAAAAAAAAAAAAAAAAAAAAAAAAAAAAAAAAAGAAACATTACAATCTATTATACACGTACAAATGTACAATGACGATCAAAATTTCGGCAGAGGCATCACAACAAAACTTACTACAACTCCCAAATCTACAATATAAATTTTTGGCCTAGAAAGTTAAAAAATAGTGTGTATATATAAAGATTCACACTTGTAGTAGTAATAATAGAATTATTTGCTATTCTTGCGATTGGTCCAACACCGTCCGAACTAAAAATGAAAGCAGTAGAGAGGGACAAAAAAGGGCACCTTGACCAAGCCCTGCCCCGTGAACAAATTAAAAGTTCCAGACTTAGATTGGAGCTTATAAACTGTTTTAAGAAGCTTTAAGTTCAATTAAACACCCTCTTAATTGTTATTTGAGAGAGGGAATGTAATATGCAAATTTGTGATTTTTTGCTTAATTTCGAGATAATGTCTTGGGAGAACAAAAAATGGAGAGTAGTCGTAGAGTCGGAGTTCCACTCAAGAAAGAAAGAACATGAGGGGTAGATAGAGAAATGAGATGTGCATAATGGAAACCGAGAACGAAGATGTTAATTCACTTTTACAAATGAAAACTGTTTCTTCAAGCAATAATTGTAGAACTCATTTCATGGAAATAATTTATTAAAAAAGACGCCATATAATAGTTGCAAAAACTTTATTTTTATATATTAATAGATTTATTTTAGTAATGTGGTTCTACAATAAGAATTATTTTAATAATGTGTGATAAATAGTGAATTGGTTAAGTGCTTGGTGTTTCTCGCCTTGCATACAAGAATGAAGTGACAACAATATTCCCAAACACCCATTCATATTGTCATAATTTCTTAGTATGTGTCCTATTCTTAGTATATTGTCATAATTTCATATTGTCATAATTTCATAGTATGTGTCCTATTCTTAATCTCCATATCGAACATTAATGGGCCGTTTAGTTGGTAAGACTAGATAATAGTGAGATACAATATGAGATAGATAAAGACTGAATCATGGCAACAAAATTGTTGTTTGGTTCACAAGATTAATTTTATACATGATTAATAATTAATGCAATTTTACTAATATACCACCTTGATACACCCATGTTAATCCGATATCTTCACCACACCTCTCACCCTTTTCCCTCTCTCTCTCTCTCCAAAACGGCAAAACTTCTCTCGCTTTCTCTCCTCTCACTCCAAAAAAATCTCGAAATATTCTTCACATGTCGGTTAATGTGAAATCAATTTCCTCACCCTTTTTTTTTCTTTTACTCTCTTCTTTCAAAACTTCAAAATATTTCCGGGTTGATGAAATCATCAAATATCAGTTCATTAAAATCAATTCTCACACTCTCTCGAAAACCTCAAATTAATTTTCAGTGTGTCCATGAGTTAAATTCTTGAAGCCCCTTAAAATCATTCTCTTTCCACCAATTTCTCTACCTTTTGTGTAATTCCTCATATACATGATGATTTTTTTTAGTAGAATGATGAAATTTTATTAATTATAGAGAAGATGAGGTGAAAAAAAAATGTGATGAGGTGGAGAGAGAGAGAGAGATACGGAGATGGGAAACCGTGAAAGGGCATAATAGTAATAAGCTCAAGATAGAAATTGTCGCGGGGGATTGGTAAGACTCATAGTCATGAGATTGTGGAGAATAGTAACGAGCCTTTCTGTTTATGAGACTAAATATTGAGCCGTGATCTAATAAACCAAACACAAGATTGTATCATAACTGGCATTTAGTCATGGCCAATATAGGCAATCAAACGGGAGCTAAGATGATTATTTCAGCGGTTCGGAGGAAGTACTAAAACATCTCTCTCCCCTAGATTTATTTAAACTTCCTCCCTCAAAAATATAAAAGATCGGGGGGTGTCGACGTGATAAACTTGAAATTTGAGGACCATAACGGCAAACATTTCACCCAACATCCCAACCGCCAAAATCCCTAAATTCACTCCGGAATGTCCGTGTTTTTCTTCATCGAGTAAAACTCTCTTCGTTATCATCGAAAAAATTTCGTAGATTTCTCAGGGATTTGCAGCAAAAACATGTCTAAACGGTAAGCAATTTTTGAAACCATAATCAACCCCTGCGATTATTTCTTAATTCTTCCGATTTTCAGATGATATTTGATTTGGTTAGTTTTGTTTGATAAATGTCGATGGATTATATTTACGCCGATCCCCGTAGAATTATTGAATTTGTTCTTGATTGATTTCTTGAATCTGGAATTCATTTATATCAATTAGGTTAAAATTCAAGGTACCAGAAGTAAAATATAAGGAAAACGTGCATTAAATTAGCATCACAACAATCAACCGACTTCACCCCAAAGAATATTTATATATTGTCTGCGTTTAATATTCATATATCACGAGCTTGTTTCACCTAGAATATGTTGTAAAGAACACGTTCATTTTGCATTTGACAGTCATAGTAATGAACATTTCCCTAATTTTTTTAATTTGTGTATGCCTATAAATTGGACTATATAATGAGCCCAGCTGGATAGTTTGTTTTTCAGGCTCAATTGGTATTTTATGCACTGTGCGCTAAAACTTGTTGATCGTTAAATGAACCGAACGTAGCTTGTTTTTTTATACTTCTGAATAATATTTTAGCATGTAGCTCGGTATTCCCCAACTCATTAAAGTTGTGGAACATGCTGTAAAACTTATCAGTTGCTGATTGAAAGTTGAGTTCATTTAGATGGAATATGTTTTCTCTATGATGAGGTTTTTAAGGTCGCTAATATAGCATTCTCTACATTGCCTTTTCCCCTTTTGATGTGTTTCCTGTGCATGCCCCAATTTTCTGCTGAAGATAAGCCGCAACAGTTATCTCCCTAAGGCTGATTACTTAATTGCCAAATCAATAATTTACTCTTGGGGATATGACCTTCAACACAACAGTTCTTTTTGAATTAATCAGAAGAACACTCTGCTTCTAGTCCATGGTCCTCTTTTATCTCACCTTTCTTTCTTGTTAAAATAACATCACCGTTTGGGGCTGCAATGGTGAGAGGAATTTCAGATTATATTTATCTTAAAGCATTAAGAACAATGAAGCTGTTTATAACAAAATCTTGGATTTAATAATCTGGTACAAGCAGGAAAAGTGGTTTAGCAGAGCCTAGTCTTGTTTAGAATTTCCGTAGATTAGGGAGGTCAGCAGTCTCATTTGCAGAATTAGTGAAACTTTTTCTTAACTAAAAAGGAAACATTGAGAAAAGGCTTCCAACCTACTTCTGGCTATTCTTGGTTAAGCACGTTTTGATTGGTACGAATTTGTGGCCTTAAGTTGGTGTGTGAGTCCTATTTTTATCAAATATCTAACACAGTATAGAAATTAATCCTTTAGGTTGTATTGTACAGAGTCTAAAGGTTCTTTGAATGCATATAAGATTCTCATTCTGTATACTTCTTTCTTCTGGGGCATAATTGTAGACTTTACAAGATAAGCATTTTTCACTGGATTCGTTCTTTTTCATTTGTATGATAAACTTTTAGAGCTGAATTTGGTTCAACTCAGCTGTATGTGCCTTTGTATCGATGAGTCGGTAGTTGCTTCTACTTGAATTTTCTTGGAACTATTGCTCATACCATATGATTGATTTCAAGATATCATGGGTTGTGTTATCAATATCATAATTTAGCTCATTACCTGTTTTTTCTTTACTTCTCTTGAAAATTAAGAGAACTAATGCAAAACTTTTCCAGCCTTACCAAAAGGGGAGGAAGTTACAAAGGCCTTATTGGACTGAGAAATGCCTCATGCATTGTCATCTTCCTTTGGAAAATTAACTTCATATTAATTTTGAATGCTAATTGGAGTAGCAAGTAATATGCAGTAACTATAACATATCTTTTAGAACATTATCTTAAATGGAACTTGTGGCCACTAATTGGCCTGTATTCATGGAACTTGAACTCTTATGTTTAAGTCTTTTATGCATTTTTGCACCTAGTCTGTCTTGTTAAATGGCACTTACATGTGATATTTTAACTCCCACGGCCTGTATTAAAGTTGCACCATTATGGTTGAAGTTCTGTGAGATCCTTATGATATCTTGTGGACGCCACTATTAAACCTCAATTGCAGTATGCAACTATAGTAGAAATATTCCTTTTTGAGGCAACAAAGGGTCCTATCCTGGACCTCATAGATTACAAAGATAATCATGCAAATGTTGTTTGCATCACTGACAGAGGATTTTTTAAAACCTCTTTTGATGATTTCTTGTTCCTTAAGGCTCTGTGTGTTTTTTCAGAGATTTCTACTTTTGTCTTAGAGCTCATAGACTTGGCCAAATTTGTAAAATAGTCAAAGTTTCTACTGTTTTGATGATTTCTACTGTTTGCATTATGATGTCAGTTAATAATACTTTTTAAACTTATTTCTGACAATTTTTTTGCTCCTTCAGGGTTCTCTGCAAATTCTTTGCTCATGGTGCATGTCTAAAAGGGGAACACTGTGAGTATTCACATGATTGGAAGGCCCCACCAAATAATGTGAGTTTCTATTAACCTGTTAAAACGTAAAATTTGTAGCCAATTGGCCCAATTCTTAATTCTTAATATGACCTCATTTTTTTGGCATGCATATGTTACTGCAGATATGTACGTTCTATCAAAAAGGAGTTTGTGCTTATGGAACTCGATGTAGATATGATCATATCAAAGTTTCTCGGTTACAGTCGCCGGCTTTATCTTCATCAGCAGATCTTTCTTCCACCAGGGAGCTTACTTCTGGAGCTGCAACAATAGACTCCAGTGTTGCTACTGGTGTTAATGAACAGTCAGCTTCTAACTTGCCAGTTGGTAGACGAGCATGGGGAGAGAATTCTGGGCATTGTGATACTCGACAAGGTGATGATGATTTGGCAGATTTTAGGGATATAGATCCTTCTGACCAACCAATATGCTCCTTTGCTGCTGCTGGGGACTGTCCACATGGTGTAAGTTGCCCTCGTGTTCATGGGGATCTTTGTCCTACCTGCAGGAAGCATTGCCTGCATCCTTTTAGGCCTCAAGAAAGAGAAGAACACTTGAACACATGTGAAAAGAGGCAAAGGCACTTAGAAGCATTGACACATAGCCAAGAAATAGAATGCAGTGTTTGTCTTGAGAAGATACTCTCAAAACCTACGGCAGCCGAACGCAAATTTGGAATATTGTCAGAGTGTGATCACCCATTTTGTGTATCATGCATCAGGAATTGGCGTAGTACTTCACGAGCATCCGGCATGGATGCTAATTCTGCATTAAGATCCTGCCCTATATGTCGGAAGCTTTCATACTTTGTTATTCCTAGTGTCATTTGGTATTCCTCAAAAGAAGATAAGCTGGAAATTGTTGAGAGTTACAAGTCCAAGCTGAGGTACAGTTAAAGCCCCTTCTTTGTTTTACTACTTCCTTCTATTCCTCACTGATAAGGAAGTATCTTACAGATCTATTGATTGCAAGCACTTTGACTTTGGGAATGGGACCTGCCCTTTTGGGACCAGTTGTTTTTACAAGGTACTTGCATTTTCTTCTATTCCATTAATAGAAAAGGTATGCAGACTGTTTGCTGCATTGCTTTCATCAAAGTTTTATAAGTTAGATTTGTGCACTATTTTATTAAAAAGGAGGGCCACATAATTGGATTAGTTCACCTGCCTTAACTTCCACGCTTAGATGGCCTGCCACCAGCCTTCCAGCATAAAATTTCAACTTAATGTTTCTTTTGAGAGAGAAAAATATCGTGGGCAGTTTCATGCTTTAGCAGATCAGTTAAAATATAATTCTGCTAGTACTATTATAGTTGCTTTAGTGATTAAGATAATTTTGCTCCAAAAAGTTGGTTTCAATGTCGCCACACCGCCTTTGCTAAAGTAGAATGAAGAAAGTACAAGGAATATATTTTGAAAGTACAGAAAGAATTAGTTTTGGCATCTTTGCTACTATAAATGTCAAATAAATTTTCTTTCTGCTTACAGACACACACAGAGAGCTTGATATCACTTCGTAGTTGAATTCTGTTTTGATCTTCAGTGCTTGCTAGTTTGAAAATGTGTTCTGAACTATAGTTTCAAAGCTGCTGTCACTGTCATCGCTGCTATAAGGTGCAACCTTATTCGTGTCCTTATTATGTTATCTAATGTCAATTTTAGTTGAACGATGTCCATCTCATCCTCTATCTCCATCTTCAGTTTTCTTGGTATTCTCAACTCATTTGTTGAATCAACCATTTGTAGTCCCAACATGCAGTTCTCTGTATCTGTGCAGTTTTGTTTTCCTTTACTTTTTCATGGTAGCTCTCTTGTGCACTCATCAAACACAACAAAGAGCCTAATCTGTTAAGATTTTTAGCTTAAACTAAGATCACACATCTGTTGAAGTTGAGTTGGAAAGATATTGAGTTTGTTTTAACTGAGTCCCGGAAAGTACTGCTTTCTTGAACTCACTATGTAATGATAGAAATCTTTGCCTGAGAGATAAGCACTTGAATGAGTATCCTTTTCAGTGCGTTTATAGGAATATAGACCTAAAATTCAGCTGTAAAGGTTGCATCTTCACATATCTACACTTAAATTTTCTATTCCTCCATCTTCTTCTTCTAGTTCTTCATTAGAAGAGTGAATAAAGTTACTGTGATGCATGAAAACCTTTTGCTCTGCGGCTTTTTTTTTTTTTTTTTTTTTTTTTTTTTTTTTAACTTTTTCTTCCTCCATAGTCATATGCGTCATGTAGTACGCTGATATCTTGGACCATTTCAGACTGTATTTTTCCATGCCAAATATAGTATGTAGTGAAAATGAGATGTTAATTTTCCAATGGTTTTAATGGGAACTATATCGAATCCTCCTATATTTATGGATGCTGGATTGTTTACTGTATTTTATTATGAAATAAAATTTAGCTGATTGCCGTTGCTAAATGTTATAAAGTTGTCAATATTAAATGTCATCAGTGTCCGAGAATCACCGTAGGTGCCCGAATAATTGTTGTTTGGGTTGCTAGTTTAGGTGCTGATCAGCAGCCTAAGTTGCCCCATGTTTGTTGTTTCTCTTTTAATCTTCTTCCAGTTTCTAGATAAAGCTCTTAAAAATGATCATTTTTGTGTTCCTCGTTAAACTTTATGATATAATTTGGACTTTGACCGTTTGACATAATTAAATCTGAACGATATATATAAAGACCTTTATACACATACTCACCCCCAAAAAATCTACTACTTCCTCCGTCCACGATAAGTGTGGTCTTCTTTCCTTTTTCGTCCGTCCACGATAAGTGTGGTCTTCTTTCCTTTTTCGTCCATCCACGATAAGTGTGGTCTTTCCTTAAATGGAAATGACTCCACTCACAATAAACATGGGCCCCATTCTCCACTCACAATCTAACCACTCTCACACACTTAAAACCTGTGCAACTCCCTCCGGACAACACTTATCGTGATTGGGGGAGTATATAAGATGGGCTTGAGCAAAACTAAGCAAACTTTCGCTGCTGGTGGAGCATCCTACTGCCACTGGTGCCAGAAAAAACTAAATGTGATTATTGCTAAAATAAGATGTATGATGGTTGAGAGTAGTGATCTCAATATAAACCAGATCAGAGAAACAAGTCCTTTATATATTATGGTTGAGTTGTATTTTGTGTGTGTTATACAAAAGAAGTTATATATTCTGGCCGATAGCTTTTGTCAGTGGGAATTTCCTAGCTTTTCCAAATCCAACCATTGTAAATGCTGTGCTACTCTTTTTTCACTGCAGCTCTCATTAACTAACTCTTGGATTATTTGGCTTATTTTCACTGATGGAATTGAAGAACTTGATATTGATAATAATGAACATTTGGAGAATATAATCATATAAATGCTGGCACTAGAACCAATGCTGCAAGATGTATATGCAAATGATACAAATAGTTAAGATGTTGATATTCCTTGGGCCCAATAACAATGTATCAAGCTGAAAAGGTAGGGTTCTAATTGTAGATATTCAGCTAAGTACTTATGCCATCTCAAGACTATGAGTTGGAACTAGTGATGCTTGACTCTTGACAGAATGGTGTATGCTTTGAGTTCATTCCTTGGTCATTGAACTTCCTCTTTGGTAGTTAATGTAGTAAAGCATACACCAAACTGCTATCATAGAATGAGACCTTTAATTTAAGATTAAGTTGCAGATTTTATCATCATTCCTTGGATGTGAATACTTCAAAAAAAAGATATATGGTTTGGGGCATGACCTTTTGTGGACAAGATATTAGTCTAGTAGATAGCAATATTTGTCCCTTCCCAGAAATATACAATCCTCACATGCCTCCTTCATCAGACCCAACCAACTTTGAAAAGAAAAGTGTGCGTGATGTAGGCAGGGTGTTGGTACATGAAGGCGCCCTGAATTTGACATTGTGATGATATTTACTTTTCAATGCTACTTTTGAGTTCATACGATGTAGGGATATATTTATCTCTAATAAAAATTCTGCTTTACAGCATGCATATCGTGATGGTCGACTTGAGGAAGTGGTCCTTCGCCATCTTGGAGCTGAAGATGGAGATACAGTAATTGCCAAAAATATTAGGTAAATCTTTTTCTTGCCCATATTTCTTTGCCCCTTTGCCTATTTCTTGATGTTGGTGTGCTTTATTATCTTACTGCAAGATTGATGCGTAGGAATAGGATGACTATTCCTATACTTGTTCCTAATATCATGCTAGGTATAATTTAACATTTGGAATTGCCACTTATGAAGGAATCCACTTTCCCAAAAGCGTTGTTTTAGCTATTTCTTCTGCTCCATGATATTATGTATTCTTATAAGTTAAGAATAAATTTAAGTTTTGTTTCCAACATTGATATCACAATCTACATCTATTTTTACAATTTTTGTTTTTGAAAGTACATCTATTTTAATATTATTATGTCTGTTTTACTAATACATAATCATCTCCAAGATAAATTCGATTTTGTTAAAATTGATTTTAAAAAACTTTTTTTATAGTTTAAATTAACCAAAATCAACTCTATCAACATAGAGAAGATGGTGTGCCAATTATCTTTAGAAACTATCTTGTAACATGTCAACTTTATCAAATAATTACAAAGTAGTACATTATATAGCAATATTACAGTAATATAATAATAATAAAAAATAACTTGTGCGAAAAAAATAATTTAATGATTATGGATATCAACTACTCCACTTTTTAACTATTAAAAGTGACACATTTGTTTCATTCCTTGAACATTTGAAATCATGCTCCTAGCCTCCTACGATTCTTATGCTTCCTAGTTTCATTTCAGTACTAGAGTCGTTCCTTTCTTTCATACCAATCTCATTGATATTTTCTTCATTTTATCTTTATTCACATGTTATGTTGTGCTGCATTGTATGTACTTTTAGGCTCTCTGATTTTCTGAGTAATATGCGGATAAGATGACCAATACGTTAAGAGATCTAGAGTGCTCAGGTTGGTATCTTCGATCCTCAACCTCCTACATGTTGTTTGCATTTGAACTGTATGTAATTTTTGTATTTCTTGATGGTTTTATTAAATGCTGTATTTAGTTTTATTTGGTGTTGTCCAATCTATTCACTTTGCCTCTGTTGCAGTCACAAAAGGTGCTTTATAATGCTAAAGAATTAGTTATTGAATTTGACTTGATCTGAAACTGATATTGCTTATTTCATGTTATGGTGTATACTCGATCTCCTATACCAATGATTGTTCAATCATGTCGATTACAATTTATTGTTGTTCTCTATATTACAGCTTGAAATTATAAAAACAAAATCAATTATACAGGATCTTTGTTATTTAATTAATAAATTTGTATATCCCAGGCTTTTGGTATCATTCTGGCATGCATCCCAGCTAAAAACTAAAAAGTTGATGGATCAAGAGTGCTTTTGTTAAGGTGAGTAGATCTTTTAATTGCTTAGCATTGTACTCATTGATGTGGTTTGAAAATATTCTTTTCCATTAGGATTTCTACTTATCGTGGGAACTTTAATTATTCACCCTGAGATCACTCATTCTATAAGAGAAAAATACAAATATATTATGATAGTGTAAAGTAGTATGCGGATAACAGATATGTCTTACTTTGGTTTTTGTACACTTATGGTGGATTATAAGCTGAATAACATTCAAGACTTTTCTTGTTAATGTTATTTAAAAAAATACTAATATTTAGTGCTTGTTCTCTGTTCCTGCTATACCTCATGATGTTTAAAAATGGGTTTATATATTTGTTCAAAAATATGTGTGTGTGTGTGTGTGTGTGTGTGTGTGTGAGAGAGAGAGAGAGAGAGAGAGAGAGAGAGAGAGCGCTTGGGGGGCTGAGGATGGGGGCGTTAATGTGTAGATACGGCCGGCAGCGTGTGTAAAGAAGACTTAAGATATTCGATGATGAAGATCTTTGTTTGATTATTTATGCAAGATTGTTTATTTTTATTGGAGAAAACAGTATTGTGTGATAGTATGAATTAACTACCTTGGTTTTTTTTTGGAACATTGTAATTATCTTTTTGGAACTAACTTCGTAATGGAAGTTTTCTTTTCTATTCTGATGCTAAGGACAAACTATTCTTCCTTGTTGGCAATTTCAGATATAATAGTTCTCCCCTCGAATGCAGCATCCGATTCCAGGATTCAAGATTCGTTGCGGGGTCACGTCCGATATACCGAATTTTGAATGTATCAAAGACTGAAATAATCTGTGGAATCTACATACATGTGTGGGGTTAGTAGTAATCGTGTGGTTTAGAGGTAAATTTTTCCCATTATAAAGATGGCTGAGATGATGAATGCCAAGGGAACAACAGAACAGGTATGCAATATCCGCCGGTCTATAATAGACCTGCTTGAAAATAATTCGTTATTCCTGATCACAGACATTGATTGAGATTGTACTGAATTTGCAATCTTTTATAGCACATGATTGTGGATGTTACAGGTGTAATGTACAATACTGTGTATATTTCATGTGGATTGGGGCTATGAGGATTTTTAAATAACTTATGCTCCAAAATTTTCCCAACATTGTAAATTAAGCGTGTTGTGTTCTTAGGTACCCTTTTTAAACAAGCGATTTTATTTACTATTGTGGCATTGAAAAATGTGTGTGTGTGTGTGTGTGTGTTTTTTTTTCTTTGCTATCTACTATTTTAGATGCTTATTTTGGATGACATTGTAATGTATCAGCAGTAGACCTCAGTAATATTATACTCCCTTTATTTATCACACAAATTAAGGATTGTTTTAAACACATTATTAATATGTAATTGTTCTATTTTGTCCTTATTTATTTTCACACATTAACTTTTTCCCATTTCCAAAAATATTGAATAAGGTTATTATAGCAGAATAATATTACAATAAAATCACTCCAAAAAAAATATTATATTACAGTTCCCATTAAGAAAATGGATGATTAATTTGGGACATCCCAAAAAAGTCAACAGAGGAATATATTCAATAAGTTAATTAATTTTTTCTATAATTAAGGATTACAGAGTTCTTTTAACTTCAATTACTCCACTTTAAATTACCTGTAGTGGGATTTGTTTCACTCACGATACATCCATCAATACTTAGCCAACTACTATTATTACTATAAGTTTTTTCAGCCATATTGCTTTTTAATAAGACTCGACTCTTGAACAATTTTTATAAATACCCCCAAATTATTATGCATTTTCTCAACCTGCAATTTTTTTAAAACCGATGGCTATCAACACGTGGCAAATAGTTTATAGATGGAGGGGTTAATATTTAAGATAATTAATATGTCATCGAAATGTCTTAGCATGTAAATCTATGTTATTATGGGAAATAATATTTTAAAGGTATATTTTTATACGAATTTGGCGTACTCATTTGGTAAATTTGATTATACATAAATTAATAGGAATATTTGATAAAATTTAATATACATAATTTACTATTTGCAAAATTATTTAATGCAAAATATAAATTGTCTTTCGTGCATCACATATGTACAATACTAGCTCTAACGAATATCATTTACAGATTACAATGATATTATTAAATAATAAACTTAATAGTAGAGATGACTAAGAGGGTGTTTGGCTAAGCTTTTAAGCTCCATAAACCAGCTTATAAGTTGTTCATTATTAAGGATTTAGGAGCTTATAAGTTATTTTAATGAGCTTTTAAGCTCAACCAAACACCCTCTAAGAATATTATTAAAATAGCAGATATGAGTAAGACAGGTAAATTTTTGGGACAAAGAATCTGAACCCTAATTCTAATGTTTGCCAAAAAACAATGAGGGATATGAAGTATGAACCTCACAACATCGCACACATAACTTATCCAAATATATACGCTACATCTTAGCCAACTTTCCCAAAAATAAAAATAAAATTAGAGATGCAAAAAAGAAGCGGTTAACCGATATTAAAGGAACATTTGTCCGAAACTATTCAAATTATTGCAAGCCGTTAATTTTTTTAATGGTTGATATTGATATAAATATACACTATAAAGATCTCAATTAATTAATGCACCCATATATTCACCATCATACAATAAGAAAGAAACAGTTTTTTGCTCCATAGCTCAGCATATTCTTCTCATCACCGCAATTTTATCGACATTCGACAACCATGATGATGAAGAAAATCGTTTGCGCTGGCCTCATTGCCGCAGCCGCCATCACCGCCGTTGCCGCCACTAACGAGCCGGCTCCCGCTCCCGTCGTATTCGGCGATGCTATCGCCACCTTGCCAGCTGTCAGCTCCCTCGTCAGCGCAACCATCTTCTCCTTCTTTGCTCTCTACATGCAATATTAGGGCATGGATGATATGGTGGATCTTCTGATTTATTAAAAAAATTATTGTAAAATTCTTTCCATGATTCACATTATAATTTATATGTGATGTATACGATGTGATAAAGATCTTACTTCTTTTCATTATACATCAATACATATACTATTTGTTCCTTGATTGTGTTGTGCCATGATTTGTTATGTAATTTGATAGTAGCATTTGATTATGACAAAACACATATTTTGAGGTCTTTATATTTTTAATGATTGTTTTAATAGATTCTTATACAGTTTTTTTGCTCCTGTAAATCGGCTAGTACGTACTTAGATATAAAAATTGGTATAAATATATGGTATGCAATGAAATTAATCACCCAATAAAATGTTTGTGAGGACAGGAAAACACAACACGAACACACACAAAGTTAATAATCTTGAGACATGTTTTGAGTCATTAAATTTTGCCATTGAAATTTGAAATAATAATAATTGTATAAAATGGAAAATAAATAAAATTAAATCGTTGAGATTAATATTTGCATTTATGTATAAATAATTTCAACAATTTTCATTGTTTTAGCTTCAATTTACAATGTCTGGATCATCAAGCAAACATTTTTTTTTTAGAGATATTTATTGGCTACTTGAAATAAATAATAGTAATTGGGATCATCTGATCGTCACTGACTTGGAACCATCATCCAATGGATTGTGATGATAATTTACTACTATCATCAGAAAAGGGAATTGTTGAGCAAATTTGTCTCTTGTAATTTTTCTTCATAGACTACTAAAACTAAATACTACTAATATTTTGCTATATATTATCATGAAGGAGAAACCCGATTAAAGGGATAAATATTAAAAAATGTCTAAACCTTTCATATTTTTGTTTCGATAAAAACACAAATATTTCATTGTAGACAAAAATGACAACTCTTTTTCTTCTTCAAATA
The DNA here is from genome assembly GCA_029490685.1 of Schizonepeta tenuifolia. Classification (NCBI taxonomy): domain Eukaryota; kingdom Viridiplantae; phylum Streptophyta; class Magnoliopsida; order Lamiales; family Lamiaceae; genus Schizonepeta; species Schizonepeta tenuifolia. The sequence goes on from CM055958.1 coordinate 78,246,922, forward strand.
CTTCTTTGTAACATTTTTCATATTCTATAGAAATATTCGAAAATACTTGTAAGTATGTACATGTACTACATAAATTCATTAATTTTACAACACGTGACCTTGAATTCACAAATTTTGATAGATAATGAGGAAGTTGGAAAAAATAATGAGCATTATTGTAACATGTCATAAAATTAATAAATTGGTGTTATACACGATACATCAACATACTTGACAGACTTTTTCCATTTTACCATATCAAATTTAATCAAACGAAATAAGTTTTTCCTATGATCTCATTTCATTCAACCACATCAACCATGATCCATCCCAGCACGCAAACGTATCTCTCTCTTCAAGTTAAGTTGCAAATATTAATAATAATTTCCTTTTTTGTTGGTGTTGTAATAAGTTGTATATACTATATTATACGTCGTGTAATTATTAAGAAGAAAAAAAAGCAATAAAGCAAACACAAAGACTTGTGGGCTGCAATAATTGATATTTAGGGGCTAATTAGGAAATTAGAGGTAATTAGGGGTGTTTAAGTATAATTAAATTTTATAAATATAGTTGGAGTTTATATTGATTTATGAATTTATAATTAAAATTTATTAAATCTTAATTAAAATTCAGTACATGATATAAAAACAAAAGAGAGGAAAAATAAATTAGAGGCGAAGCTCACCAGCACGGGAGAGGAGAACACTTCCTAAATCATACTCCTAGTACAATTTAATTTCCCTTCAAAATTCCATTACAATTAGGGTTTTTCTTTTCACTCTCCCTTTGTTGGTTCTCTCTTCTTCTCTATAATCTGCAATCCTGAAAACCCTTGGAGATTTCCAAAATTCGTAGGAGCTCTCACAATTTAACAATGTCGATTTCTGAGGAGCTCTATCCGACCGAAGAGGACTATCTCTACGAGGAGGAGGTGCTCCGAAACCCTAATAATCTGAAATTGTGGTGGCGGTACCTAATTGCCCGGAGCGAAGCCCCGTTCAAGAAGCGGTCCATCATCTACGAGCGAGCTCTCAAAGCCTTGCCTGGAAGCTACAAGCTATGGCACGCCTATCTCCGCGAGCGCCTCGAGATTGTGAGGAATCTACCAATTACTCACTCGCAGTATCAAACGCTGAACAACACCTTCGAGCGAGCCCTCGCCACGATGCACAAGATGCCGCGCATTTGGATCATGTATCTGCAGTCTCTCACGCATCAGAAGTTGATTACTCGGACGCGGCGCGCCTTTGACCGCGCATTGTGCGCGCTGCCGGTTACTCAGCACGACCGGATTTGGGAGTGTTATCTGGTCTTCGTGTCGCAGAAGGGTGTGCCGATAGAGACCTCGTTAAGGGTGTATAGGAGGTACTTGAAGTATGATCCGAGTCACATTGAGGATTTTATCGAGTTCTTGTTTAATTCGGAGCTGTGGCAGGAGGCTGCGGAGAGGTTGGCGGGGGTTTTGAATGACGATCGTTTTTACTCTATAAAGGGGAAGACGAAGCACAGACTGTGGTTGGAATTGTGTGATTTGTTGACTCAGCACGCGAGTGAGATATCGGGATTGAATGTAGATGCGATAATTAGAGGAGGGATTAGGAAGTTCACGGATGAGGTGGGGAGGCTTTGGACATCTTTGGCAGATTATTACATTAGGAGGGGCCTTTTTGAGAAGGCTAGAGATGTTTTTGAGGAAGGGATGACGACAGTGATTACAGTGAGGGATTTCAGTGTTATATTCGATGCATATTCACAATTCGAGGATAGTATGCTGTCGATCAAATTGGAGACTATGGATGATAGTGATGAAGATGGGACCGAGGAGAACGGAAGGGAGGAGGAAGAGGAGGACAATAGGTTGGATATCGACAAGTTGAGGAAGAGTATTGAACGTTTTTGGTTCAATGATGACAAGGATGTGGATTTGCGGTTGGCGAGGTTTGAGCATCTCATGGACAGGAGACCGGAGTTAGCTAACAGTGTACTTTTGAGGCAGAACCCTCACAATGTGGAGCAGTGGCATAGGAGAGTTAAGCTTTTCGAAGGGAATCCTACAAAACAAATCTTGACTTATACAGAAGCTGTGAGGACGGTGGATCCCATGAAGGCTGTGGGAAAACCACATACTCTGTGGGTTGCATTTGCTAAGTTGTACGAGAGCCATAAAGATGTTTCAAATGCCCGCGTGATCCTCGATAAGGCTGTGCAGGTGAATTACAAGGCTGTTGACCATCTAGCCAGTGTGTGGTGTGAATGGGCGGAGATGGAGCTTAGACACAAAAACTTAAAGGGTGCACTGGAACTGATGCGACGCGCAACTGCAGAGCCATCCGCAGAGGTCAAGAGGAGAGGTACAATAATTATTTCTCAACCATGCTTTCTTCCGTTTTTGTTTCTTTTATTGGAGAATTTTATCTCATGAAGTTGAAATTTGGTGGTATTTTTTAGTGAATCCTTTGGATTGACTAGTTTTCTTTGAGTCTCAAGTAAATTTTATCAAGTTACGGATTTGTGAGTTTAATATTGAAGTGTCATCATGACTCCCTACCTGCAAATATCTTAAAGGTCAATATGTTATACAGTGTATTACTTCACTAGCAAATAAGATAGCGTATTAACAGAAGAACTGCAAGTGTTTCATGGATCATCAAAGATTTTTGTGTATTGCTGCTAGTTTTGTTCTTTATCGTCCTCCATGTGCTGATTTGCTCATTATGCCTTTTACATATTTATCATTTTATTTAAATGTTTTGGCACTGAATCATAATAAACTTTTGATTTGGATTTATGGTGTAAGCATGGAAAAAAGTGGCTGTATGAATTGTGAGGACCAGAGTTCAAAAATACTAACTGTACTTGTTTTTTTATGTTCTTTTGGGGCAAACTTAGCTGCAACTTTTAAACTTATTCCATTAATTAATTGGTATGATTGAATGCTTATTGATTACCTTTCCACAGTGGCTGCTGATGGCAACGAACCAGTGCAAATGAAGCTTCATAAATCCCTTAGGCTTTGGGCATTTTATGTCGATTTGGAGGAAAGTCTGGGTACCTTGGAGTCGACTCGTACAGTTTATGAGAGAATATTGGATTTAAGAATAGCCACCCCCCAAATCATTATAAACTATGCAATGCTTTTAGAAGTAAGTATTAATCCTCTGATAGCAATATTCCTCTCACCCCTTCTTTCTCCAATTTGGCTAGACTGAGAAATAATTCTATTGTTTCGTGTGTGCAGGAACACAAGTACTTTGAAGACTCATTTAAAGTTTATGAGAGAGGTGTAAAAATATTTAAGTACCCACATGTGAAAGATATCTGGGTCACATATCTTTCCAAATTTGTCGAGAGATATGGGAAATCAAAGCTGGAACGAGCTAGAGAGATATTTGAGAAGGCAGTTGAAGAGGTACCTCAATTTTATGCCATTTCCTTGATTTAGAATCATGTGCTATAGATTGGAAACCTGTCGATCAATTCTTCTTTGCTTATGCGATTCTCTTGATCATCAGTTCTAGTACTAGTGCCACAATTCTCTATGCACTCATTGGTGGTTTTTTTTTCTTCTTATTCCTTTTTCTTTTTTATATTTCTTTTACATGCGTTTGTGTTTTGACAACGTGAACAGACCATTTCAATGTCAAAGGGAATTTTGTTAAACAAAACTTTTGTTCACGGGGACCAATTTTTGTTTGAAGAACTGCTGCAATTCAGTTGTTCATTGCATGGTATTATTATTTGTTTTAGAGCTTATAAGCACCTTCATCACAAACATATTGACCTTTTGCACAGTCTTTTATGCATATTTATAACTTCAGAAATGCTGATTGATTAAACCACTTCTCCAGGCTCCTGCAGAAGCTGTGAAACCTTTGTATCTTCAGTATGCGAAGTTGGAAGAGGATTTTGGTCTGGCCAAAAGAGCAATGCGGGTGTATGATCAGGCTACAAAAGCCGTCCCACCTAATGAGAAACTGGGCATGTATGAAATATACATTTCCCGGGCAGCTGATATATTTGGTGTACCAAAAACTAGGGAGATTTATGAGCAGGCAATTGAATCACGACTGCCAGATAAGGATGTGAAGGTCATGTGTTTGAGATATGCTGAACTGGAGAAAAATCTTGGTGAAATTGATCGGAGTCGTGCATTATATAAGCATGCTTCACAGTTTGCTGACCCGAGATCTGATAGTGACTTCTGGAACAAGTGGCATGAATTTGAAGTCCAACATGGAAATGAGGATACATTCCGGGAGATGCTCCGAATCAAAAGGAGTGTCTCTGCTAGTTATAGCCAGGTATAAATTTAATGTCACAGTTTGCATGCTGCTCTGTTTTTTTTTTCTTTTTTTCCCCCTTCCAGAAACGTCTCTAACCTATTGTCTTCTTTTGCCAGACGCATTTTATCCTACCGGAGTACTTGATGCAAAAGGACGGGATGCAGACCCTAGATGAAGCTAAGGATGTTCTCAAGAAAGCCGGAGTGGCTGATGATGAAATGGCTGCGCTTGAGAGGCAATTACTGCCGACTACCAATGACAGCAGCGGCAAGGATGCTGGTAGAAGACTAGGATTCGTTAGTGCTGGTTTGCAGCAGGGTGGAGAGACAACAACAGCCAATACGGAGGATATCGAGCTTCCAGAAGAAAGTGAGTCCGAAGATGATGAGAAGGTGGAGATAGCACAGAAAGATGTTCCGGAAGCTGTGTTTGGAGGATTGGCGCGGAAGAGAGACAGTGAAGCAGATGAAGCTGGTACAGAAAACAAAGAAAGCGATGCTCATCTAGGTGCATTAGAGAGAATCAAACGAATGAGACGAGGCGCCTAGATTTAGTCTAATTTAGGCTTCGTGTGAGCACATCGATGTATTTCAGATTTTGTATATTGATCTGATCCACATGGGAATTTTGTTGAGCAGAGTTATTGTTGTATCTTGCTTTAACATTTGTTTTTCAGTGCAGATGTGGAATGGAAATCTTTGTTTATGTTCTCTGCTCTATTTATCTCTCATATCATGACATTGAAGTGACAAATTTGCGAGTTTTGAGAGATGGTGCAGTAACCTCACCAGTGAGTTCTGTTGACATTTTATTATGATTTTTTAAACTACAAGGGAGTTTTGTTGGTAAATTTTCATGTTTTGAAACTGGTTTTATCTGTACATTTTTAAGGTGTATGTGGACAAAATTGCCTTTTACATACTTTATGCTTATCGTGAGACTTAATTTTTGTACGGTTTATGTATAGATTTTTTTAATATATATTTACTCCAAATACATTAAAATGAATCATCATCATTATCATTATAAAACTAAAAGGAAAACAATTCTTGCCTTGAAAAAATCCTACGTGGCACCCCTTATATTTCTCCATTCATATTTATCTAAATTCTCAAATTTTTGAATTTTTAAATGTTAAATAATAGATTTTAAATATCTATACTAAAATCTTGTGTCCCACATCGGTTTTTCAATGAAACTATATTTTTATCTTTTGCCTATAAACACCTAGAATCAATGTGTATTCTCATCTTTTGCTCTATCAGTTTTATTTGACCAATTTATTTATTAATCGGTCGAATAAATGACTATATTTTATAGTTTAATTTGATCAATTTATTAATTGGCCGAATAGATAATTATTTTTTGTAGGAGTTTTATTTGGCCAATTTCTTTATTAATCGGCCGAATAAATAACTGCTATATTTTTATAGTTTAATTTAATTTAATTTGGTCAATTTATTAATTGGTCAAATAGATAATTATTTTTATTAGGGAACCAATTTATTAGTTGATAGAATAAATGGTTCCAAAATAGTTTGGATAATTTATTGGTTGACCGAATTAAATTTGGAAATAGTCTAATATTTTTTTATTTAATTTGATAAAAAAATAAGTAATTTCTAATTTCTCAATTAATTAGGCAGACGAGCCAATTCCCAACTGACGGGTATCTCGACTCGGGATCCCACGTGACACATTTTCATTCTTTATTCTTATTAATTTTAAAAGTTTCATTTTATTCATTTTTTTCATGTATTTTCTAAAATCTAGAATCGTCATAAATTGTGCATTTATAAATCAAAATCGTGGTCAACGGGATGGTCCCGATACGAGTTACTGGTGTATGGGGGGAGGGGGGAATACACCAGTTAGGATTTTTCAACTTTGAAAACTTAACACTCGAAAATCACTTCATCTGAGTAAAGAAAGGCTCAGCTGAAATCACAACTGAGTAAGAGAACTCAGCTGTGAGAGTGGTGCTGTGCGGAATGTGGTGGAAATTATACTCGTAAAATAACTCACGCTTTTATGCTCGGTTGGTCAAAAACCAAAACTGTTGAGAATATGCAAATGAGGTTTGTATGCTGGTTAGTCAGACAGTTAAGAGCGCAAGAAATAACTGAATAAAGAAAAACACTAACACACAGAGATTTAACGTGGTTCGGAGATAACCCTCCTACGTCCACGGGGAGTTGTGAGTCCACACAACTCTGTCCAAGTTCTTCTGGACAAACCACTCAGCTTACGCGGGCTGAGCAATCGTTATGGATAAGTTTGCGGGTACTTATCAACCTTACAGTTTAGTTTACGGGTACTAAACGACCTAACTACTCAGTTGCAGGAAGAGTAGGATTCTAAACCTTTGCAGGTGAAAGAAAAATGTGTTTCCAACTAAAAGTTCGAACGGAAGGTGAGCTATGATCTAACTCTCTATGAACTCTCACTAAGTGATGTTCTCAAGGTTCGATCTAAAGACACAAAACTAACTAACTCTAGAACTCTCAACAATTGATGTTCTAAGAGATTAACTTCAGTTTAGCTCGTGAAGAATATTGCTCTTTCTTTTTGCTTTCGGGTTTCTTCTCGCGTGTGTGTCTTGTTTTTTCTTCGAATGAATGAAGGCCTCTATTTATAGGCGGAGAGTATCAACTAGCCGTTGGAGGAGCTGTTGATCTCTGCTCTTTGAAAGCGATGGCTTGTCTCTGATCTCTGCAGACTTTCCCGATATGACATCTGTGCTCTTCTGCTTTCCATCTGAGATAGCCTTGTGTTGGGTCAAATGGGGTAATGACTGAACGGTCAAACCCTCACGTGACTTCCTTTTTGAAATTTAAATCTTAACAACAGACTTCCAACAAGGAGTGGTCGGTTAAGACTTTCGATCTTCAGCTAGCTTGTTCTTCAGTCGATGTTCTATCTGACAACTAACAGTCGAACTCTCAGCTGACTTCATCTTCAAGCTGTTGATCTTCTTGGTTGAGTTCTACAACTGATGTTTTGAAACTGAACACTCAGTTGTCTTCCTTGTATCTGGTCAGTTGGGTTCGAACGCTCAGATGGCTTTCTTTCATCTGATGTTCTCTTCCCTTTACTGCTTCTCATCTGATGAACGCTCAGTTGTTTTCCTTTACAACTGATGTTCTGAAGACTTCCCCCTCTTTGCATCTGATCATATGAGCTCTCAATTGTGTTTCTTGACAACTGATCTGTCTGAGTGATGCCTTGTTGCCATCTTCAGCTGGAGACCTGTAAAGATAAAATCTTAACTTTGCTCAAACAGCGAGCCTAACTTCTAACATTAGGTTCTGGAAACATCTACTCGGTTGGGGTCAGTCGGTTTTGGAATTCATCAAAACTCTTACTAATAAATTTCCCAACAATTTCCCCCTTTTTAATGATGCCAAAACCACTTACAACTTCAAACCACTACTGATCTAAACCTTACTAACTGACCTAAAATCTCAGCTGAAATTCTAGCCAGTCTATAAGATAAAACATCAAAGGGTTAGCACAGTTATAACATGGTATTTAAAAGACTGCGATTCATAGCTTGGACAATGAGATATTGTACGTCAAGTTGAATCGTATATATACTTGAAGTTTTCATTACAACTGATGATTACAGGAATAAGTACAAAACAATTAAAGATACATCAGTTGCTCAAAAACTACATCAGCTCAAAAATACTGTTGACCGTACTTGCTGAAGATACGGTCAAAGATCTCTTTCTTCGCAGCTGACTCGATCCCAGTGTTAACACCAAGTTCCTTGCACACTTGTCTCGCCTCAGCCATGATCGCATTTCTGTTTGGAGTACTTGTGCCTTTGATCATCTGAGGGCGATATCTGAGCTTCTGCGGAACCGGAACGGTGTTGGGATCGAGCTGAGCCTTTACCATGACTCCCTGGAACTGTCTGAACATTCCAGGGTCTCCAGATCTGAGTTCCCACAAGGCTTCCTTGAAGGCTTGCCTTGGGTCTTCAGTTGAGTAGACCTTCATGTAGTAAAAATCATTGATGAATTCATGCTTGAACTGCTCCCAGTCATCGTTCCACTCAGCGTTCATCCACTTGTCAATATGTGAGAACTGTGACTGGAGCGGGGCATTCCTCTGTAGCTGCTGAGTCTTCTTCCTAGCCTCAGCCTTCATCTGATGTTTGTTTATTCTTTGAACGCTCCGGCTGGCTTTATTTCTGTCAACATTCTTTTCAATTTTGGCTAGTTCTTTCTCGAACTTGGCCACCTTCTTGGCTTGATCAGCAGCGAACTTCTTAATCCAAGAGGGATTCAAGTATTTCTCCTTGGACTCCCCCATAGCTTTGGCAGCTTCGATGCAATCTTCAACAGAGATCCCGTCAAGATCGGCATCGAGCTCGGCTGTAAGCTCGGCTACGAGGTCGTGGGAGACTTCAAGTTCCTGCTCTTCCGACTCCTTCAGCTGCGATCCTTCAGCTCTTTCTTCTTGAGTTTCAGCTGGCACTCCTTCTTCCCCCTGCTGTTGGTGAACACCTTTTCCAGCAACAGCTGCTGGCTCCTTTCCTTCCCCCTTTTTGGCATCATCCAAAAGGGTGGCAACTGAGCCATCCAGGGAGGTCAGCTTGGCCTCAGCTTGTTGAACTCGGGAAAAGAGTTCGTCCACAACATCCTTCTCTTCCACCTTCTTCGCCAGCTCCAGGTCCTGGCGTTCCTGCTCAGCTTTCTTCAAGGCGGCAAAGGTCGCAGAGACATCTTTGTGAAGGGTGACGAACTCAACTCGAAAATTTTCAAACTGAGACATCCACTCCTGGTCTTGTGTCTGCTGGGACTTTGCCAGATCAGATTCATCAACTGACTTGAAGACGTTGAAGTCCGAGCTGAGTCCTTGAACCGCCTTCTTCAAATCTTTGACGTCCGAGCTGGTAGAAGTGGTGAGGCCTTCCAGCTTTTGTTGTAGGGAGGAGGAGAGTTGTTCCAGCTGATTCTTCAAGGAAGCATTCTCCTCCATCAGCTGATTGATCTTGTCAGCTTCCTCGTCTTTCTTGAGCTTGATCTTGGACAACAGCTCATGCCTCAGCTGGTTGACCCTCTCAGTGATCAGCTCACAGATAGCATCGGAGGAGTGTGCTGGCTGATCAGAGGGTCCAGGCAGTTGTTGCTGTTGTGCCTGGGCTGTTGGGTCCACTACAACCAGGGCTGTTCGGCTGGCCAGGTAATCCTTAAGCTTTGCTTCTTCTCTCTTGGCAGCCTCCCCAGCTTCATCGACATCCTCCAAATGGTCGGCATTCTTAGCTAACATGCTGTCAAGAAATTGTACAGCTCCAGGATTGTTGCACAGCTCTCTGGTGTCTGTCCCTTCTTGTTGACTCAGATCCAGGCGACGACGGAGCAGAGCCACCTTCTGGTTGTAGGCCACCTCCAGGTTCTGGTAGTCGAAGTACACCCTCAGGTTGGATTCATCAATCTTCAACCTGTCCCAACCGTGGATCCTCAGGGTTTCCTCCTTGACGTACCAGTAGCTAAATATCACGCTGAACTGATAGAGCAGTTCAGTCCCGAACATGGCAAAGATAGGCATTGAGCTGGCCTCAGGGAACATGCCTATCAGTTTGCGAAAGCAGTAGTTCAGTCTGCCTTCATACTCAGCCAAGATCGCCTGACGGTTGGCCTCTTCATCAATTTGGGGTGGGTATATATCGAAGGCAATGGGTTCGATGGTGTCATCAACGTTAGCCAAAGGAACGGTCTCAACGTTGGCATCGAGCGTGAGGCTCGGAATATCTAACTGAGGATCAGTTGAGAGAACTGAATCCTCTTTGGGGAGAGACTGGGCTGGCTCACTGGTTTCCTCAGACGCAGGTGGGATTTTCTGGCTGGCATCAGCTCCAGTTGTTGGATAGGGTGGACTGTCGTGGGACTTCTCAGATGAAGAAGAGTCATCTGAGGACGAGCTGGAATCCTCCACGTTGATCTCCTTTTCTTCAACCAGTGCATCATGTTGGCGGGGTTGAAGCATAAACCCAGCTGGATCAACCGACTGGCTCGACTCGGTTGATTCCTTCCCCTCAGCTATTTTCTCAGCTGGTATCACCACCACAGGGCCCGTTGCAGCCGGTTGAGCTGCTGGCTGAATGATCTTGATCCTGGGCTTTTTCTTAAGGGGTTCCACCTCTTCTTCTTCTTCTTCTTCTTCTTCTTCTTCTTCTTCTTCTTCTTCAGCCACTTCCTCCAACTGGCGTTTTGCAGGTTTGGACCTTGATGGGCGGCGAGCTGCTGGGGCCGTCTCCACAGCTGGCTTCGTTGCTCCCTTGGGAGTGTACACCGCTTCCACCACATCCCTAGCCTTCTTGGATGTTGGGAATAACATTAGCTTGTTGAACGGAGGGTCCTCACTCCCTTCCCAAGTCAGCTTCTGACCCTTGGTTGCTTGGAGGATCAGGGCTGAAATCTTGGTGCCGAAGTTGAGTGTGCCCTTGACACTCAACAGCTGCTCTCCGGACTCAGCTACCGTCTCGGAGATCTTCAGCTTCTCCGCCCACAGCTGGCTTTCAAGGTAGCCCAGCCAGTCTATCCTGTGTTGTTCTTCCAATGCCTTCTGTTGTTTGAGCTTCGGTCTACTGATATCACCGAAAGCTCCTCCGTATGCGAAGGCGCATTTTGAAATTACATCAAACAGAAGTCGGTGCTCCGGCTTCAGTTTGGTCCTCTGCATACTCCCCTTCAAAGGTTCGGGGACAAGGAGGATAGTTTGCAGAAATGCATCTGCATCCTTGTCTGAGAAGTTCCCCATCACGTCTATGGCCTCCCGATTTCTGGGGATGATCTTCTCCAGTTCTTTGGACACTTTGATCTCGACGGCGGTTTCTTCCATCGATCGGGAAGTGCTGATTCGTTGCTTGTACGGAATCGTCGTGACAAGCCCGAGTTCTGCATCGCGTTGCAGATTCCGGTAGAAGTGGGCGACTTGCTTTCTGAACAGCTTGGAAGGAGAGAGGGTTGCCCAGTTGAGCAGACCGTGGTCGGAAAGAATGGTGGCGACAGGAGCGATTTCCGGCGAGGTCAGAGCTTCTCTGGATAAAATTTGTTCGAAATAAATCTTCGACAGCATCATGTCGAAGGATTCCTGGAATGTGCCAGGTTCTGCAGAGACCATTTTCTTTGATGCTTTTGCCTTGGGTGCCATTTCAGTGGAATATATAAGTAATGAGAAATGAAGAAAATTACTGAAAATGGTGAGACAATTTCGGAGGGGATGATGAACAGTTAATAATGATATGCACGAATAGAGAAGGTAAGGATCACTTCCTGATTTGCCGCTTTATATAGGTCTTTGACTCGGATGAGATCAACGGCTGGGGATAAATGGCGCGAATCTATCAACGGCTGAGATTACGCGACTGTTGACCATCTTTGACTTGACGTTTTGATCCGAGTTCCAACCAGCGCGTGAGAAGGTGTACAGTTTCATGTCAGCCTAGTCGCACTATAAAGTAGGCTATGGAAGTTCAGCCGTACTTTACATTTAATGTGACATGATGGCTATTTTAATGTAACTGATTAGCTCAGGAATGTTTGAATTTATTTCGAACATTCTCATTTAAGAACATAACATCTTCAGTCATAAATGTTACCTGCCAGCTGATGTCGAGATCAGCTGTATACCTCAGTTGAGTTCCTCAGTTGCCGCATACCATCAGCTGACTCGAGTTCGTCTGTTCAGCTGACGTCTGATCTATTGTTGCAGCATACCATCAGCTGACTCGAGTTCGTCTGTTCAGCTGATGTCTGATGTCTTCAGTTTGCAATCCGTATCTCACATTCCCCCTTCATCTGAGCTTCCCCCTCAGATAGATGTCTGTCTTTTTACCTCAGCTGGTTCCTTATCAGGTGGATCTAACAATCAAAGTAAATCACATAACATTTTGAACCGTGCTTCGGCTAGAGGTTTAGTGAAGATATCAGCCCTCTGAATCTCAGTTGGGATCTTCTCCATGGACACATCCTTCTTCTCAATGTGATCTCGGATGAAATGATGACGGATGTCGATATGCTTTGTCCGAGAATGGTGAACAGGATTCAGAGAGATAGCTATGGCACTCGAGCTATCACAATGAATGGGAACCTGTCTAGTTGCAACTTCATAATCTCTTAGTTGTTGCTTCAGCCACAACACTTGCATGCAACAGCTTCCAGCAGCCATATATTCTGATTCGGTTGTAGAAGTAGCAACACATGCTTGTTTCTTGGAGAACCATAAAACCAGCTTGCTTCCCATGAACCGACAGTGTCCAGAACTAGACTTCCTGTCCAATCGATCTCCTGCTAGATCCGCATCTGAGTATCCGGTCATCTGGATATTGTCGTCAGTTGGATACCACAACCCAACATTGACAGTACCCTTCAGATACTTATGACGTTCTTTGCTGCCAACATGTGAGCTTCTCTTGGTTGGACTTGAAATCGAGCACACACTCCAACTGCGTATGATATGTCTGGCCGGCTTGCAGTTAGGTATAGCAAAGAACCGATGATCCCTCTATACTTGCTGGCATCCACGAGCTTTCCTTCAGATCCAGGTTCAATCTTCCAGTTAGTATTCATTGGGATCCTTGTTGTCTTACTTGTCTGTAATCCGAACTTGGTGATGAGCTCCTTTGTATACTTGGACTGATTGATGAAAATTCCTTCTGGTGACTGCTTCACTTGTAATCCAAGGAAATAATTCATCTCGCCCATCATTGACATCTCGAACTTCTCCTTCATGAGATCTAAGAATTTCTTGCACAGCTCCTCTGACTTGGAACCGAATATGATGTCATCCACGTAGATTTGCACTACAAGTATATCATCTCCAACTTTGATGGTGAACAGGGTTTTGTCAACTGATCCTCGTTTGAATCCCGAGTTCAGAAGAAAACCACAAAGAGTGTCATACCAGGCCCTTGGCGCTTGCTTTAGTCCATAGATAGCTTTCTTCAACTTGTACACTCTTCCATCTCCAGTCTCAAAACCAGGAGGCTGTTCAACATACACATCTTCCTTGATATCTCCGTTGAGGAATGCACACTTCACATCCATCTGATACACTTTGAACTTGTGATGTGCGGCATAAGCTAGAAAGATTCGGATGGCTTCCAGCCTTGCAACTGGCGTGAAAGAGTCTTCAAAGTCGATTCCTTCTTGTTGGCAGTATCCTTGAGCTACCAACCTTGCTTTATTCCTCACAATGAATCCAATGGCGTCTCTCTTGTTTTTGAAAATCCACTTCAATCCAATCACCTTGACACCATTTGGTCTTTCTACCAACTCCCATACACAGTTGCGTAGAAACTCATTTAGTTCTTCTTGCATGGCTGTTGTCCAATGGACACAGTCGAGAGCTTCCCCAACATTCTTCGGTTCTGGTACATCAGCTACAAAGCAAGAAATCATGGCAACATCTCCAGCTTGCTCGAATTCCTCTAGAACTGCCAACTCCTCAGCATATTGGGCATAAGTATTGGAAGTTTCTTCGGTTGATTTTGGATTTGCAACTCGGCTCCTTGTACGCACACCCTCGGTTGGATCGCCGATGATGTTGTCAGTGGAATGGACTTCATACCATTTTCGGTTGCGTCTTCCTTCTTCTTCCAACTGTGACTGTTCCGTAATCTGAGCTGGAGTCTTCAGAGCTGGTGAATGATCAGCTGTTGAGTCTGGATCCTCAACATTGATGTTAGTTTGAACCGGACTCGGTTGGGCTTCGGATGCTGATGCAGTTGGAGGAGCATCAGCTGAGGTTCCCCCTTGGGATGAGCTGGGGTCTTCGCATTCATCTTCAGAGGAGTATGGATCCTCTTCCTCAGTTGCCCAAACCAGTGGTTCAACTAGGTTCTTTTCTCTTAGAGTTTGCGATCTGGTGAGAACAGGTGGAGCTGCTGGATCTGCTTGTTGTCCTTTAGCCTGTTCCCTGCACTCAAAAGTAGATTCATGAAAACTAACATGAGGTGTTATTTCCACAACACGAGAGCTGTTGTTGAAAACTCTGTATGCCTTGATCCGAACAGCATATCCAAGAAATATGCCCTTCGAAGCTTTGGCATCAAAAGTTTTCAACTGAGTCTTCCCATTGTTGTGAATATAACACTTAGAACCAAAAATGCGAAAATAAGAAATATCTGGCTTCCTGCGTCTCCATAGCTCATATGATGTCTTTCCCAACCGCTTGGTTAGAAGAGACCGGTTCTGAGTGTAGCAGGCTGTGTTGATTGCCTCAGCCCAAAATCTCTTTGGCAGAGCTGAGCTGGCTAACATGGATGTGGCTGCATCCTTAAGCGTTCTGTTCCTTTGCTCAGCTACTCCATTCTGTTGCGGAGTACGCACGGCTGATGTCTGATGGGTAATTCCATTCTTCTCGCAATACTCGATGATGGTTTCATTGAGGAACTCGATTCCACGGTCTGATCGGATAGAAATGATTGTCATCTCTTGTTGGTTCGATATCCGATCCATCAGCTTGGGCAGCTTATCTCGGGTTTCACTCTTGTGACGCATGAAAATGGTCCACGTGTACCTCGAGTAATCATCAGTTACAACCAGTGTATATTTGTTGCCATTTATGCTCTTTGGTGTAACTGGCCCGAAGAGATCCATATGGATCAGCTGTAACACTCAGTCGGTTGAGGGAGTTAACTTCAACCGGAAGGAGGATCTAGCGAGCTTTCCCAGCTGGCATGCACTGCAGATGTGTGTTGTTGAAAACACTCGGTTTGGTATGCCTCTTGCATGTTCTTGTGTGGCGAGTCGGTTCATCGTCTTGAAGTTCAGATGGTTGAGCCTTTTGTGCCACAGCCAGCTCACATCAGAACTGCTCTTTGATAACAGGCAGGTGTCAGGGAGGCTGCTGTTCCAATCAACGTAGTAGACATTCCCAGTTGGTGATCGATTTTCCAACAATATCACCTGCTTTGATCCGACATCTTTAACCTTGCAGCCCTGTGCATCAAACTTGACAGAGAAACCATTATCACAGAATTGGCTGATGGAGAGCAAATTATGCTTCAATCCATCAACATAGGAGACATTAGAAATTGAAACATGATTGGTTTCAAGGGTACCGTAACCTCTGGTGTAACCTTTTGAGTTATCACCAAAAGTAACTGATGGACCTTCTTTCTCCACGAAACTTCCAAGCAAATCCTTCAGATTCGTCATGTGTTTCGAGCATCCACTGTCCATTACCCATATTGTTGCAGACGCTTTCTTCTTCCTCGGCTGTTTCTCCTGTACCTGCAAAGAGAAACTCGCTTAGGTCCCCAATTTCAGTTGGGTCCTTGAGGGTTAGAACCAGTTCCCCCTGGAACTGTGCGTCACTTTTCCCTGTATACTCGGATGGATTTATCATTCCAGATCACTTTTCCTTCATCATCAACTTTAACAACACCTCGGTTATCCTTAGGCTTGTTGTTAATAGAGATGTTCTGTTTCTTGGGAGGAGTTGGATTTCTCCCATTCTGAGCTTTCGGAGGAGAGGCTTTCCCCCTGTTTTGATGGCGATTCTTATCCTGTTGAGTTTGTCTGTGAGGTCGGACGCCATGTTGGAATCTTTGTTGTTGATTCTGATTCCAACTCATTGAGTGTTGTTGATAGGTGCTCATGCCCTGTTGATGATTCATGTTGTGGCATGAGTATTTCCAACTGTTCGACCTGTTCCTTCTCGGTTGACTCGGTCGGAACCTTTGGTTGAACTGGGGATGGAACCGCTGTTAATTCAGATGATTGAACCCTTATCGGTTTTGAGGTCGGTTCCATTCTTTCTGTTGTTGATTCTGAGGTTGATGCAGAGGTCGGTTCTAATTCTGAGTTCGGTTGCGATTATGTCTTCGACGCCTCTGATTCCTCTTTTGACTTTTGGAACATTCCCCCTCGGTTGATGTCCCAACCGATGGAACATTCTGTCCTTCATCTACTGTTTCTTTTCCCTTCTCAGTTGTGGTTGTATTGGCCGGTTGAGCTTGTTGAGAAACGGAGGTTGAAATATTTTGTGTGGACTCAGGTTCCACTGTGTTTGGTTTATCTGCTTTAACCTCGACAGCTTTGATGAAGGTTGCTGGAGGAATCCACTATCTTTTATCACATCATAACCGAGTCCTGACACGTCATCCATCTGTCTGCTGTAACTAATAAGATTCTCTATGATCTTGGATGACTGATACAGCTTGATTAGATTGTCCTTCTCAGTTTGCAATTCCTTGAGGAGGACAGTTATCTGCTCGGTTTGTCCATCTGACTTCTTTATCAGCTGCTCGATCTGAGCCTCTTGATTTTTCAACTGATCTTGTTGTTCCTTGATCTGCTTTGTCAACTCTTTATCAGTTGGAGCCTTAGCCTCGTTCAGTTGACTCTTGAGATTCTCAATCTCCTCGGTTTGGCTCATGATCAGATCATCCTTTTCAGTTAAGGAATCTTCAAGTTTGGCGAACTGAGCTTGAAGACTCTTAAACTCAACCGATTGGTGATGCAGTTCCTCACTGAGTTCTTGAAAATCACTCCAGGAGGGTTCCAACTCTTCGTCCAGTGATTCCTGCATGTTAGAAATATTTGAAGAATTTAATTTAGCAGGATTAGAGTGTACCTCAGTATCATTCTGGTCGGTTCCAAGAGCCATGAGGCATTGATCTTGACCGGTAGCGTTGTTGGTGGAAGTCAGCTCATCCTCATCTTCATTGTCAGTGAAGATGTCCATGTCGTCAGCTGCTTATTCTGCAACCATGGCCTTGTTCTTTCCAGCTTGTTTGGCCCTTAACGCATCTCTCTCTTTCTTCGATAGATCTGGGCAGTCAGCCTTGAAATGACCTTCCTTTCCGCATTCAAAGCAACCGTTGGTGACAGGCTTTGAACTGTCTCGAGTTTGGTTTAATTTGTAGAATCGTTTGTATTTCCCAAACCGAGTGTCCATGTCGGCTAGTTTCTTTGACAGGGCTGCAATGTTCTGTTGCAGTTCCTCTCTGCTTGGCTCCTTTGTAGTCGTGTCAGCCGATCTGGTTGGCCTCGATGTTCTCAATTTTGAGTAGTCAGCTCGGAGAGTAACTGACTTTGAGGCTGAACCAACATCCTCAAGTCGACTCGTCTGAATCGAGGACTGAGATCTTCTTCGGTTTACCTTATACTCATTTCCCTTTAAGATTGAGAACAATCTTTCAGTTTCCATTTCACCAAGGTCAGCTCGGCTCTCGTGGATATTGGTGAAAGTATCCCACTCAGCCGGTAGAGCTTGTAACACTTTGAGATTGATTTCTCTTAGTGTGTATTTTCCTCTTCGGATGGACTGGATTCTTCTGAGGATGTCCATAAACCGAAGCTCTAGCTGATCAATTGTTTCATCTGTTTTCAAACAAAAATTGTCGAAGTCTTGGCATGCATGTGAGAATTTGTTCTCCTTCGTCTCATCACTTCCTTCACTCAGCGATGCCAGGATGTCCTACATCTCTTTTGCAGTTTCACACTCCTCTATCCAAGGCAGATAATCTTGTCCAACTGTGGACATTATTGTGCTCTGAGCCCAGATGTCTAACTGGCTCACATTGGCTTCCTCTGGAGTGTAGTCTTCCGGCTGCTTCTCCACAAACTCCACAACTGTATCTCCATCGTTGGGATTTGTAGGAGTCCGAGCTATTCTTTCTTTGATGATGATCGGTCCGGAAGAAAGAACTTGTTGCATCCTATGATGCTTCGACAGTAAAATTTTCTTCATCTGTGTCCTCCAAGATGTATAATTTACAACCGAGAACATTACCACGATCTTATCCTTGACGTCCATCTGCACACAACAACAGAGCAAATATGCAAGCAAAAATGCACTAGCGTGAAAAAGATCTGTTCAGTTGACCACTGAAGAAACTTTCTCGAATTCACACCTTGTGAAACAGAGTCAGTAGTCTTTTGAACCACTGCTCTGATACCACTTGATGGTCCCGATACGAGTTACTGGTGTATGGGGGGGGGGGGGGAATACACCAGTTAGGATTTTTCTACTTTGAAAACTTAACACTCGAAAATCACTTCAACTGAGTAAAGAAAGGCTCAGCTGAAATCACAACTGAGTAAGAGAACTCAGTTGTGAGAGTGGTGCTGTGCGGAATGTGGTGAAAATTATACTCGTAAAATAACTCACGCTTTTATGCTCGGTTGGTCAAAAACCAAAACTGTTGAGAATATGCAAATGAGGTTTGTATGCTGGTTAGTCAGACAGTTAAGAGCGCAAGAAATAACTGAATAAAGAAAAACACTAACACACAGAGATTTAACGTGGTTCGGAGATAACCCTCCTACGTCCACGGGGAGTTGTGAGTCCACACAACTCTGTCCAAGTTCTTCTGGACAAACCACTCAGCTTACGCGGGCTGAGCAATCGTTATGGATAAGTTTGCGGGTACTTATCAACCTTACAGTTTAGTTTACGGGTACTAAACGACCTAACTACTCAGTTGCAGGAAGAGTAGGATCCTAAACCTTTGCAGGTGAAAGAAAAATGTGTTTCCAACTAAAAGTTCGAACGGAAGGTGAGCTATGATCTAACTCTCTATGAACTCTCACTAAGTGATGTTCTCAAGGTTCGATCTAAAGACACAAAACTAACTAACTCTAGAACTCTCAACAATTGATGTTCTAAGAGATTAACTTCAGTTTAGCTCGTGAAGAATATTGCTCTTTCTTTTTGCTTTCGGGTTTCTTCTCGCGTGTGTGTCTTGTTTTTTCTTCGAATGAATGAAGGCCTCTATTTATAGGCGGAGAGTATCAACTAGCCGTTGGAGGAGCTGTTGATCTCTGCTCTTTGAAAGCGATGGCTTGTCTCTGATCTCTGCAGACTTTCCCGATATGACATTTGTGCTCTTCTGCTTTCCATCTGAGATAGCCTTGTGTTGGGTCAAATGGGGTAATGACTGAACGGTCAAACCCTCACGTGACTTCCTTTTTGAAATTTAAATCTTAACAACAGACTTCCAACAAGGAGTGGTCGGTTAAGACTTTCGATCTTCAGCTAGCTTGTTCTTCAGTCGATGTTCTATCTGACAACTAACAGTCGAACTCTCAGCTGACTTCGTCTTCAAGCTGTTGATCTTCTTGGTTGAGTTCTACAACTGATGTTCTGAAACTGAACACTCAGTTGTCTTCCTTGTATCTGGTCAGTTGGGTTCGAACGCTCAGATGGCTTTCTTTCATCTGATGTTCTCTTCCCTTTACTGCTTCTCATCTGATGAACGCTCAGTTGTTTTCCTTTACAACTGATGTTCTGAAGACTTCCCCCTCTTTGCATCTGATCATATGAGGTCTCAGTTGTGTTTCTTGACAACTGATCTGTCTGAGTGATGCCTTGTTGCCATCTTCAGCTGGAGACCTGTAAAGATAAAATCTTAACTTTGCTCAAACAGCGAGCCTAACTTCTAACATTAGGTTCTGGAAACATCTACTCGGTTGGGGTCAGTCGGTTTTGAAATTCATCAAAACTCTTACTAATAAATTTCCCAACAGGTCAATTCTGACCCGAAACTGTGGCGGTAGACGAGCCAATTCCCAACCGACACTCGAGAAATTTTTCATTTTATGCTTTTTTTCCATGTATTTTCTAAAATTTATAATCGTCATCCATGAAATAATTTTTACGTTATTTGTAGTTGGGTTTCCAGCTTTGCATAATTTATAATTTTAATTAACGAATATTACTATACGATCAAGGACGATAACGAATAGTACAATCATTATTTTTATTAAATATTTGGATCTATATAAAGTTTAAATAAATTTTATAAATTACGCACTTATAAATTAGAGTCGTGGTCAACGGGCCAGTTCCGACGCAGAACTGTGGCGGTAGACTAATATACGGATTTTTTTCAGAAAGGAACACAAATGACTAATTTTTTAATCGGATTTTAAACAAGTATGAGTATATAAATTTCAAACAAGTTTGAATAATACTAAATACATCATTTCTTTTAATTGAATTTGAGATGTGTTCAAGGGATATAAATTCTAAGCGAGTTTAGTAGATTGCATAACCGAATTATTTAACGCTAAAATAATTAAGAAATAATATTTATTTTAATCTATCACATATTAGTACTATTTAATAATTTTATTAACTTTTATAATTTCCCGTCGAAAAATCGACGGGTTATTACTAAAAGAAAAACGATTCTTGATTTGAAAAAGTTCTATGTGGCACCTCCCAAATTTATCCATTCCTATTTATCTAAATTTTCAAAATTTTAAATTTTTAAAGATAAAATAATGGATTTTAAATATCTACTAAAATATTGTGTCCCACATAGGTTTTAGATGAAACTTCACCTATTGAAAAGTCTATAAATACCTAGAACAATATGTATTTTCTCATCTTTTGCACTACCAGTTTTGTAATTCTCAAATTTTTGAATTTTTAAAGATAAAATAATAGATTTTAAATATCTACTAAAATCTTGTGTCCCACATCGGTTTTAGATGAAACTTCACCTATTGAAAAGTCTATAAATATCTAGAACAATATGTATTTTCTCATCTTTTGCAATACTAGTTTTGTTTGGCCAATTTATTTATTAGTCGGCCGAATAAATAACTATATATTTTTATGCTTTAATTTAATTTAATTTAATCAATTTATTAATTGGCCGAATAAGTAATTATAATTACTTTTTGAGAAGTATTAATTTTATTGAAGCTACGTGTTGGGAAATTTATTAAAGTTTTGATTGATTTCAAAATCAACTGACCCCAACCGAGTAGATGTTGCCAGATCCTAATGTTAGTAGTTAGGCTCGCTGTTTGAGCATTGTTAAAATTTTATCTTTACAGGACTCCAGCTGAAGACGGCAACAAGGCTTCACTCGGATAGAACATCAGTTGTGAGGAAGACAACTGAGCGTTCATCAGATGAGCATTGAAGGGGGAAGATGCAAAAATCGACTAAGTATTCAAAAGAAGAAGTTGTAAGAGAACATCAGATGGAAGAAAGTCATCTGAGAGTTCAAACCCAACTGATCAGATACAACAAAGACAACTGAGCGTTCAGATTCAGAACATCAGTTGTAGGAATCGAACCAAGAAGATCAACAGCTTGAAGTTCAAGTCAGCTGAGAGTTCAACTGTTAGCATTCAGACAGAATATCAGCTGAAGAACAAGTCAGATGAAGATCGAAATTCTCAACCGACCGCACCTCGTTGAAAGTCTGTTGTTGAGATTTGAATTTCAAATAAGGAAGTCACGTGAAGGTTTGACTCTCTGTCATTACCTCATTTGGCCCAACACAAGGCTGTCTCAGATGGAAAGCAGAAGCACGCAGTTGCCAAATCCGGAAAGTCTGCAGAGATGAGAGACAAGCCATCGCTATCAAAGAACAGAGATCAACAACTCTTCCAACAGCTAGTTGATTCTCTCCGCCTATAAATAGAGGCCTTCATTCATTCACCAAGACCACGGAAAATACGAGACAGACAAGTGAGAAAAGATATTCAAGCGAAAGAACAACTTCATTCTGCACTCAAGCAAAACCTCTAAGAACATCATTAGTTGAGAGTTCTAGAGAGTTAGATTCTGTCCTTGTAGTTTTTGATCCAACCTTGAGAACATCACTTGTTGAGAGTTCGTAGAGTGTTAGATCTTAGCTCACTTCTTGTTCGAGCTATTTAGTTGGAACCCCACCCTTTCTTTCACCTGAAAAGGTTTTTAGGACCCTACTCTTCCCGTAACCGAGTAGATAGGTTGATTAGTGCCCGAAAACTAATCTGTAAGGTTGATAAGTACCCGTAAACTTATCTTAACGGTTGCAAAGCCCGCGTAAGCTTTGTAGTTTGTCCAGAAGAACTTGGACTGAGTTGTGTGGACTCACAACTCCCCGTGGACGTAGGAGTTCTCTCCGAACCACGTTAAATCTTGTGTGTTGTGTTTATTTTTCAGTTACATATTGCTTATTCAACTGACTTACTAACCTGCATACAAACTGCATTATTCCACATCAACTGTTTTGGTTTTTGACCAACCTTGCATAAAAGCGTGAGTTGATTTTATACGAGTTAATTTCCACCACATTCCGCACAGCACTTCACTTCCAACTGAGTGTTTCTTACTCGGTTGTGATTCCAACTGAGTTCCATTACTCGATTGTGTTAATTTTTAGGGGGTTGTTTTCAAAAGTTTTATCTGGTGTATTCCCCCCCCCCCCCTCATACACCATAACTCGTATCGGGACCATCACTACGAAATGGATTGGATTTTGAAAATCTTAATCTAATTCACATGTTACCTTGATTAGTTACTATTAATTTTTTTGGAATGAATTTAAAAATCTATGAATTCACAGAAAGGTTACGTCTTGATTTAATTTAAATAACAACTTAATGAGATAACTAATTAATAATTTATAGTCAACCTAAATCTATCTATAAAACAAAGAAAATAAATAATATAAGGAAAACAATTCTTTCTTTTAAAAAGTCTTACGTGACACCACCTCCCAAATCTCTCCATTCTTATTTATCTAAATTCTCAAATTTTTGAATTTTTAAAGATAAAATAATAGTAGATTTTAAATATCTACTAAAATCTTGTGTCCCACATCGGTTTTAGATGAAATTTCATTTATTGAAAAGTCTATAAATACCTATAACAATATATATTTTCTCATCTTTTGCACTATCAATTTAATTTGATCAATTTATTAATTGGTCAAATAAGTAATTATAATTACTTTTTGTGAAGTATTAATTTTATTGAAGCTACGAAATAGATTTGATTTTGAAAATTTTAATCTATAATTCACATGTTTCTAGAATGAAGTAACTATTAATTTTGAAAATCTATGAATTAAAAAAACGTCTTGATTTAACTTAAAGAATAACTTAATAACATAACTAATTAATAATTTATAATCAGCCTGAAATCTATCTACAAAATGAAGAAAATAAATAATATAATAAGATTTGTTGATTTGTTACGTCTTGAATTAACTTAAATAATAACTTAATGAGATAACTATTAATAATTTA
This sequence comes from Schizonepeta tenuifolia, assembly GCA_029490685.1. Lineage (NCBI taxonomy): Eukaryota > Viridiplantae > Streptophyta > Magnoliopsida > Lamiales > Lamiaceae > Schizonepeta > Schizonepeta tenuifolia. Next base: position 78,270,188 of record CM055958.1, read on the forward strand.
TAGTCAACCTAAATCTATCTATAAAACAAAAAAATAAATAATATAAGGAAAATGATATATTAATATATATTAATTTGGTATTTTTTTTTGTAATTACTATATATATTACTATCTAATAAATCACTGCATCACCACACAGTGTGAGACTATTGTATCCCTATATAAGGTAGAAAATCTACACTGCACACATGCGAGATTGAACCCAAAGCTTCTTGCTAAACAGAGTCATGGGTACCCCATGCGTGGAGTGACATTGAAAAAGAAAGCTATATGAATATATGATATTTATTGAAGGATGTTAAATTTATAATTGATTAAGACCATAATCAAGGAGTAGACGAATCGATCCAGAACCGACGGTCTAAACGAAAAAGAAAATTTTAACTTTTTGAACATCAACTATATCAACTCTTAAAAAAAAATTGTCTATATTTTCATTTATTTACAAGTTAATTAATTATATATTCATGTAAATATCTTAATCAGATAATTAAAAAAATACGGTTAATTAAAATATTAGTGAAGAAAGAGTATATGTTTTTGTTACTTTAAAAATAATGCTCTTACAATTTCTTTTTACAAAAAAAATCATCAGGGATGATTATATAGTTTTCTCTTTTCAATTTTGTAAGTGTTGTAGTCAACGCGCCAGTTCAGGGTGAACCGTGGGGATAGACGAGATGATTGTGAAGTGGTGTCAACTTATTTTTTTTTTGATTTAATCTTATGTTGAACTCATAACGTAGGGTATTTTGGATCACTTTCATTCTTATAGATAATCTTCAAAATTATTTTCATTCCTCTAAATCAATGTGGAACAAGTAGTATTTGCAATGAAAATGATTCATCTCAATTTTCATACAAAATTGATGTGAAACAATATCTTTGAGAGCCAAATATATTTTTTCGCACATCATATTATCTTACAATCAAATTAAATTATTTAAAAAATGTATCAAATTCTTAATCAATTCATCACATATATATCAATTTATGCCTCGTGTGCATATAGAAGTAAAATTAGTTCTTACAAATCATCAAATATATATTTTCTTAGCCAAAATAATTTCTAATTTAATTTAACAGAATAAATATGTTTATCAAAGAAATAATCGATTCCTAACTGACAGTTCAATTGATTTTTTTAGTAGATGGACCAATTCCAATGAAAACCGTGGTGACTCATACTTGAAATTTATTTATTTTATCTTTTATATTACAGGGTGATTCTGACTTAGAACCGTCGGGTAGACGGCCCGATTCCGATCAAAATCGTGGGATAAATAGGTCGATTCCGATGAAAACCGTGGTGAACGGGTGTCTGTTCTGACACAGAACTGAGGGATTAGATGAGTCAATTCCTAACCGATATTTCAAGTGATTTTTTTTAATTTTATATTGTATTCATAATGTAGGATTTTAGTCACCTTGACATTCTTCAAAACTACTTTTCTTCTCTAAATGAATGTGAGATAGAGGATACTTTCTATCAGAACGATCTACCTCATTATCCTACATCGATTTTGAGAAAAATTTATGGAATAATGATTTCCCGACAATTTTCGACGGGTTATACGCTAGTTTTTCTAAAAAGGATAAAGAATATTAACTTTTTGTAGTTTATGAGAATTATAAAATTAGAGAATACATAAATGGATTCAAGGATTCCCCTTAAAGCTAGGTCTTACATGACACAATCACAATTGAATAGTTTTATTAATCTTAAATTTTCTTTTTGAGCATTTTTAATTATTATACTCAATATATAATATATAAAAATACCATAATAATTGATGGAAGGAAATATTCTTTGATATCTTTCATATATACGGTACATATGAGTTGTGTGGTTCATACACTCACATAAGTAGTTTCCCTTTTGGTTCCTTAATTAATTAATACGGAAAATAATTCTTTAATTTTTAAGTTAATTTATTTACATAAGAAAATAATAGACTACTAATATTTATTAATTTGATATTCCAGAGAATGTACTTTTAAATACCTTTTTATAAAACATATAAGTTTTTTGCACTCATTCATAAGAGTATAAGTTTTCTATACCAAAATCTGTAAAAAGACTAAATTACCCTTAAGTAAAGGTATTGAGATGTTGACTTTAATTTTTAGCTTTTTTTAATTATCTCCGGCTGACATTTTTTTCTTTTTTTTCCTTTCTTCTTCCCTGAACCCAAAACCCTAAACAAAAAAAAAAAATGCACCACCTTGAATACATTAAATTTTGAACTATACACATTTATGATTTGTAAGAGAGGTTGTTTGCTCTCATTAATTTTCGTCAACAACTACTACAATTCTCTACATCTCAATTCTCTATCCTATACACAAGAAAACTCACGACACCAAGAAGAGAGAAGAGAGAAGTGGGTCTCCAAGAAAAAAAAAACGAAAATTCACGATAGTTAAAAAGAAGAAGGAGGTAAAACTCAAATGGAAGGCTTTCGTATTTCTGAGGTCCATAAAGAAGGTATGCAGCTATATTCACCACGTAAAATATGATTTTTTCGATAAGTTTTTATACCCACGGTGGGCTCATTTTTGCACACGGTGGTAGAAAATTTTCATGCACATGAATTATATGTTGATATTTAGTCATAAGAGAGTATATTTGCATGTATAGAAACGTTTTTAAAAGTAAAATATCTGTAAAAATATATCCATTATCGTGTGTAGAAGAATTCTTCATGTTTTGGCCCGTTTTTTGCAAACCCACGATGGAGCAACCCACGATGGGCCATAGTGGGTTGCCACCGTGTGTTGCCACCGTGGATACCTTTTTAGGCAACCCACGGTAGCTACCCACGGTGGCAACCCACGATGGCCTATCGTGGGTTGCCCCATCGTGAGTTGCCACCGTGGGTTGCCTAAAAAGGTGTCCACGGTGGCAACCAACGATGGTTACCACTGTGGCAACCAACGATCGTGTGTTTATCCGTCGTGGGTAGGCAATAGATGCATTAGAAGCGTGTTCGATCGAATTTTTTATAATTTCTTGGCTATTTTGTATTTTTCGGATGTCGTGGCAACGTATTTTGATACATCACAGCGGTCGTTGGGATCGATCGACTTATATAGATAGGGATTCTTTTTTTGTCTTCATCGATAGTGCCAGAGTGAACTGTGCAAGCTTTGTTGAACTTATTGGAGAAGGGTTAGAAAAATAAATCCAACCGACTACACGTTGTGGTACTTGACACGCATGAGCAACGGAAACAAAGTAAAAGTTTTATTGCTGAGTGATATCGAGTTATTGCGTATGTTAATTGAACAGAAAGATGATCCGGAGGTTTACATTGATTATGGCGGCTCATCCACCCCCGGGATTAACTTTTGTGGTAACAGCTCCAGATTTGAGCACCACGACATTGACAACCGCATGCCCCACTCACATGAGCAATATGAAAAAGATGAGGAAGATGAGGATGAAGATGGTGACTGCGACGAAAATGAAGAAGATGAAGCGAGTTCGTCCGAAGACGAAACAGATGATCGTCGTAAAGAATTGCTTGATTCGCTATCTATTGATTTTCTTGCTTGGATGCGACAGCCGGCACAAATGGATAGGGTTTTTGGTCATCGGAACATCACATCGGACCATCAGTCCGAACGCGAGGCTGAGCATCTGCGCGCAATGCACAATTGAATCATTCCATTCCCCAATCCTGACAGCGCAGGGAGATTAGAGTAAGTCGAGCAATCACCACCAGTGCATGGGGAACTTGAAGTGGGGGTCTTATTTAGGTCCAAGAAAGACTTGAGGATCACTGTTGGAATGTATCATCTGGAGAACTTTTTGGAGTGTAGGTCGAAACGCTTGGCTAGCAATCGTACGACGTTCCTATGCAAGACTGCCAGAAAGAATTGCAGCTTTAAGATTTGTGCTGTTGAGGGCGGCACCATTTGGAGAATTACTAAGTTATCCCTGGATCACACCTGTCACCACGATTTGAATCGTGCTGCTGCAGGGTCGGTATCTTCTGATGTTGTTGCATTTTATTTTTCCAAGAGATTGACCGGCGAGGCGGTTACGTTGAAGCCAAGGGAGATGATGGAAGAGATGCGTAGAGTGTTTGGTATTAACGTTCTATATAATTTTGTTCTCCGGACGAGAAACATAGCCATAGAGAATACGTATGGCGACCACATCTCGTCGTACCAGAAGATCCCCAAGTATCTATATTTGTTTAAGCAGCATAACTTGGGAATTGTTTATGACTTGGAGATGACCGTCGAGGGTTTGCTATGTCACTTATTTGTGTTGCTCGGACAAAGTATTAGAGCGTTTGATAAGGTTCTACGGTCGGTGCTCGTAGTGGACAGGACCCACATTAAGGGAAAGAACCGGGAAATTTTATTTGTAGCAGTCACGTTGGATGGGAACAACCATATCTTCCCCCTTGCAATTGGCCTCGGTCCCAAGGAAAATGATGAGTCGTGGATATATTTTCTCTCCAACCTGCACAGATGCTACAACCCTCCGAATGATTTACTGATTGTGAGTGATTACCATTTCAGCATTAGGAATGCAGTTCGAGCCGTATATCCTAATGCATTCCACGGGTTATGCTACCACCATATTCAGAAAAATTTCAAGCCCTACGAAAAGTACGTAGCCACTATCTTCCAAGCTGCAACATATTGTAATCGTCACGAAGAGTTCGACGATTTGTTCTCAAAATTGCATCAAGTGAGCCCCAACAGAGCTCACAGAGGGCTTTCTGACATTGGACCGGAGAGGTGGGCTAAGTGTAAGTGTTCGGTTTGACGCTATGACTTTTTGACCTCCAATTATGCTGAATGTTTGAACTTTCGTATGCTATGGACGAGACGTCTCCCGGTGCACTCGGTGATTGAGATGTACCATTTCATTGTAGAGAAATGGATCGATGAGCATCGAGAAGAAACTACATCGAGAGATCATGAGTTGACACAGGACGCATTGGGAAAACTTTCTTTATCCGTGCAACACGGTACCCGCCTTCCAGCTCGAGGTAACACCACCACACATGTTTACAGAGTTAAAAAAAGAAATATTTTTTATCACGTTGATCTAAGAACCTGGACATATACGTGCCGAGCGTGGGATTTGAATTTGATTCCATGTCGCCATGCTGTTGCCGCTATAAGGTAACATGTTCAATTACTAAATATTTTTTATGTATCTTAAATTTTCGAATTCTCATAATTAGAAATATAAGAAATAATATCTACTAGCTACTGCTACTTGTGCAAACTGTATATAGATTAATCCAAGTGAAACCCAATAAATAATGACAACAAAAGTTATTCCAGTGTAGAAACAAAACCCTAAAGATATTATGCAGAACCCTATGCTAATAAATGATGTCTAGTTGCACCAACTTTCATTTAGCTTAGCCTTTCTATATGTTGAAATCATTTTCTTATTTAGGTGTCCTATTTATATTGCACCAATTTTTGAATTAATATCAATTTAGGTGTAACATAATTTTGTTTAATTTTTTAACAGGCGTGCACGTAACAGTTTATCTGTGTACGATTTTGTAAGTCGTTATTTCAAACATGAGTCATTCAGAGGGATTTATATGGAGCATATTAAACCAATACCGCATCCAGATGAGTGGGTTGTGCCTCCGGAGATTTCCACAATCATTTGTCTTCCTATAGATGAGGTACGTCAGGCTAGGCACCTAAAAGATAGTTGTGCACGATCCGCAGTAAAAAATATGGTGAGACGTCCCCAAATGTGCGGTAGGTGTCATAGAAGGGGCCATAATAAAAAGACTTGCACAACATCCATCCCGTTCAGTGGTGTTTACTTGAATAACCCCCATGAAGATACAGAAGAGGCCGAGGGAGAACAGGTAAGAAAAAGGCGTCGGCGGAAGAAAAAGTGTAGCATTTGTCGTCTTGATGATCATAATGCGAGGAAATGTCCCTACCGTGAAATGTAAATATGTTTTTTGGGGATTGAAAAATATTTATCTTGTTATTTGTAGTTAGTTTATTTAATTAAACACGAGTTAATTTGGACTCATTTTGAGTGTGTGCTTATTGTTTGAGTGTGGTTGAAAAAAGTAAGTGAAACAACTCTCGGGTTTGCCCACGGTGGTGGGCTACCCACGGTGATGCCCATCGTGGGCACACGACGGCCAACCCACAATGGACAACCCACGGTGGTGCCCATCCTGGGTACACACGGTGGTGAGCAGCCACCGTGGGCACAAGAACATGAGTCAATTTTATTTTTTGTTCGGTTCCTTTTTCGATTTTGTTGTTTAGTGATTCTACAATAGTTTATTTTTCAATTGAAAACTACTTAACAACAAAATCTAAACACCCGCACGTAACCTTCATCTAATTCATTAGTAAAGGTATTTCGTACAAACGCTGAAGTTAGTTATATATAACCATTATCAAGAGAATCCCCACATTATACATATAGTATATGATATATTTTGTTAATTCAATGCTTACTATTTCAATTATGTTACATTTCGTACAATAACTAAATTATACATTACGTGTAATGTAGGGATTCCCTTGATAATGGTTATGTATAACTAACTTCAGCGTTTGTACGAAGTACCTTATTTACTAACGAATTAGATGAAGGTTATGTGCGGGTCTTTGGATTTTTTTGTTAAGTAGTTTTCAATTGAAAAATAAGCTATTATAAAATCACTAAACAACAAAATCGAAGAAGGAACCGAACAAAAAATTAAATTGACTCATGTTCTTGTGCCCACGGTGGCTACTCACCGCCATGCCCATGGTGGGCTCCACCGTGTGTATCCACGATGGGCACCACCGTGGGTTGTCAATCGTGGGTACCAACCATGGGTGCCCACGATGGTCACCACCGTGGGTAGCCCACCACCATGGGCAAACCCGAGAGTTGTTGTTTCCATCTGCTTTTTTCAACCACACTGAACAATATCACTCTTTATCTTTAAAAAAAATTAACACATGTCCTAAATGTTAATAACACATAAATAAATTTAAATATTTACAAAATAAAAGTATTTAACGATCTTCTCTTCGCCAATACGAACCCTCTATTGCTAACCAAAAAATTCTAGTTGCAATAAAACGCCTATAGTTGGCAATGTATGTATCATCAATTGACACATTACGATTTGTCGATGAACTATTGATGAGACGATCGACATACATGCAACTGTAGGGGCCACAATTTGTCCCGTTAGTCTGGATGAATTTATCCTCCTCAGGCATCTTAATAAGCAATAGAGGATTTGTGAGCTTCTCCCTGAAGCCATTTTGCATCCAATAACTTGATACCTGCAGCAGTCGCGGTAAAAGATCTGTGACACACTATAATTGCTCCTCGCGCACTGACGTATCCCTGTGATGAATCATGGTTGAATCATACAATTCGATTGTCCACTCCTTCAGACAGATGCGTAACCCAATGATCCCCCCCCCCCCCATATTGCATAATGTAATGACCTTTACATGACAAGAACTAAACTGGAAAATAAAATATTTACTTTAAAATGTAATTAACTTACATGTTTAGCTTGCCACCAAGCCACGGCGTCGGGGCTTTCTCTGCCATTAACCATTTCTATAAGATACTCAAGTACTTTTCAATGATGATACGTTTTAACCCCTTTCTCAGATTTCTTTCTCCTCTCATTCTTATCAAGAGGGTACAACTTATTTCACACATTGTTCAAATGGTTCTAGTAATACAATAAAGATTGACATAATCAATATTTAAAGTAAATATAATCAATATTTAAATTACTTGAAGATATATACTTACAAATAAGTGAGTGCCGACTACAACAGTGTTTGCCTCACATACTCCATCAGCTGTTAACCGATCAAACCATTTCACCTTGTGTTGCATGTAGACAAGGTACAAATCCATCTCCTGCAGTGTTATTTATATTCTTAGTTAATAAATATAATTATTACAAATAAGTTTTAATTATTGTAACAAAGATAGAATTGTACCTTTTCCCACATCATTTGTCGACTATCCTCCAGACGGTCGAAAACAGATTGTGCAACCTTATGGCTAGTCGACTGAATTACGGCTGTAGCATCGGGGCTCGATTGTCTATGCTTCTTGTACATAGACTTCAACCTTTTCACGTTCTTTGGAGTCATTTGTACATAAAGCGTCTTCAAAGCGGCAGACGGTTTCGTCTTACGACGACCTTGGACCTCGTCTCTCTCCACCAATTCATAATCAAACTCATGAGACTCCTTATAGGATGACAACCATTGAATGCTTATAGATGAGACTGACCGTCTGAGCTGCTCGCGTGTGGTGTTCTCAACAGTAGGAAAAAATTGTTGCTCCTGCCGGTATTCAGTCTGGTAGGGAATCTGCTGCTCATGTAGGGTGTACTCGTCGGAGCTGAAGTAGGAGGCTGGTAGGGAATCTGCTGCTCATATGGGGTGTACTCGCCAGTAGGAGCTGAAGTAGGAGGCTGGTAGGGAATCTGCTGCTCATATTGAAAGTGACAGCTGCTGACTTCGCCTGGAAACACTGACTGCCAGGGAGGCTGGTACGTCGGGGGGTCGTACCGATGCAGCGATTTACTGCTATAGCTGAAGAACATCGGTTGTTGCTGCTGGTAGTCAGGCTGATACCCCCACGGCTGCATTGGTGGCTCGCTTTGGTGGGGTATAAGGTCAAATGACTGCCCTAACATGCTGTGCATCAGCTGCTAGGTACGCTCAGGGATGTGAGAAGAGTGGTGACTATGCTGACTGTGCTGTCCTTGTAGAGCTGCAGCTGCAGAGTGACGAGGCGGGTCCGCATTCCTCCTGTGTCTGCTAGAAACCTCTGCAGAGTGACGGTGTGGCTCAGGACACCTCATGTAGCTTCCAACAGACTGCTGTGGAGGGCTCCTAGATCGTCTGTGCCTCAGACCGAAATAGTCATTCACCTAAGCAAAGAGCTTACGGGATAAGGTAGCAAAGAAGGCCTTGTCAGACTCGTCCATCAAGACCGCCATCAGCCGGCGATCGATGTAGTCGTCTCTGTCGTCCTTTGCGTGTTCAAGACAAGGACGTCCGTGGACACAACACACTCTATCTTTTGGTCTCTCCTGATAGACCGGCTCTGATGTCTAAGCTGTATGTACTGGTGGTGAGGTGCTATGTCGGCGTCGTTTTGGGATTTTCTGTGCCGATGAGATCGGTTTAATTATCTTCCCCACCACCTCCGCAGCCTCCGTCAATTTTCCCTTCCTTTTCACCTTCTTTTTTGGGGAAACCTCTTCTGTATTCTTCTTTGTTAATTTTTTCGGAGGTTCCCAGTGTATATGATACACTGAGTCAAGACTGAACCAATATAGCTCCATAGTGTCTTCCACGAGAATAGGCATCGTGTTATGTATGACAAGACCCTAAACAAGTTATGTAAATATTATTAGATCACAAATTAAACATGTAATATAAATGATAAAATATTATAAAAATAAAGGCACATACCTCTCTCTCGAAGAACGTGCTAAAATCTGCTTTGAAGAGTCTCGTAGTCCACATAAAATATCGAGGAACTCTAACGGCGGCTGTTCGGGTTCCACAATACTGTCCTAACCGTGGAATAAACTCGTAAGACCAAATTTGTAAAACCCAAACCAGTCCGTAAAAGTGATAAGTTCCAATGTCACATTGGTTGGGTTTCTTGGCGGTGTTGTTGATGTAGTAAGTGAATGCCTGATATATGTAATCACCCCAAGGAAATTGTTCCCAACGTTCCGGTTCCTCAACTAATGCCCATGCACATTCCTCGACCTCCATATTACGGTCCTGACAAAGGAGAAATTGGTAGTAAACTAAGAGCTTGGCTACCTTCACATAGCACGTATTTCCATGACTTTATCGAGTATTTCCATGACTTTAATTTTGCGGCCTTTGAATGCTCTATGGAAAAGACTGTCAGGCCGGAGGAGATGTCTCTCATTTGGGTCGAAATCTGTCCTTCCGAAATTCAATCCAATAATGCACGCATATTCGCTTGCGGTGAAGCGAAGGGTTCGTTCGGAAATTTGGAACTACGTCTCATCCAGGGAGATCTCACGACCCGTCACCTGACGGGCTAATAAGTGATGTAGGGCTCTGTTTGTACTTCCAATCCTCTTATGTTTAATGTAAGGGCCAATAATTCCTGCCGTAAATTCATCAAGCACTTCTTGATACCGTACTGAATTGTGCGTAAAGTGCAGAAATACCTCCATTATTTCTTTAAATAGGGTTTCACGAATATATTCATTAATTTGTTATGATGACGCAATCTAGTTCTCATCCAGTCACAAGTGGGCTGCAATATAAACACACAAACCATAAGGAAAGAAGTTTGATCGCTCAAACCAACAAAATCACAAAATACAAACCCTATAAAACAGTTTCGGGTCAACTCACGACGGGGCTGCCCACGACGGGACTGCCCACGGTGGAGCTGCCCACGATGGGGCTACCCACGATGGGTGCCACCGTGGGTACAAAAACACTCACCGTAGGCAGCCCGTTTTTCATCTTCAAACCCCAATTTTTGTCAACAAATTTTAGATATAACACTTCTAATGCTCATAAAATCATGTACATTGTTCTCATATTCAATAAATCAAATATAAACACACACTTAGAAGAATACATTTTTCAAACCCAAAATTCAATTTCGTTTGGAATTTTAGCACTAACCGGTGGTTCGTTGTAGACGAGTGTTACTTGCTCCTCGTCCGAAATAGATGTCGACGCCGTTGACTCTCCATCATGGTCAGATTGATCACTCATTGCCGTCGTGTGTGTGTCTATGTGTGTGTGCACCGCCTTGTGAGTGTCGAGGGTTGAGAGGGAGAAAGAGAGAGAGAGAAATTGATGTGTGGTCGGGTGGGAAAGTGGGGGACCGCAAATAAGATAGGGTTTTTGAAAAAAAAATTGTCTTTTCTTATTTGTTTATTAAAAGTAATGGTATTTTAGTCTTTTAAGTGATTTTGGTATAGAAAACTTATATTCTTATAAAAGAGTGCAAAAAACTTCTATCTTTTATCAAAAGATATTTAAAAAGAGTTTGCCCAACTTTTTGTAGTTTATGAGAATTATAAAATTAGAGAATACATAAACGGATTCAAGGCTTCCCCTTAAATCTAGGTCCTATATGACACAATTACAATTGAGCATTCTTATTAATCTTAAATATTCATTTTGAGCATTTTCAATTATTATACTCAATATATAATATATAAAACTACCATAATAATTGATGGAAGGAAATATTCTTTGATATATCTCTCATATATACGGTACATATGAGTTGTGTGGTTCATACACTTACATAAGTAGTTTTCCTTTTGGTTCCTTAATTAATTAATACGGAAAATAATTCTTCACTTTTTTGAATTAATTTGCTTACATAAGAAAATAATAGACTACTAATATTTATTAATTTGATATTCTCTTGTATATTAAGCATGATCTTATCCCACATTGTTTTCAAATGAAATTTCAATTTTAAAGTATCTATATAAATAATCGATATTAAAGTGTATCTTATCATCTCTTAGTTGTTGTGCACAATTAATTTCATTTGGCCAATTAATTAGTTGGCTAAATAAAAAAAAAATATATTTTAGTTGAAAATTTTAAGTAAAGGATCAAGTTTCGAAAATTCATAATGAGATGAGAAATGTGCTTGAATGTAATCTCTCAGAGTTAAAAAAATTACTTTAGTTTATTTTAAGTAAAGGATAAAGTTTCGAAAATTCATAATGAGAAGAGAAATCTACATGGATGTAATAAATGTATTGTATAATCTCTCATATTTTGAGCTTTACTCTAATTATAAGAATTTTATTCATATATTTCATTATATTTTAAACATAAGATTTTTAACAAGAATCCACTCTTGGGGAATTTGTATAAACACTAAAGTTCAATGTGCATTTTCATCTTGCAATTATTTTGCACAATCATCAATTTAGTTTGAATTCCATAATTCGAGATCGTTCGTGACATTATTTCCATCATCTATTCTTATTTACCTTAATATTAATTTTGTGGATTTTTTGCAATCTATATATACTATTAAAATGATTGCAAATTCGAGATCTTTCCTTAATTTTAGGTCATACGTAGTGCAGCCAAATATTCATATTTATCTTAAATCCTCAATTTAATATTTTTTATTCATATGTTTTATAATTATACAGTTAATATTTTTAAAATTTCCATAAACAAATATAATCTCCCTAATGCAAGGATATCTTTTCCTAAAAACTTCAATACATGTATACTAATGAAATTAGAATGTTGTGGAGAGAATATAATTTCTATAAATCTTTAAGGACGATTCCAATTAATTCAATTTATTTAAATAGTTTTTAAATTAAGTTATTTTTATTTGTATTAAGTTTGATGTTTGATAAACATCCATTTTATAGCAACTAAACGCATTGTCATAGCACTTATTGCCTTATTTTTCCGCCAAACGTGACTTGTTTTTTATGATTTTTACTATTTTGGATTGTTTTCACATTTAGTGGAGTTTGTGCATGTGTGTAGATCAGGCATGGGGTGCTAAGTCGAAATGGACGTGTAATACCCCATATATTTTCTTCCGTCGCTAAAATAAAAAGTAATTAATTTATTAAGGCTTTGCACGCCTAAGTTAAGGATTCTCAATTGTAAGACTAACGGTGAAATCCGTTTCTGAAAATAAATTCCAGAAGTCGTTCAACCGACTACTGTATTAGGGTTTTCGCGTCCGATAGAATTTTCGTTCGAGAACTCAGTTCGAAAAACCGTCTTACTTTACATTCATTTTTTTTTGCGATACGAGTCTACTGGAGAAAGTCAGTTTTTGGATTGTCATGTCCCGACTTTTCTTCGAATTTCGGAAATCGAATTATGCTTTCCGACTAAGTAAATTATTTCCAATCTAATGGTTGAATTAGATTTAGTCAAAAACGTAACTGTCTAGGAAATTAATTTCTCGATTTATATACGCAGTGTTAGACCCGTAAAAGTAATATTTTTGGTGAAAATATCACCCCTAAACCGCCTCCCCCCCCCCCCTATGAGTCATCCATGTTAGATTTTTTCTACTTTATGCATAATATCCAACATAACACCTCACCATTTTCTCTCTTCTTCTCTCCCTTATTGCCGCCACACTCTCTCTCTCTCTTCTCTCTCTTGTTCTTCATTTCCTCCATTAAAACTCTTCAAGTTCTTCAAGGATTCAATCATCACAACTAGTTCATCTTCCATTCAATCTCAAATCCGAGTTCATATTCAACAAGGTAAGGACCTTAGCTTCCTTTCTATCCAAAGGAAATCTTTTCTTCCAAGTTTTGTAATTTTCAAAAATTTCAAGAGATGTAGGAGATCAAGTTCTAAGTTTATTTCATGTTATTTATGCTTGTGATTAAATTTCTATGGATAGAAATCAAGTAGAAATCATTGTAGAAATTATGGGGCAATAACCGAAAATTTTGAGATTTATGTAGGTGAAGTTTAAGTTTGAATTTAGATGATTGGTTTGTAGTTTATCACTCTATGTATTAATAGATTGTTGTGTGAATTAATTGGGAATTTTCTAAAAATAAAAACAAAATGGTAAGAGACAAAGAAGTAGGGTTATGATTAAGTAAATCTTGTGATATTGATGAAGTAATATGATTTATGAGATGTAGTAAGCTTGTAGTTGATCATATAATTTAATTAGATTTTTTTAAAAATAAAAATAAAATCGTAAGAGGCGAAGAATCATCGATAAGTTATGATTCAATAATGATATAAGTATATGGTTTTCATATTGATTAATCTTAGTAGTTGTTGTTGATAATTGGAAGGTTTGAATGGATTCTAAGAAAGTTGAATATTTGGTAAGAGACAAGTAGTCGAGCTTAATCGTTGATAAGAAAGTCGAACGAGGAAACTAATCGGATATTAGTGTTTGTTGTCGATTAATGAACAAGAATGTAGTTGATGATAATTTCATATAGATTATGAATATAGAAGTTAGAAGATTAAAGTTGGATTTGAAATGAAAATGGTTTAGTAAATGGTTAGTTAAGAAAGACGAGAAAGTGCTCGTCGTATTATTAATCGAGGAAGAAGGAAGTATTCACGATAAATGATCATGTGTCTTAACTGTAAAATGATAGTAATTACGTGAGCATAAAGGTTGTATAGCATTGGTCGAACCTAGGGAATTGTGCGTCGAGTTTTATCGAGCATTAGGGTTAATCGCGGACTGTTTTGCGACCCTTTACGGAAAGTGTCATAACTCTCTGCTCGCTTAACGAAATCGAGATCCGTAAATTGGACAGTAAACTAGACATCCGTAGCTTTCTTTTGGTACTGAGAAAATCTCCTGTTTCGCAGAATTCTGTTCTGTAGATGCTCCAGAGTTACTGCCTTGTGCAGAAACTTTCGGAAACTCGTATTCTCAAGTTGAAAACTTTTTAACTTCGTTCTTTGAGAACTTCTAAGTCGTTATGAGTTATAGACTTCCGTTATTAACTGACTTAAGTGTCGAGTAAAGGAACCAAGTTAGTTCTAAACGAGATATGTTCGAGTCTCGTTTCTTTGTTAATCAAAAGAATTTAGTTGAAGTGCAAAGGCCTAAAAGTCTTAACCGAATTCAATTTCTTTTCTTTTATCGTTGCAACCGTTTACTAAAGTGTGATTATTTGCGATAAAAGGAGGAGGTCGAGGTTAAATATAGGACGGAAGATCAAAGATAGAAGCTCGTGTTTAGTTCTGTAATCGCCTAAGGTGGGCTTTTCTATATATCATATCAAATGAGCGATGCTCGAAAATGTTTACTTATCGCTTTATAACTGTGTTTTAAAGTGATTATCATGGCCTGAAATACTTTGTTTTATGTGAGTTCTCTTGTGCCTTTCTGAGTTAGCCAAAAGGGGTCTAACTAATCGATCAGACCACTGAGTTAACCGGAAGGGTTTTCCAGGATTTAGTGTACACGGTAGCCGTTGTGTGTGGTGCTCTGTTGAGGGGTAGCCAGCCACGGTGAATAGAACGTGCGCGGAAGAAGTTAACTCTTCCCCGGCGTTGAAACAGAAGTTAGGCAAGTTGAACGTAACATCTGTAAAGGCTTGGCCAAGCTATATTGTGAAAAAGAGAAAGAAAATGTTTAATAGGCTCGGGCATTTGATGAAAAACCCCGATGCGCTATTTATCGAGATGCCTGATTAATCTATACCTTATGATATATTTTCGGCATTGTGCCCACTAAGTATGTTTATACTTAGCCCTGCATATGTTTTATAAAATGTGCAGGTTGAGTGACGGGAGCGGTGAAGGTTGAGTAGAGTTGTAAATAGGAAGAAGAACAGTGTGTCAAGTTCTACGTTTTCCGCTGTCAAACTCTTTTTGTGTCAATGTTTAAACTTTTGGTCTAAGTTCCGTACTTTGAACTTAGTTTACTTTTGAGAACAACTTGTCGAGCGATCCTTCAAGGTCGACTCCTTTTATATAATGAAGTAAGGTTCATAGTAATTATTCTGTTTTAAATGTCTGTTTATTTATTTATTCTCCCTTCTTCCCCGCTTCATTAATCCAACCCCTAGTCGCACCCCAGCTTTGCCGTCCCTCGAGATTTGGGATTGTGACAAGACGGGCTGTCGAGGAACAAAAATGAAGAAACGGGACAGAAAAGTGGAAAACCGAGCGAAGAGGAGAAGAAATCAAGAACCGGCGCTCCAGCATTTATTTTCGGCAGTTTGGACTCAAAAACCGGCGGTTCAAGGGTGAACCGCCGGCCAAACCGTTGAAAATCTCTGGAATGGAAGTCGTGAAGAAAGTGTAAATCAGCGGTCCACTCGACGGTTCAGGCCTGAACCGCCGATTTTTGGGCATGGACCGCCGATTTTGGCTCCTTGAACCGCTGATTTTCACTGTTTTGCCCAAAATTAGACGATTTTGCCCCTGACGCGATTTTAACCTCATAGCACTTTTTCACTCCTATAAATACTCTATGTCAGCCCAAAACGTGGGGGATACCTTCCATAGCTTATATTCTTGTTCAAAAAGTTTTCAAATTAGGGTTCTAAACATTTTTATGGTTGTAATAGTGAATTGAGGTTTGGATTGAAGACTTTGTGAAGATTTCAACATTGGGTTCTTAGTTTTTCATCTATGCAATCATTTCTCCTTTATTTTGTGTTAATTCTATTTATGTCTAGCTAAATTTCTTAGTTGATTCTAGGGAACTTGTGATGCTCATTTGATGGTGGATTTCTTTTATTGATATTATTATGTCTTCTAAATTCTTAGTTCTTGCAACTTGGTGCTTGTTTTTATGTTGAAATAGGTGGCCTCTATTTTGGCATGCTAAGTGTTTTTGAAAATTTCTAGCCGGTTTTTATGATCGTTGAATTCAAGTTTGCTTGATTTGATTGGTTAAGGGTCCTAGCGGAAGTTAATCTAATCAAAGAAGTTTATGAATCTTGAGTGCTTTTGGGAGTTAATATTCTGTTTTGAGTCTTAGTTGAGAGAGACGAAAAATTGATCAACGAGTGCTCTCTTTTCGAGAGAGAGCTAGATTTAGATTAAAATGGTTTAATGAATCAATAGCTTTGGTCCTCATCATTTTGAGTTGAGCAAGATTCCTAGAGTCAACCTTTTTTATATCGTTTCCTTAATTCGTTTATTTATCTATTGCTTCTTGTTTGATCTTTGCTTTTGTGTTTCTTATTTCTTAAGTTGTGTTGCCCTCAAGTGTTGTTTGCAAAGCTTGAATAGTAGGAAGATGCATGAATTTCGTTTTCGCATAAATTCACCTCAATAGTCCTTGTGGATACGATACTCGATCCCTATTGTCTACAATAACCCAAACAAAGTGCGGATAAATTGCTTAGTATAAAATTGGGTGATCAATGTTCTATATATATTAATTCATAAAATTTCAAAATCCCAAATCGATTTTAATGGAACTTAGCCAATTGGAAACCTATATAAAATGCTACTTGACCAAAATCTACATTCTATTGATGGAGTGATTTCGAATTGCACTATCAATTTAATTTGGTAAAAAAAAAAAGTAAAATGATTTTGCTAGAGTACCATACTACTTATTTAAGGTAGTACTATATGATATAAAAAATTAGTAGAAGTATAATACATATAGTTGAATCCAATTCATTGATTGAAGACGATATCACAGTAAAAATAGTTAAAATTAGAAATTTATTTGTATTCACATAGAAAATTAATCAATGGTTTTCATTGGAAATTTATACTATAAAATTGGGTTAGCCCGTATGAATAATAAATTAATAACTAATCAATTCTCATCTAATTATCAAAATAATTACGGCTTCGAGATTTCCCCTTAATTTAAAGTTGTATGTGGCGCTCTCTCATTCGATATTCTTATTTATCATAAATGCAATATTTTGGCAGGATCCGTTTATTTGAACTTTTGATTAATTGGCCAAAAAAATGTCAAATTTTTATTTAAAATTTAATTTTGTCAATTATTATGTTATCAATATTAAATACTTGAGTTGAGTGTATCATAGACTCATAACTCATAGTCATATTACATTATACTCATTAAATTGGATGAGATGATTGCTCCATTCAGTATTCATGTTTATCTTAAATCCTTATTTTAAGTATTTTCTTGATTATTCTATTATTAATACAATTTTTTTCATCCCACATCGTTTTTTAATAAAATATTTTTTTCATCCCACATCGTATTTTCTTGCATTTTCTCAACCTGCAATTTTTTAGCACATCCAATGGCCATTTAATTAATTGGCCAAAAAATAGCCAAAATTTTTATTTAAAATTAATTCTGTCAATTATTATGCTGTCACTATTAAATTTACTTATGACTATTTGATTGTATCATAGGCTCATAGTCATACAACGTTATACTTATTAAATTAGACGAGATGATTTAAATTAAAATTTAAAATTCAAAATTTAGTATTTTCAATTATTATGTTGTCAATATGAAATTTTACTTGTGATTGTTTGAGTGTATCATACTCGTAATCATTCTACGTTATACTTATTAAATTGGACGAGACGGTTCAAATTTAAACAAAAATAGTTAAAAATGATAAAAAAAAATAGTAAATGAAGACGGGAGAATCATAAAATAACTTTCTTAAATTTAATTAGATACTTAAACGATTTGAGTTATTCCCTTGATTTTGGATCCTACGTTATGCGTTCCATGTCCTCTATATTAATACATATTTGTTCATTCTATTTTTGAGCAAAAGAGAACAAAATGTTTGCTATGAATTTTTTTTTTTTGAAAAAATAATACCCTTGCTTCTTAAAAGTCGAAACATCTATTTTATTAGGTAGAAATTAAACTAAAATAATAAAAAAAATAGTGAATGAAGACGTGAGAATTGCGGAACGATTTTCTTAAATTCAATTAGATACTAAAGATTTTCACTTTCAAAATAAATTTTTATAACTACCAAGTAAATTGCGGCTAATATTTTTAATAATTTTAATAAAGTAGTGGATAAAATTTAGTAAAATAAACCCGGTAGAATCGCGGAACAATTTTGTTGAATACAAATTAAAATTAGAGATTTCACTTTCAAAATAAATTTTTGCAATTATCAAACAAATTGTGCCTAATAATTTTAATTTAATTAAAAGAATGTATTAATGAAGTGTGTGGATTAAAATGATAAAAAGGATGAAAAAAATAGTAAATATAGACAGAAGACTTGACAAACAATTTTCTTCAATTTAATTAGAAGTTAAAGATTTTCACTTTCAAAATAAATTTCCATTACAACAAACCAAATTACGTCTAATAATCTTAATGAATTCCCTTCGATTTACGACGGGTTACACAATAGTATATTATTAATACCGGTGTGGATTCGCATGGTGAACAACCACAATTCGATATTCCTATTTATCTTAAATCGTCATTCTAAATATTAATTTGATTAACACCCGTAGGTGCAATACTAATCATCATTATTATATTACTAAAAGGAAAACGATGTTTGCTTTTAAAAAATCTTATGTAGCACTCCTCTTAATCCTTCATTCTCATTTATCTAAATTCTCAAATTTTCTGAATTTAAAATCATTATTATCATATTTATAGTCTATATATGATATGAAAATAAAATTTTATCAAGATCAAATCTTCAAAATCAATATCTGTCATATTTTAATATATTTATATATATAGTACAAATTAACAACATCAAAATTATAATTTATCATAACTCATAAATAATCATATATTTATCTATGAAATTGCAGTGACAAAATATGGCGAGTTACTGTTAGTACATGATGTACTTCAGGGGGTTCAATCATATATATTGTCATGTCAAAATATATATCCACTAAAATGTTGTGTCTCATATCGATTTTTTAATAAAACTTCACCTATTAAAAAGCCTATAAATACCTAGAATCAATATGTATATTTTTCATCTTTTACACTACCAGTTTTATTTGGCGAACTTATTTACTAGTCGGTCGAATAAATGACTATATTTTTATAGTTTAATTTAATTTAATATGGCTAAAATCCCTCCATTCATATTTAGCTAAATTCTCAAATTTTTGAATTTTTAAATTTAAAATAATAAATTTTAAATATCCACTAAAATCTTATGTCTCGTATCGATTTTTCAATGAAACTTCACCTATTTTAAAGCTTATAAATACCTTGAATCAATATGTATTTTCTCATTATATTACGTCACAAGTTTTATTTGACCAATTTATTTATTAGTCAACAAAATAAATATGTAATGCCCCGTAAATTCCTTACGTTCTTAAAATTTTAAAGTTAATTAAATAAATGGCTTTGCACGCCTAAGTTTACGATTTTGAATTCTAAGACTAGAATCTGTTTCTGAAAATAAATTACGGAAGTCAGCTAAACGACTACTATATTTAGGGTTAGCGCGTACGAAAAGTTTTTAGTTCGTGAACTCAGAACGGAAAACCGTCTGATTTTTACATTCACGAATTTGCGATACGAACTCGCCCGAGAAAGTTCGTTTTTATGATTTTTCGGACGAAACTCGGACTGTGTCGTCCCGAGTTTTTGTCAAAATAAATTTTCTAAATTTATTTTCTGATTAAGTTTCGTACGTTAAAATTTGCGGTCGAATCGGATCGCGACGATTTGTGCCGAGCTATGTTTTTCGTCGAACGTTTTCCGTAACGTCGGATCGCGCCGGAAAAGCGTGTATTTCTTTCTTTTCCCTCACCCCAACCGACACCATCCCTCTCACATTGTTATATTTTTGTGTATTATATAGTTTAATTAGAGGACACCTTAGCTAGTTACTATTGCACTTTACATCTATTCAATCTTATATCCTAAGTTAACCAAAATTAAATCTATCTCTCCCTCCCACACCATCAAACTCGGCTGCCCCCTACTCTCTATCTCTCATCTTCATTTTTCCATCCTCCATTGAAGAAACCTTCAAGAATTCCAAGAAGAAACACACAAGTCTTGATTCATCCATCCAATCCTAACACTTTCTTCATTAATTAGCAAGGTAATCTTCTCCTCCATATTTCTATCCAACCATCTTCTTCTTCTTTTCATTTTTTTCTTGGATCGAAAATTAGAGTGTTGTTTTAGATGTTTTGATCTTGAATTAATGAAATTGGATGTGTTAGATAGGTTAATTAGGGTTTAGAATTGAACAAAAATCAAGAACCCTAATCTTCTTGTAAATACCGAAAATTTGGGAAAAATTAGTAGGATTTTGGATTTCTTCAATTGATGATAGATTCATGCTTAAGAGATGCTTAATTAGTAATTAGAACAAAGAGGAATCGAAAGTCCCTTGTTTTGTGAAAATTCGATTAGGGTTTGAGTAATGAAATTGGGGATTTATGCATGTTAGTATGAAATTGGATTGCAATTGTTCAATTGATGTTATAGTAGGTTGATTAGTGGATAAATGATGTTAATTGGAGAAGAAAATCACCCTCTTAAAATATATATATATATATATATATACCGAAAATATTTAAGTAATTAGGGGTTTTCATATGTTTGATTTAATTGATGTTTTGATGATGGAATTATGTTGTAATTGATGTGAATTGATTATGGGAATTTAATTAGATTTTTCTAAAATTATTTATCGTAATGTAAGAGACGAAGAACACGTTATAAGTTGAAATATAGTGATGGTATGAAATGATTGCATGCATAGAAGTGATTCTCGTTAGATGTGGATTGATGTCGTAAAATTTGAACAGAAGCCGACAACTTTGAAAATCGCGTAAGAGACGAACAACTAGTCGTAACTAATAACCGAGAAGTCGAATGAGAATTCTAATTTAATATTATGATTTATGACGAGCTTGAGAACAACTTTGTAGTTGATGTCATAAGCTTTCGAGCTATTATTATATGAGCTATAGTTATAGTCGAGAACTAGAATGCGTTTTGAATAACTTGTTGGTTTAGTAATTGTTAGTTGAAAGCCGACGTTTAGAACGTCGTGCTATTCGGTCGAGTTTTGAGAAGGAGTTCATCACGTACGGGAGTACGTGATGACTGCCTTGAGGGTCCAGTTTCTAAAGAAATTGAATACGAGAGCTTAGAACGAACCTAAGACGTTATACGTCGAATCTATCGAGCAATTAGGGTTTTCGCGGCAGTTTTGCGACCCTTTCCGGAAACTGTAATAACTTTTAGGTCATTTGTCGGTTTTGTGATCCGTAAATTGGAGCGTAAACTAGACATCCCAAACTTTCAATTGGTACAGGGCTCATCCCCTGTTTCCAAATCCTCTGTTCTGGGCAGTCCCCAGAGTTTCTGTTTTGCGCAGTAAAATTTCAGTTTCAATTCTCCTAAGTTGTATCATTCACAACTTAGTTTCTTTCGATCGTTTAAGCCGTAATAGCTAACGAATATCTTCCTACTGACCCTAGAGTCAAGTATGGAGCCTTGAGTGATAAAACCAGTCGAGATCTCATCTCTTACCCGTTCAAATAAAGAAGTAGTAAGCGAGAAATTTCATAAGTCGTTTAAAGAACTATCTCTCTACTGACCTAAGAGTCGAGTATGAGACCTTCCGAGTTCTAAACGGGATTTGAACGAGTCTCGTTCCCGTTTAAGTAAAATGAATCTAGTAAGCGTGCAAATGCCTAAAGAATGAAACGACTAAAACTTATTTCGATTCTTTGATCGATTATCTTTTACGACCCGTTTTTAAGTATTATTATTTTACGATGAAGGAGGAAGTCAGCTGTAGAGAAAGGTCGGAAGATCCGAAGATTGGAAGCTAGTGCTTTTATGTTCTGTATATCAAGGTGGGCTTTTATATACAAAATTTAACGAGCAATGCTCGGAAAATCTTTCTTTATCGCTTTGATATCTGTGTTTTCAAAGTGATATTATGGCATGAACTGTTTTATGTTTTATGTGAGTTCTCTTGTACCTATCTGGGTCAACATTCGTGTTTTTCAGATTTAGAGTTAATCTAACTAGGTTAACTAACGATCGGCTCTGAGTTAGCTGCTAAGTGCTTTCCAGAGTTAGTGCACTTTGTAACCTGTGGTGTATGTGATATCCTGTTGAGGGATACCAGCCACAATGAATGAGAATTGGTCAAGATTGAACATAGCATACCAGAAAATACTCGGCCGAGTAAATTGTGAAAATCAGTCAGAAAATGTTTAGTAGACACGGGCCTCTTTTAAATAAAACCCCGATGTGCTACAATTATGAAAAGCCATATTTATCTATACTTATGATTATGTTTTCGGCATCGTGCCCACTAAGTACGTTTGTACTTAGCCCTGCATTGTTTTCTAAATGTGCAGGTTGAAGCGACGGTGAGCGGCGACGGTTGATGTTGAGTTGAAAGATAGGATGCTTTAGTTAGAACTCTTCCGCTGCAGAACTCTCAGTCTTTTTGAATATGTACCTTTTGAACAATACACTGTAGTTAAGTCTGTAAATATGAACTTAGTTTCTACTGTATACTTTTGTCGAGTAATCCGTAGCGATTAACTCTTTCTTTTATATTCAAGTCTTGCTCATGGTTTATTGATGCCTTTCATGTATGTTTAGTCAGTTAGTCCCCTTCTTCCCCGCTTCTTTAATCCAACCTCAGTCGCACTCCGGCTTCTGCCGTCCCTCGGGATTTGGGGCTATGACAAAATAACTATATTTTTATAGTTTAATTTAATTTATTTTGATCAATTTATTAGTTGGCCGCTGAATTAACTATATTTTTTAGTTTTTAATAACTTTAATTTTAATTACTATTCTTCTCTTAATTTCTGAGAGAGAGTAAATTTTAAATTCTAATATAAGTTTTAAATTAATAAATTTCAATCTAAATTCTAAATAAATCCCTAAATTTTAGGCAAGCTTTCAAAAACTATAATGTTTCTCTAGCATACAAATTTGTAAATAATTATTACAATTAGTTATATACGAATTAAGTTAGTCTTCATAAGTTTCATCATTGTTATCATAAATAAATCCTAAATAAATCCCTAAATTTTACGCAAGTTTAGGAAAACTAAAAAGTTGCTATAACATACGAATTTACAATTAATTATTACGATTGCTTATATACAAATCAAGTTAATCTTCATAAGTTTCATCATTATTATCATTAATTTTTTATACTTACGTACCTCAATCTACTTACAAGATTAAATACAAATATTCTATCACATAGTTTCAGATGAAACTCCACTTATTGGTGGGTTTATAAATATTTAGAATCAAAGTACATTTTCTCATCTTTTGCACCAACAAATAAATTTGGTCAATTAATTAATTATTCATATAATAGATTTTTCTTTTTAAAAAAAAATTAATTTGGCTAATTATTAAATTAGAAATATTAATTGATCATATTAAACAATCTTATATTTCTTCCCAATATCGTGATGTATGAATTCTTTAAAATCATGGTTTCCCGAAGTTTTATATTTTCATTCATTAAAGTTTTAGTGTACATATTCGATCAAAAACAACAATAAACCATAATTCATTTAAGGGAACATAATTTCTTGTGAGGGTTGTCAGAAGTTCTAGAATGGAACTAACATATAAACTATAAACATATGTAATTGATGGTCATTTTTTGAATTTAATGAAAACAGAGAAAAATGAAAGTCTCTTTCTTGCGTCCATTCTTTATTATTGTTGGGAAATTTATTAGTAAGAGTTTTGATGAATTCCAAAACCAACTGACCCCAATCGAGTAGATGTTGCCAGAACCTAATGTTAGTAGGTAGGCTCGCTGTTTGAGCATTGTTAAGATTTTATCTTTACAGGACTCCAGCTGAAGATGGCAACATGGCATCACTCGAACAGAACATCAGTTGTTAGGAAAACAACTGAGCGTTCATCAGATGGGAAGCAGTAAAGGGGAAGAGAACATCAGATGAAAGAAAGTCATCTGAGCATTCGAACCCAACTGATCAAATACAGGGAAGACAACTGAGTGTTCAGTTTCAGAACATCAGTTGTAGAACTCAACCGAGAAGATCAACAGCTTTGAAGATGAAGTCAGCTGAGAGTTCAACTGTTAGTTGTCAGATAAGAACATCGGCTGAAGAACAAGTTAGTTGAAGAACGAAAGTCTTAACCGACCACTCCTTGTTGGAAGTCTGTTGTTAAGATTTGAATTTCAAAAAGGAAGTCACGTGAGGGTTTGACCGTTCAGTCATTACCCCATTTGGCCCAACACAAGGCTATTTCAGATGGAAAGCAGATAAGCACAGATGTCATATCGGGAAAGTCTGCAAAGATGAGAGACAAGCCATCGCTTTCAAAGAACAGAGATCAACAGCTCCTCCAACGGCTAGTTGATACTCTCCGCCTATAAATAGAGGCCGTCATTCATTCGAAGAGAATACAAGACACACACGCGAGAAGAAACCAGAGAGCGAAAGAAAGAGCAATATTCTTCACGAGCTGAACTGAATTTAATCTCTTAGAACATCACTTGTTGAGAGTTCTAGAGTTAGTTAGTTTTTGTGTCTTTAGATCGAACCTTGAGAACATCACTTAGTGAGAGTTCGTAGAGAGTTAGATCATAGCTCATTTCACGTTCGAGCTTTTAGTTGGAACCCCATTTTCTTTCACCTGAAAAGGTTTAGAATCCTACTCTTCCCGCAACTGAGTAGATAGGTTGTTTAGTACCCGGAAACTAAACTGTAAGGTTGATAAGTACCCGCAAACTTATCCTTAACGGTTGCTCAGCCCGCGTAAGCTGAGTGGTTTGTCCAGAAGTACTTGGACAGAGTTGTGTGGACTCACAACTCCCCGTGGACGTAGGAGTGTTATCTCCGAACCACGTTAATTCTCTGTGTGCTTGTGTTTTTCTTTATTCAGTTATTTCTTGCATTCTCAACTAACTGACTAACCAGCATACAAACCTCATCCTTGGTTTTTGACCAACTGTTCATAAAAGCGTGAGTTGTTTTACGAGTTTAATTTCCACCACATTCCGCACAGCACCACTCTTCCAGCTGAGGTTGCTTACTTAGCTGAGAGATTCCAACTGAGTCTTTTTACTCGGTTGAAGTATTTTTTCAGGAGTTTAGTTTTAAAATCCTAACTGGTGTATTCCCCCCCCCCCCATACACCAGTAACTCGTATCGGGACCACAAGTGGTATCAGTGCAGTGGTTCAAAAGACTGTTGACTCTGTTTCACAAGGTGTGAATTCGAGAAAGTTTCTTCAGTGGTCAACTGAACAGATCTTTTTTTTCACGCTAGTGCATATTTGCTTGCATATTTGTTCTGTTGTTGTGTGCAGATGGACGTCAAGGACAAGATCGTTGTCATGTTCTCGGTAGTAAATTATACATCCTTGAGGACACGGATGAAGAAGATCTTACTGTCGAAGCATCATAGGATGCAACAAGTACTCTCTTCCAAACCGATCATCATCAAAGAAAGAATAGCTCGCACTCCTACAAATCCCAACGATGGGGATACAGTTGTGGAGTTTGTGGAGAAGTAGCCGGAAGACTACACTCCAGAGGAAGCCAAGGTGAGCCAGTTGGATATCTGGGCTCAAAGCACGATTATGTCCACTGATGGACAAGATTATCTCCCTTGAATTGAAGAGTGTGAGACTGCCAAAGAAATGTGGGATATCCTGGCATCGCTGAGTGAAGGAAGCGATGAGACGAAGGAGAACAAGTTCTCACATGCATGCCAAGACTTCGACAACTTTTGTCTGAAGACAGATGAAACAATTGAGCAGCTAGAGCTCCGGTTTATGGACATCCTCAGAAGAATCCAGTCCATCCGAAGAGGAAAATACACACTAAGAGAAATCAATCTCAAAGTGTTGCAAGCTCTACCGGCTGAGTGGGATACTTTCACCAATATCCACGAGAGCCGAGCTGACCTTGGTGAAATGGGAACTGAAAGATTGTTCTCAATCTTAAAGGGAAATGAGTATAAGGTGAACCGAAGAAGATCTCAGTCCTCGGTTCAGACGAGTCGACTTGAGGATGTTGGTTCAGCCTCAAAGTCAGTTGCTCTTCGAGCTGACTACTCCAAATCGAGAACATCGAGGCCAGCCAGATCAACTGACACAACTGCAAAGGAGCCAAGTAGAGAGGAACTGCAACAGAACATTGCAGCCCTGTCAAAGAAACTAGCCGACATGGACACTCGGTTCGGGAAATACAAAAGATTCTACAAATCCAACCAAACTCGAGACAGTTCAAAGCCTGTGACCAACGGTTGCTTTGAATGCAGCAAGGAAGGACACTTCAAAGCTGACTGTCCAGACCTCTCAAAGAAAGAGAGAGAAGCTATGAGGGCCAAGCAAGCTGGAAAGAACAAGGCCATGGTAGCAGAAGAAGCAGCTGACGACATGGACATCTTCACTGACACTGAAGATGAGGATGAGCTGACTTCTACCAACAACGCCATCAGTCAGGATCAATGCCTCATGGCACTTGGAACTGACCAAGAGGATACTGAGGTACACTCTAATCCTGCTAAGTTAAATTCTTTCAATACTTCTAACATGCAAGAATCTCTGGACTAAGAGTTGGAACCCTCCTAGAGAGACTTTCAAGAACTCAGTGAGGAACTGCATCACCAATCGGTTGAGTTTAAGAGTCTTCAAGCTCAGTTCGCCAAACTTGAAGATTCCTTAACCTAAAAGGACGATCTGATCAAGAGCCAAACCGAGGAGATTGAGAATCTCAAGAGTCAACTGAATGAGGCTAAGGCTCCAACTGATGAGGAGTTGACGAAGCATATCACGGAGCAACAAGATCAGTTGAAAAATCAAGAGGCTCAGATCGACCAGCTGATAAAGAAGTCAGATGGACAAACCGAGCAGATAACTGTCCTCCTCAAGGAGTTGCAAACTGAGAAGGATAATCTAATCAAGCTGTATCAGTCATCCAAGATCATAGAGAATCTTATTAGTTACAGCAGACAGATGGATGACGTGTCAGGACTCGGTTATGATGTGATTAAAGATAGTGAAATTCCTCCAGCAACCTCCATCAAAGCTGTTGAGGTCAAGGCTGTCGAACCGAACACAGTGGAACCTGAGTCACCACAAAGTAATTCAACCTCCGTTTCTCAGCAAGCTCAACCGACCAAGGCAACCACAACTGAGAAGGGAAAAGGAACAGTAGATGAAAGACAGAATGTTCCATCGGTTGGGGTATCAACTGAGGGAGAATGTTCCAAAAGTCAGAAGAGGAATCAGAGGCGTCGAAGGCATAATCGCAACCGAACTCAGAATCAAAACCGACCTCTGCATCAACCTCAGAGTCAACATCAGAAAGAATGGAACCGACCACAGAACCGACAAGGGTTCAATCATCTGAATCAACAGCGGTTCCAACATCAGTTCAACCAAAGGTTCCAACCGAGTCAACCAATGAGGAACAGGTCGAACAACTGGAGATATTCATGCCATAATATGAATCACCAACAGGGCATGAACAGCTACAGACAACACTCAGGGAGTTGGAATCAGAATCAGCCACAAAGATTCCAACATGGCGTCCGACCTCACAGACATATTCAACAGGATAAGAATCGCCATCAAAACAGGGGGAAAGCCTCTCCTCCGAAAGCTCAGAATGGGAGAAATCCAACTCCTCCCAAGAAACAGAACATCACTACTAACAACAAGCCTAAGGATAACCGAGGTGTTGTTATAGTTGATGATGAAGGAAAAGTGATCTGGAATGATAAATCCATCCGAGTATACAGGGAAAAGCGACGCACAGTTCCAAGGGAAACTGGTTCTAACCCTCCAGGACCCAACTAAAATTGGGGTCCTAAGCGAGTTTCTCTTTGCAGGTACAGGAGAAGCAGCTGAGGAAGAATAAAGCGTCTACTACAATGTAGGTGATGGACAGTGGATGCTCGAAACACATGACGAATCTGAAGGATTTGCTTGGAAGTTTCGTGGAGAAAGAAGGTCCATCAGTTACTTTTGGTGATAACTCAAAAGGATACACCAGAGGTTACGGTACCCTTGAAACCAATCATGTTTCGATTTCTAATGTTTCTTATGTTGATGGATTGAAGCATAACTTCCTCTCCATCAGCCAATTCTGTAATAATGGTTTCTCTGTCAAGTTTGATGCACAAGGTTGCAGGGTTAAAGATGTCGGATCAAAGCAGTTCATATTGTTGGGAAATCGATCGCCAACCGGGAACGTCTACTATGCTGACTGGAACAGTAGTCCTCCTGACACCTGCCTGCTATCAAAGAGCAGTTCAGATGTGAGCTGGCTGTGGCACAAAAGGCTCAACCATCTGAACTTCAAGACAATGAACCGACTCGCCAGATAAGAACATGCAAGAGGCATACCAAACCGAGTGTTTTCAACAACACATATCTGCAGTGCATGCCAGTTGGGAAAGCTCGCTAGATCCTCCTTCCGGTTGAAATCAACTCCCTCAACCGACCGAGTGTTACAGTTGATCCATATGGATCTCTTCGGGCCAGTTACACCCAAGAGCATGAACGGAAACGAGTACACCCTGGTTGTAACTGATGACTACTCAAGATATACATGGACCATCTTCATGCGCCACAAGAGTGAAACCCGAGATGAGCTACCCAAGCTGATGGATCGGATATCTAACCAACAAGAGATGAAGATCATTTCTATCCGATCAGATCGAGGAACTGAGTTTTTAAATGAAACCATCATCGAGTACTGCGAGAAGCATGGAATTACCCATCAAACATCAGCCGCGCGTACTCCGCAACAGAATGGAGTAGCTGAGCGAAGGAACAGAACGCTAAAGGATGCAGCTACATCCATGTTAACCAGCTCAGCTCTGCCAAAGAGATTTTGGGCTGAGGCCATCAACACTGCATGCTACACTCAGAACCGGTCTCTTCTGACCAAGCGGTTGGGAAAGACACCATACGAGCTATGGAGACGCAGGAAGCCAGATATTTCTTATTTTCGCGTATTTGGTTCTAAGTGTTATATTCACAACAATGGGAAGACTCAGTTGAAAACTTTTGATGCCAAAGCTTCGAAAGGCATATTTCTCGGATATGCCGCTCGGATCAAGGCTTATAGAGTTTTCAACAATAGCTCTCGTGTTGTGGAGATAACACCTCATGTTAGTTCTGATGAATCTACTTTTGAGTGCAGGGAACAGGCTAAAGGACAACAGGGCAATTCACAAGTTCCACCTGTTCTCACCAGATCACAAGCTCTAAGGGAAAAGAATCTAGCTGAACCACTGGTATGGGCAACCGAGGATGAGGATCCATATTCCTCTGAAGATAAATGCGAAGACCCAAGCTCATCTCAAGGGGGAACTTCAGCTGATGCCTCTCCAACTGCATCAGCATCCGAAGCACAACCAAGTCCAGTTCAAAATAATGTCAATGTTGAGGATCCAGACTCAACAGCTAATCAATCATCAGCTCTGAAGACTCCAACTCAGATCACGGAATAGCCACTGTTGGAAGAAGAAGGAAGACGCAACCGAAGATGGTATGAAGTTCATTCCACTGACAACATCATCGGAGATCCAACCAAAGGTGTTCGTACAAGAAGCAGAGTTGCGACTCAGGATTCAACCGAGGAAGATTCCAACGCTTATGCCCAATATGCTGAGGAGTTGGCAGTTTTAGAGGAGTTCGAGCAAGCTGGAGATGTTGCCATGATTTCTTGCTTTGTAGCTGATGTGCCAGAACCGAAGAACGTTGTGGAAGCTCTCAACTGTGTTCACTGGACAACAGCCATGCAAGAAGAACTGAATGAGTTTCTACGCAACTGTGTATGGGAGTTGAGGGTTGATAAGTACCCGCAAACTTATCCTTAACGGTTGCTCAACCCGCGTAAGCTGAGTGGTTTGTCCAGAAGAACTTGGACAGAGTTGTGTGGACTCACAACTCCCCGTGGACGTAGGAGTGTTATCTCCGAACCACGTTAATTCTCTGTGTGCTTGTGTTTTTCTTTATTCAGTTATTTCTTGCATTCTCAACTGACTGACTAACCAGCATACAAACCTCATCTGTGCATTCTCAACTGTTTTGGTTTTTGACCAACTGTTCATAAAAGCGTGAGTTGTTTTACGAGTTTAATTTCCACCACATTCCGCACAGCACCACTCTTCCAGCTGAGGTTGCTTACTTAGCTGAGAGATTCCAACTGAGTCTTTTTACTCGGTTGAAGTATTTTTTCAGGAGTTTAGTTTTAAAATCCTAACTGGTGTATTCCCCCCCCCCCCCCCTCTCATACACCAGTAACTCGTATCGGGACCATCAATTATACTATCATAACAAAAATATCAGATGCAACAATGAAATATAGAACGGGCCAATTCCCACCCGAAGTCGTGGTAGATTCTTCAAAAAAGTTATAAAGAAATTTGATTAAAATTGTGTTGATTTGACCAATTATTATTGAATTGGCCAAATACATATTTTATTTTATGAAAAAATTAATTTGGTAAAATTATTAATTTGTCCAATTATTAAGATTGACAAATAGTTTGTTGTCAATATCATCTAAAATGACTGTTATATATAGTCAACATAATTATTTCACTTTGTAGCATCCTAACTGCTATGATTGGTCAACGGGTCGGTTTCAAATTGGAACCGTGAGGGTAGACGGGATGATTGCGAAATGGTGGTTCATTTTTTTTTTTTAATCTTATGTTGAACTCATAATAAAAGATTCATCTCAATTTTCATACAAAATCGACATGAGATAATCTCTATGAGAGCTAAATATACTTTTGCTCATATCGATTTTAGAGAAGAATGAAGTTTTGAAAATTATCGAAAGAAAGGAAGGCAGATTAGATTAGAATTTTTTAGAGAAATTAAATATTGTATGGTTTCGGAAGTAAACATATGATAAAATTACTTTTTATTTAAATTTGAGATATATGAAAATATATATAAATTCTAAACGAGTTTAGTTAATTGCCTAAACGAATGATTGAACCCTACCCATTCTCATAAATTTCTCTTTTAGGAAAAACTACTTCCGAGTGGCGGACCCTAACTAATCTATCACATAATACTATGTACTCCTTCCGCCCCACTAGACTTGGTCTATTTTTTCTGGGCACAAGATTTGAGGAGGAAACAACTAAGAGTAGAAGATATGTTTAGTAGAGTTTTTAAAGTAAAATAAGGTGGGTAGAGAGATAGTGAATAGTGAAACAAATTGGAATAAAGTGCGAAAAGAGAAAGAGGAGTAGTGAACGACATAGAAAATGAAGTGAAAAAGTAGGATGAAAAGTATTAAATGAGTTGTTTAACAAATTAATTGAACCTTAATCATATCCTAATTATTTTCAAGAAAGGAAAACATGACAAAGAACAACCCGAAAAGAAATACATGACAAAAACAACGGGACATAGAAAATAATAATTTTATAAAATATAATTTCGACGGGTTACCCAGCATATAATTAAGGCAAAATTCGATTAAAATACCGACTTTATACCAAAATTTGGTTTTTTGACAAACCTTTTAATTGTAGCAAAAAATATATCAACCTTCCAATTTGCTGTAATGTCTGTTCGGTGACGATTTCCGGCTAAATCGATGCTGATGTGGATCTCCGGAAAGCTGAGATGGTTGGGAAAATTAGATAAAAATACCCGACCTTGTACCAAAATCTAATTTTTTGACAAACCTTTTAATTGTAGCAAAAAATATAGTGACCTTTCAATTTGTTGCAATGACTGTCCGAATTCAATTTGGAAAAAAAAATTAATGGTGACGTGTACAATTCATAATAACGTGACATTCAAAACGATTTTGTTTTAACTAAAATGACGTCGTTTTGATTAAGAAATTTTTAAAAAAAAAATGGGGATGGAGGTGGGATTTAAGGTGCCGTAGTTACACTCGTGGCCGGTGACGTCGTTGATTGAGGCCATGGTGGAGAAGGATGGATGGATGGATGACTGTGGGAATGGTGTATGTGGCGGAGAAGAGGCAAGGGGTTGGGTGA
Organism: Schizonepeta tenuifolia; assembly: GCA_029490685.1. Taxonomy (NCBI): domain Eukaryota; kingdom Viridiplantae; phylum Streptophyta; class Magnoliopsida; order Lamiales; family Lamiaceae; genus Schizonepeta; species Schizonepeta tenuifolia. The sequence goes on from CM055958.1 coordinate 78,302,651, forward strand.
GAGAGATAAAGGGTAATCTTTTTAAATAATGTGTAATATTTTTAAATGAGGTGAAATTTTTAAATGATGTGTAATATATTTTTTTTTGTTTTTTAATTCTTAATTAAAATGACGTCGTTTTGAACGTCATGTCATTATGAATTGCACACGTCACCATTAATTTTTTTTTTCCAAATTGAATTCGAATGGACATTGCAACAAATTGAAAGGTCACTATATTTTTTGCTACAACTAAAATGTTTGTCAAAAAACTAGATTTCGGTCTAAGATTGAGTATTTTTATCTAATTTTCCCTGCCATCTCAGCTTTTCGGAGATCCACATCAGCAACGATGTAGCCGGAAATCGTCACCGAACAGATATTGCAACAAATTGGAGGTTGATATATTTTTTGCTATAATTAAAAAGGTTTTTCAAAAATCCAAATTTTAGTATAAAGTCGGATATTTTAATCCAATTTTACCTATAATTAAATCAAGTAAAATATGGCCATTCATTAATTAAATTGACTTTTAAAGTTTTAATTAACTGGCTCAGTTATTCCGCCGCAGCCGCTCTCTTTCTTTCTTCTTCATTTATTTATGCGCTTCTTTTCTATTTTCTCATAAACACAAGGACTCCACTGTTATTTTCCAACATTGGGGGGGAGGGGAGAGAGAGCGAAAATTGTACAGAGCTAAAAAGCAGCACCTCTGGAAGAGGCTCGGTGTTTTTA